>AP025055.1:17402354-17409854 GCA_036186865.1 Eustoma russellianum
GCACATTGTACATCCTATTACATATATATATGTTAAACTTAGAATAGAATAAAATAAGGAAGACAATATAGGTTGACATGGGAAAACAATAAAATAAAGAAAACAATAAAACACATGAATTATTAAGTACAAGAAATACCCAATTGCCCTAAGAACCCCCCCATTCGGCCAAGCCTTCTCAAGGCTTCTAGAAGCCACCACAAATAACCAACATAAATCTTAAATTAACCAAAAAATAAATAAAAACCAAATAAACAAGCATGTAAAGAATAAATTAATAAAATAAGGAAGCATGCAAGACATGCTCTTACACACTACAACTTCCAACACTCCCTTTTCCCAACTTTCATAAATCCTTGTCCCCCCCCTTTGACTCCCCACCGCCGGCTCCCCTCCCTCCTTCCCACCTTAGTTTTAAATCTTGCAAGACTAACCTAACTCATTCCACCTTAAAACATATTCTCAAGCAAGCATACAAGCAACACCTAGAAACATCTTTATCTCACTCCCCACACCAAGAAAACTTCCGGCCCCTCCATTCTTGAAGGTTAGAAGTTATCAATCAAGCTTCATCTTTAAGACTCAAGAGACATCTAGGTAAGTCTTGTTCCAAACTTCCTTAAGTGAACTCTTATTTTGGTAAAGAATGAAGCTCACATGAACTCTTGTTCTTCATACCAAAACCGTGGCCTCCATGGTTCAAATAGGTGAAAGCCATCAACTTTCTTAGGTGGTGACATCTTGTGGTGCTTGAATCTCCCCTCAAATCTCATTTTGGTAAGATGTTCTAACCTCAAATACATCCTACTTTCATTATTGAATAAAGACTAATCTTTTCCTCCCATTCTCCTTCAAAACCGTATGCTCAAGGAAGGAAGAGGAGGATTCCAACTCAACTCATTCCACACCCAAGCTAAGACAAGAACTTTAGCTTGAAGAGGCAAGTATACACTAATCTCTCATGATTTACTTAAAGAGTTAGTGACTTAATGACTAGAGGTTCTTAAGATATGATCTTTTGTTGAATATCCTAAGTTTAAGATTATATCTTAGAGATTCCTTAAGAACAATGCATTGCATGTGGCTTATTCTCTCAAAGATGGAATCTTTTATTACATGCATTAAGTTACAAGGCTGTTTTGAGATGATTTAAGGTGCAACCAAGTGAGTCTAGGCAAGATTGATTCTTGATTGAAATGTGGAAGGTTTAAGTAAAGCATGCATGTGAAAGATAGGAGTTTTATGAAGTTGTTTGTAAGATTAGTTTAAGATGAATCTTGAATGTGATTGCATGCTTGAAAATGTGTGGAAAAAATGTGGCTAAGGCACCCCCTAGGTTTCGGCCTAAAGGAGGGAAGAGGAGGTGAGTATTGTCTTTGAAGATGAACACTTGCTTTGGTGCATAGGTGACACTTGCCTTGTTATTATCTACAAACTGTTGTGTATGATAAAAAGGTGACTTTATTGTAAGCATACAACCTGGATATTTATGTTACAATGGAGAGTAAGTGATAATCAATAATATGTTTCATACGAACAAGATGAATGATGGACATTTGACTTGAATAGATGACAAAATAACAAACTACTGAAACCGGACAGAATGAGGTAACGTGTTTAATAGCCTGGAAACTGACCTTACAGACCCTCAATGAGGCTCATTTCTGGAACAAAGTTAGCCTCATGAGTGTAGCACAAGTGAGAGTTGGAATTTTGTTAAAACCAGCTACGGATTATTTTTAAGAAATTACGCGGTAAAACTGCTCCAGTTGAAAATTCTGGAGCTGGGCAGAATTGAGCACTGACTTCAACGGACTAAAAGAGGACCTTGAGACCTTCAATAAATCTGATTTTTGGCAAAAAGCTAGATCCATATGTCTAGTAGAGATGAGAGTTATAATTTTGGTAAAATGAGCTATGGTTAACTTTTAATAAAATATTTTGTAAGACTGGCCATACTTGAAAAAAGGGAGCTGAGCAGAATTGTAACCTCTTTTGACTGGCTTGAAAAGGGACCTTGTAGATGACCAATAAAGCTGATTTTTGGCATGGTAATAATCCTAGGAGTTTAGTGAACACGCCAGCTCAAATTTTGGTAAAACAAGTTCTGGATTATTTTTAATGAATTAATCAGTAAAACTGCTCAACTGAAACCACTGGAACAAAGCTGGAATTAAGTAACTGGTTAGTGGACTCTGAAATAGGTCTTAGAAATACGCAAATGGGCTAAATTTGGGTAGGATACTAGTTTCACATGTTTATGACTCGTGTGAGTTGGAGTTTCTGAAAAACGAATTACAGATTTGCCACAATTAAATTTTTAGTAAAATGGGTCAGTTCAGTTTCAGCACCTAACCCATTTCGGAAATTAATTAAATGAGCCCCTTTATGGTTATCGAATTAACCTGAAAATTTTATGACAATCACTCAAGACATATAGGAGTAAAGTCACACAAGTTGGTCAGGTTAGCCTTAACTTTTTAGTGAGTAATCACGGACGCGAAGTTGATGTACTAAAGCTGGAATTTGGGCTGGACAAGGGATTAAATTAAAATGGGTTAATATACACGGTTTGGACTTAAGCATGCTATGCCTTAAGGAGTTTGTTATGTGTTTCAGGAAACGGTCCAAATAACTAAGGTTCTAGGCTTTAAAAAGGTTAAATTATCCGCCTATGAGCATGACGTAGGAATTAGATTTTCCTTAGTTCCGAAACCATGCATGATAATATGTTATTTCATGTCATGACTTGCATTGCATATTACCGCATGTATCACGCATGATCATGAAACTGGTTACGGATTTTACTTATGCAAGCAAGTTTTATAAGCGACTATGTTTTCGTGATGCATGAAAATTTTTATGGTCCCATGTTTTTAAAGAAAACTTCATTATTCCTTTGCCGGCTAAGCATGCGACTAACCCGACTCCAGACCCGGGGTTAATTGGTCTGTTGACATGATATGTTCTGGACCCGTTTAGACCCGGGGTTAATTGGTCTGTTACATGTTCTGGACCCGTTCAGATCCGGGGTTAATTGATCTGATATCTGTTCTGGACCCGTCCCAGACCCGGGGTTAACTGGTCTGTTGATATGTTCTGGACCCGCTCAGATTCGGGGTTAATTGATCTGACACTCCGTTTTTACGACATGTTATTTTATGGGACCAAAATGATGTTTTGACATGACACGACATTATGCATTGCATATTGCATAACTCATGAACACGCTGACATGTTGTAGGTTACATTTAATGATTAATAAGATAACAGTGGATAGCGTTACCTAGAATTATGCTTAGGCTATATCCTCAAGTGATCTCAGGATTTAAGACAGGTATGAATTATTGTTTAAGGTTTTCATGTTATTACATTCACGTTATAATCCTTTATGTATTTCATGGTAGTTTATTGTATTCTTGCTGGGTGATTTTTATCACTCACACTTTTATTTTTCCCCAGAGCCAGAAAATGCCAAGATAGAATGGATTGAAGATGAGCCGAGGGTACCTTATCCATAGGCGAGGAGATATGAAGAGGGCTAAGCTTAAGGACTTTTGTGCTGCCGAGACGTTTTGTATTATGACTATGTTTGAACTCTCTGAATTTCGGTTATGTTATTTTGTGGGATTGCTACTCTTGGGACTTAAGTAATGCATGTGTAATTTGAAAAGTTTTAATTCTGCCTAATTTTTGCTGCCATGTTAAATGTTAGCATGGGAGTCCATGGCTTATGTTATGGATTTCCGCATGTTATGCATGACGCTTTGTACTCTCCTTAGTTAAGTACGGCAGGTGCACCGTATCCGGATGAGGCCCGGGTGCGGGGTGCTACAGTTCGGTAGTCATCCGATGTGGCAATTTTTGGTTTACGGACTCGTGACATGTCGACATAATTTTGGTAACTTTATAACAAGTAATATATGATATGGAACCTGTATATACTCACAAATATGATGTGTATATGGTGTTGTGATGTCGACATACATTTATGCTGTGTATGACAGTCGGTGAAATGTCGGGATAGAAGTATATAGTTCGTTATTATTAAATATATATATTTTTTATGTGAAAGGATATTTATTGATGACCTCTCTTATGGCGGAGAAAAACCATATTACAAATAGTTCATAAAGTGAAACCAATAATGAAGAGAGCTAATGATACTCCAACGCCAATCATATATGATATGTCGCATTAAAACCTTGCCAAGTAAAACCACCCTTGTGGATAAAACCTTGGCGAAGGAAAAAGCGTGCATATTTATATGATTGGACCATCGAAATGTTACAGTTTGAGATGTAAGTGTAAGGAAATGTGCAGTCCAAGAACTATGCAAGTCTTTGGTCATTGTCGATGTCGCTTTGCAGAATTGATTGATCATAGTTTGGTGACTAGGCTTTAGCTCTTGCGATAACCTCTTGGAAAGGATCCACAGTGAATGATATACCTCACGCAGGCCAAGTCAAAGCTGATTTTGTCTCCATGTAATGTTACTCCATTTCACCTCAGACGAATATAAATATGGACATGTAAGTAGTGGTGAGAAGAAACCGTTGAGAGAAGAAAATATTTCAACATACGTACCCCAGCTACCTTGTGTCCAATTGAACCAAGGTGGCAATGAACAGCGTCCGGACCATGAATCTAATGTGGAGAAGAAGTGTTTGTTGGTGCTGCTTCCAGATTGTTTGCCTCTCGCCGCAGTCCCGTATTTGTTTTGCCAACACCAAAAATTGCATAAGATTAAACATAAACTGTATGCGATACATGCCATGCAAAAATATGAATTGAGGAGTTTGTTACGCACCAATGTTGCCTGTGTGTATGAACACAGGCAACTCAATAAAGCAATCGCCAACACAATGTGAGACATTTATAGACGCATAGAGGGAAGTTGTTGCAGATCCAACTGTAATGTTCCACGCACTTTAGCTGGAAGTTCATGAACTGAGGTGTACTGACGAATTCCTTGAGTGTGGAAGCCATGACGCGCTAAGAGGTGTGCTGTCGCATTTGCTTGACGCGGACTGTACTGCAATGTTACTTGGTTGATAGTCATAATGTTAATAAGCCGGTCAAGGTCTTGTGAGAGACTTCCTGCTGTAGATGACTTGTTTGGTATAAGTGAGAGGATAGAGTTACAGTCCGTTTCCACAATGATACAGTGGTGATCCGAAGCATAGTAGAGGATGGAAAAGAGCATTGCTTGTATCTCAGCCCGCAGCAGCGATAGACAAAGGAGAGCAAAACATATAGCAGAAACGAGGTGTCCCCTTTCATTTCTCAACACAGCTCCACCTGACGCAAATTTTTTCCCAATAGCCGCATCAACGTTTAATTAAGTTGTCCCATAGGTGGGAGGTGCCACTTCACCAAGCGAGGTCTGCTGTGTGTGAGTGGCGATGCAAATTTAAGCGATTGAAGATATGGCAAAGGGTGAGCAAATTTCTTGTCCTGCATTGCCGAACACCATGTGTAAATGTCTCCACGAACATGTTCATATAAAGACCTATAGTTAAATTGCTCATCTCCAAACCGAGCAGCTGCATATCGTTTCCAGATTGCCCATGCAATAATAGACGGAACAATTGATTTGAGTTGCCCCGCTATTGTTTATTGAGAAGATATTCGCCACCATCTGCGCAAGTATTGCCTAAGAGGTTCATGCCTAGGAAAAGGACCAGAGAACAGGATGGATGCCTCAATCCAGATTGGCTGAATGTGCGTGCATTCAAGAAAGATATGATCCATCGTATCAGAAGAGCATCGACAAAAAACACATTGTGTGGGATTAATGGCTTGCCACTTGGATAAATTTTCCACAAGAGGCAATGAATGAGTCCAAAGTCGCCATAAAAATAAACGCAAACCTGGTTGTGCAGTCGGCCACCATATGTAGCGGTGATCTGCAAGCTGAGCAGTTGTCATGCTGATGATAGTGTAGGCAGATTTGAGAAAGAATTGGCCATTGCTATCCGGTATCCAATCCATTGTATTTTGTGTTTGTAACACATATTCTCACATGAATGGATCAATGCGGCATAATCTCTTCCACAAAGGAGAATCATATATGTGTGCACACATAGTAGGGCGATTTCCATATTTGGATTTGCAGTATTTAGTCCACAGCTCATTGCCTTGTTGAAACTTCCACCAGAGTTGACATTCAAAGGCCTTTTGTACATGTACTAGGTGCCTGATACCAAGACCGCCTTCAGTTTTTGATGTGCAAACCGAAACCCATGATTTCCAGGTGTGTCTATCCCTCCATAGAAACTTCGCTAGTTTTTGGCTTAATGCATCAATTACTCATTTTGGCAATCGTGAACTAGCCATTATGTGCAATGGCACAGAGTTGAGAACATGGTTGATGAGCACTAGACGGCCTGCCATGGATAGTAATTTTGAGGACCAAGAGTTTAGATATAAATCAACATGCTGTATTATTGTTGTGCAATATGAAGCCCGATTTATCCCTTTGTGCAATGAGGATCCGAGATATTTAATTGGCAGAGACGTTAATCTCATTCCCAAGGATTGTGCTGCAGCCACTCGAGATACTCCCTCGCCCACCACAACTTGACTTTTATGATAATTGACCAATTGGCCAGAGGCCGTTTGATATAGTTCCAAAAAAGCACGAAAATTTTCCAAATTAGCCATGGAGCCATTAAGAAAGATAATAAGTCGTCTGCAAAAGCCAAATGTGAAACATATGGTGTACGTCCTGCATGAAACCCCTTTATTTTCTTCTGCGCTATCAATGCATTCAGTCCGCGAGAGAATCCCTCTGATGAGATAATAAATAGAAGCGGGATAGGGGATCACCTTGTTTGACTCCACGTCCAACTGGGAAGAAACCAACCTTCTTGCCATTTAATAGTATTGAGCACCTCGTTGAATGGAAGTTATTTATGATAAATCAAACTAGCCTTTGATGGAATCCTAGCTTTATCAGAAGGAGCTCAAAATAACACCAACTTACCCGATCAAATGCCTTTGCCATGTCCAGTTTAACTAAGACATGACCCCCTCGTGGCTTCTTATCTATTATATGAATCATTTCTTGCGCCATTAAAATTTGCTCAGTCGTATTTCTACCTTGCATGAAGCCAGATTGTTCGGTTGAAATGATCTTTGGTAGCATAGGAGACAACCTAGTAGAGATCAATCGAGTGATAACCTTTGAGATGAAGTTTGTCAAACATATTGGTCTATAATCTGCAAAGGTTTGAGGGACTTTGATTTTGGGTATGAGAACGATTGTTGCAGCGGCCATCGTCTTTGGAACAATTATTCCTAGAAAAAATTCTTGCACTGCCTTTTGCACATCTGTATATATAATTTGCCAAAAATGTCTGTAAAAGGATCCTGGATACCCATCTGGACCTGCGGCACTATTTGGGCTAAGGTCCCAAACTGCTGATTTTATTTCTTCCAAGGTAGGCATGCTCAACAGCCTTGTGTTATCATCAGTTGTTATAATAGATGGAACAT
>AP025055.1:17414854-17861404 GCA_036186865.1 Eustoma russellianum
CCCTCAAGTCAAGATTTTAGATTTAGGGTGTTGATATTAGGTATGGACTTAGAAATAAGTTTCAATTTTACTTGAGTATATATTATGCCATTTTGCTTAGTTGTTTTATGTAAGTTTCAATTTTCACCCTTCGCATACCCTCATATCGGATAACTATAAATTTTTGTTTAATTAATTTGAATTATAATATGTAAGTCTTTTAACTGGAAACGCTATAGCATTATGCCGCCAAGAAGAGATAACAATGAAAACGGCAACGGTGGTGATCAAAATGTGTTACCTTAGGCTTTGACAGATGCACTCACGACAATACGCAGGTACTAGCTCATAAGCAGCAGCAGTATCAGGCACCACCGCCTCCTCCACCGCCACAGCTAGGTAACCGGTATTATTATCAGGAGATGAAGAGAGCTCATGTTCCAACCTTTAAGGGGAGCTATGATTCGGACGAGGCGGAGGCATGGATGAAGGAGGTTGAGAATAATTTACGGCAGCTACAGGTACAAGATGAGCTTAAAGTGAGGTTGTTACGCCATTTCTACAGGGGGAGGCTGAGGAATGCTGGAATAGAGCAGTGTTGAATCTGCCCCAGCCAGTTACTTGGGGTCTTTCCAGAGATGAGTTCCGGAGGTATTATGTTCTGGCTACTACGGTGCTGCAGAAGATGGCAGCGTTCAAGGCACTAACTCAGGGGAGCCTGTCTATGTAAGAGTATGCTGACAGATTTCATGCTATGGGCAGTTTATTCCTTCTACTATGGCGGATACCAGGCTAAAGATGTTGAAGTTCGAAACATGCCTGAACTCTCGCATTCGCTCAGGGATAGTGTAATGTAAGGAATTTTGGTGAGTTACTGGAAGCATGCGATCGAGTTAAGGTTGATCTGCGGAGGGTGGTAGTAGAAGAGAGGAACAAGAGGCCTCCAGAGATCTGGCATATGGGTTAAGATGCCACGACGACAGGTAGGGGCGGCTATTCAGAATCGAGCCATTGCGATCGCAGCAGCCGCAACCGCAGCCTGGCAGAGTTCAGTAGGCGGAGATCCCTATTTGTCCAACGTGTGGACGACAACACATCGGGAAGTGCTGGAGAAAGACGGAAGCTTGCTTCAACTGTGGCAAAATTGGCCACATGATGAAAGACTACCCTAAGCCGCGGAGAGTACCACTGAAGGTGGCCACACAACAGAATCAGAGAGGCCAAACACGACCTAATGCATGGGTCCACGTGATGGCAGACATCAATGTTCAAGGGTCGAATGACATTGTAGCGCTCCACTCCCGTACCCCATCGGGAACAGTGCACCCGCCGTATCTTGTTAAGGAGAATACAAGGTGTCGTTCAAACTTCTTAGTGTCAGAAATAATGTAAAAAATTTTCGCAGAAACGATAAATAAAACTTTAAATTATATTCATAAATAGTCTCAAAGTGAAGATAAACTAAAGTCTAGGGCTGTCGAAACCCAATGCGTCAATTAGAACACTAAAAACCTAATAAAACAAAATAAATATGAAAACCATAAAGTCATGTCCCAACAGAAATATCTCCAAGCTCACTCGCCCCAGCTTGCACAGTCCGACTTTTTTTCTACAAAATGTATTCGAACTGTGCTCACCTGTGGGAGGATAAGTAGGGGGTGAGTGATTGGGAAATCACCCGTAGGTTACCCGTTTAATCTCAGAAAGGAAACATACTTACAAAATACATAAGCACGTAAGGAAAACTAACAAAAAATATATAAAGAAATAAAGAACAACAATAACCGGAACATAAAATAAACACCCCACTTGTCCAATCGAATGCAATGCACAACTTCATGATGTATGTTCCTTCTCCCTATCGTGTCACACGCAACAACATCACTATCCCACACAATATGTTCTTTTCTTTTTCCATGATATGTTATGCATGACCCGGGTCCTACTCTTCGCTTTGTAACGTGGAGTCAGCGGATATCGCTCCGTAATGTGGAGTCAGCAGTCATCGCTCCGTAACGTGGAGTCAGGGGTCATCACTCCGTAACGTGGAGTCAGCGGATATTGCTCCGTAACGTGGAGTCAGCGGACATCGCTCCGTAACGTGGAGTCAGCGCACATCGCTCCGTAACGTGGAGTCAGCGCACATCCCTCCGTAACATGGAGCGCACATCCCTCCGTAACGTGGAGTCAGCGACTCGAAGGGATGCAATGCAATGCACGTGCTATGAATGCTCCACACACATAATCTATAATCCGACGCATCCATGCTCCTATATATACCCGCGCCCATACACGTGCATATATACTTACATGTATACTCCCATTTTATTAGAGTGTATTCATACTTATATATATACCCGCGTCCATACACGTGCATATATACTTGTAAGAATATCCCCATTTTATTAGTATTATTTTTATTTATTTAAGTATATTCTTCTTATATTTTCAAAGTATTTATTTACTATTTATTTATTTTTTTCTCATCCAATTCCATCACTTTAATTGTTGAGAATGTCATGAAAATATTGTTAGCCCTCACTTATATCTTACCTAGCTTCTATTAATTTTTCTGTGACTTTATACTATTTTTTCTTATTTTTCCTATTTATTTCATATTTATTACCAAATTTTTTAATTAATTAAATTAATACAACTTCAGCAATTAGGTGAAAATATTTTATTTTTAGAATTTTACATTTCTTAAAATTTAAATATACTTTTCTGGAAGTTATTTATATTTTTCTGAAATTTTAAACTAATTTTAATTGATTATTTATTAGTTATCTATTTTCAGAATTTAATTAATTTTAAAAATTAATTTTTTAAGTCTGGCCCGCCTCAGCACCTGGCCCAGCGGCCCTTCTTCGCCTGCGGCCCGCCAGGCCCCACCTGCCACTTTTCCTCCTTTTTTATCTTAATTTTCTTCAAAAACTCATAACTTCTCTGTTTTAACTCCGATTTACCTCAAGCTTGTTGCATTTTTCTCATTATAATGCGACGCATACAATGGCACTGGACACATCAGTACGTGTCTGAGACGCGCCGTCAGGGGCGCACGTGGGCCCCATGCGCCACCCCTGAAACGCGCGCTTTGCGCATGCGCTGTCGCCCAAACCCAGTTTTCGATTTCCAATTTAATTCCGACCTAATTTCCGGGCTATGTGACCTATTTCTAAGGCTATTCATTTAATTTCCCCCTAATCGCTTAAAGGTCTACTTTTTAAATTTATTTCGACACGTACGATCAACACCTTTCGCACACATGCATATACTCGATCGTAAAACATCAAAAGCATGCATTTACATATAAAAGCAAAACGAAAATAAAATAAAAACAAATTAAAATCAAGCAAGTATGATTCACACACGAGGTGCGGGCAACCCGAGAAGAGGAGAAGGTAACCTAGCTCTTAAATGAGTATTTGCTAATCGGAAGGTTGGATATGGTAAAGTTTTGTTAGACTTTCTTTCCTTTCTTCTCTCTTTTCCTTCTTCCTTTCTTCCATGTGCTCTGACGATCTTTTTTTCAGATGGTAGTCGACATTTTTGATGGGAAGGGGAGGTGAAGTCTTTTATAACACTGAAGGAAGATACGTTCGAAAGATTGGGGAATTTAGGATGGTTAGGATATGATTCAGGGAAATCTAAATTTAAACTCAAAATTGAATTTATCTTCTATCAAAATTATCTCCCACCATCCTTATCCCTTATCCACGTTAACCACACACACTACCATTTATTTATTATTTTATTTTATTTATCTTATTTCTTTTTTTACGGGTTCCAACATCCTACCTCCCTTACAAAAAGTTTCATCCTCGAAACTTGCGTATTATGTAATCAACAACTTAGTACAGTCCTATATAACACATTTTCCTAGTTCATGACCGAACTAATATTCATTGCATATTCTACTATGTTGACCATTACACGTCATCGACGTAGGACTCAATCCTCATGATCATTCGTTGTATATGTACAAGGTAATTTCTAAATCTATTAATCTTTGCTTATTATAATCATAACCTAATCTTTATAACTTTAAAATCAGTTTAAGGGTATTATCACCATACTGGGGGTTATACCCTAGTCGTCAGTCTATAACACACTTATATCTGCGGTCATCAGCAATCCTCTAAAATTAGTTTTTAGGTGTACTATAATCTTTAACTTAAAGTCTTATTCACGGGGCTCATCCCTTAAATCCTACGTATTTTCACAGTATGTTTTATTATAGTACGGTTCGATTTAGTCATCACTAGCATCCCATCAGATAAGCTAGTCTTTATAGGGCTCAATTCTTAACTTGATTCTATATAATTAGAACTTACAAATCTCCACTTATACCACTTGACGTGTATCATTCAACTTTCGTAATTGTAAATTACAATTTCGAATTCTTAACTTATCATATACGATTCATCTCCTAGATACATAACCAAACTACTTCCATTGAGTCCTCAAATGCGCTAACCATCGAGTTTCTTTAACATAGAACCAAGTTCTCAACATCAATTCTTATACTTACGACCTAGCTCTATGATCATGCTCTTACTTTTTCGGAGATATTGTCAACAACCTAGTACACAAAATATATGTGTGGACGCATTTCTCTTTAAATAAAAATGTAACTATGTGGCCTTAATTTGAAATATAACTTTAATTGTTTAAAATAAAATCATTCTATTGGTGCAAACACGAGAACCAAAAAAGTATATACTTGTTTTCGCAAAGCGGTGTCCCAAGTGACCTCTCGTAAAAGTATTTTGAAAAAAATGCATCAAAACAGTTAAAACACAACAATCATAAAGTTGCTTTTTTTACAAAACGATTTGAGCACAGTGTCTTTTCTTTCCAAAGAAATACAAATTCTGAAAGCTAAGTTTTGTTTCGCAAAATACAGCAATTACAAAGTCAAACAATTTGAAAGAAGTATAAACTTTTTGTTTTGCAAAAATATATACCAACAACTGGAAACTCCATCAATGTAAAGTTTCATAAAACAATTTGAATGAGGTGACTCTCTTTTTCAGAAAAAAAGAAAAAAATGTATATTTTGAAACTATTTCTGCTTCACAAGATTAAATAAGTTCATCACAAGCACATAAATAACTTCAAAAATATTTAACGGGTAAAATGCTTGGGATATCGAAAGTTGACAAATAAAATTATTTTAGCAAAAAAAATACAGATAAACAAAAGTTTGGGAAATATATAAATATATTGTTCTTTGAAAACATCATTATTTTAAAATATATCAGTTTTGTCAGGGATAGTCGAAATTCCATTAGGTGGCTATACAAATTCAGAAAGCAATATAGCCTTGTAAGGTAATATACTGTATAAAAAGATTGAAAGTAGTTGAAATATTTAAAAAAACAAAAACCTTTGAAATACCTTTGAAATATAGAATATATCTTGGGGTACGAGCTTAGAAAACATTTAACTACTTGAAAAATAATAGTCCACTACTTCACATAATTTTTCTAAGTCGCCCCTTAATGTCAAATGAAAAATCCACCTACGTACCGTTTCTTATAAATCTTTAACTTAAATTGTCCAATCCTAGCTAGCGCACTAAATATTGATTGACTGAGGGAATTCTAACCTACCATGCTTTCACGCGCCACACTGATCCATTGTACTTCTTCACCTGGATATTTCAACTGCTAATTCTAATTTAGTTAGATATCACCAGAAAAGCAACCACTACTTGTTCATACTTATTCTATTTCAGTTCAAGCCTACTCAATACATCATTACTTATGTGCTCTTAGGAATCAACACTTGATACTTTTTTATTCCAGTGTACTTATTTTAGTAGTGCTCGCTTATCACTAACAACCAGTGTCTCTAATAGGACTATTATCTTCAGTTTGTTGGATACTCTACAATTCAACATCTTAATTATAACTAATAACCCTTTGTACGATATTCTTTGCTAAACTCTACTAATCGTAATGCTAATAAATCCCTTTTTTATTAATTTATTTTACTATAATCATCTCTTAAGAACTACGATTCCAACTTAGACATGGTCACGTTTTGACACTACTGTCAAAATAGAGATGTGAATCCGTTTTATATATTATAATGATACCGGGTTTGCAGGGGTCGGATCTAAGGAAATACATAATTGGTTATAATCAGCACTTAGGTAAGGCAAATAAGTTATAGTCATAAGGAGCGCTCTAGGTATACATGGGCATATCCCTTATCCAATCATCACTAAGATCTAACGTCATCACTTATTTCTAGAATCGATACTTGGTATCATCATTTCTTACGTCTAAAATCATTGCTTATTTCTAAATTCAAAGCTTAGAATATAATCATAGCTCATGACTAAGATAAGTGCTTATGTTCAAATCATTATCTGATGTTCAGATCACCACTTAATTTCTAGAGCCGATATTTTGTATCGTCAATCCTTAAGTCTAAAATCGTTACTTACGGACAATGTCATCACTTAAATTCTAAGGTCATGTCTTATATCCAATAACATGAGTGATATATAATCATTGCTTACGACTATAATTAGGTACTTAGATCTAAGATCTGGACTTAGGGCAAGATCGTAACTTAATTTTCTAAGATCATAGCCTAAATCTACGTTTTCGCCATAGATCTATAGCCATGCTCAGATGATCGCGCTATCGGCACGTAGTACCTTTTGAACTCATCCCGGAACTGAGTCCAAGTGATCGGTGGCATCTGCTGATTTAGCAACTGCTACTGCTGTGCTGGGATATTGGTCATGGTGACCATGACATCCGTAAGTGTTTGGGGAATAGCCCTTTGGTTTTGGTGGTTATCGCCACCATTTCATTACTGGCTTAATCACGTCTCGCCGGCATTTTCTGGCATTTATAACAACTAAGAAATATGCTTATTTAATTCAAGTTAAGTTGGGGGTATTTCGGCAAATTCTAGCCACATATGGGGTGCATGTACAAGTTCAGGGGGTAAAATAGTAAATAAATAAGAGAGAATGAAAGGACGCTCACACTCCCCTTATCCCGATCATAACTTAAGTCTAAGATCATCTCTTGAGTCTACTTTGTTAATTAGGGGTAAAATCGTCATTTTTCAAAAAAAAATCGTAGCCTAAGTCTAGGTGATCTATTTAATCCTGTGATTCCGAGGCGGATCTGGAGCCTCGGCTCTGATACCACCTGTAGCGCCCCGCTCCCGTATCGTAGCATCGGGAATAGTGCACCCGCGTATCTCGCAAAGGAGAATACAAGGCGTCGTTCAAACTTCTTACGCGTCAGAAATAACGTAGAAATTTTTTCGCAGAAACGATAAATAAAACTTTAAATTCAATTCATAAATAGTCTCAAAGTGAAGATAAACCAAAGTCTAGGGCTGTCGAAACCCAATGCGTCAATTAGAACACTAAAAATCTGATAAAACAAAATAAATATGAAAACCATAAAGTCATGTCCCAACAGAAATATCTCCAAGCTCACTCGCCCCAGCTCGCACAGTCAGACTCGTCTTCTACAAAATGTATTCGAACTCGGGCTCACCTATGGGAGGATAAGTAGGGGGTGAGTGATTGGAAAATTACCCGTAGGTTACCGGTCTAATCTAAGAAAGGAACCATACTTACAAAATACATAAGCACGTAAGGAAAAACAACAACAAATATATAAAGAAATAAAGAACAACAATAACCGGAACATAAAATAAACATCCACTTGTCCAATCGAATGCAATGCGCAACTTCATGATGCATGTTCCTTCTCCCTATCGTGTCACACGCAACAACATCACTATCCCACACAATATGTTCTTTTTTTCTATTATATGCTACGCATGACACGGGTCCTACTCTTCGCTCTGTAACTTGGTGTCAGCAGACATCACTCCGTAACGTGGAGTCAGCGGTCATCGCTCCATAACGTGGAGTCAGCGGCCATCGCTCCGTAACGTGGAGTCAGCGGTCGTCGCTCCGTAATGTGGAGCCAGCAGACATTGCTCCGTAACGTGGAGTCAGCAGACATCGCTCCGTAGTGTGGAGTTAGCGGACATCGCTCCGTAACGTGTAGTCATCGCACATCGCTCCGTAACGTGGAGTCAGCGGACATCGCTCCGTAACGTGGAGTCAGTGGACATCGTTCTGTAACGTGGAGTCAACTACCCGAAGGGATGCAATCCAATGCACGTGCCATGAATGCTCCATACACATAATCCATAATCCGGCGCATCCATGCTCCTATATATACCTGCGCCCATACACGTGCATATATACTTACATATATACTCCCATTTTATTAGAGTGTATTTATACTTATATATATACATACGTCCATACACATGCATATATACTTGTAAGAACACCCCCATTTTATTAGTATTATTTTTATTTATTTAAATATATTCTTCTTATATTTTTCCAGTATTTATTTACTATTTATTTATTTTTTCTCATCAAATTCCATCACTTTAATTGTTGAGAATGTCATGAAAATATTGTTAGCCCTCACTTATATCTTACCTAGCTTCTATTAATTTTTTCGTGACTTTATACTATTTTGTCTTATTTTTCCCTATTTATTTCATATTTGTTACCAAATTATTTTAATTAATTAAATTATTACAACTTTAGCAATTAGGTGAAAATATTTTATTTTTAGCATTTTATATTTTTTAGAATTTAAATATAATTTTCTGGAAGTAATTTATATTTTTCTGGAATTTTAAACTAATTTTAATTGATTATTTATTATTTTATCTATTTTCATAATTTAATTAATTTTAAAAATTAAATTATTTTAAGTCTGGCCCTCCACAGCACCTGGCCTAGCGGCCCTTCTGCGCCTGCGGCCCGCCAGGCCCCATCTGCCACTTTTTGTTTCTTTTTTATCTTAATTTTCTTCAAAAATTCATAACTTCTCCGTTTTAAATCCGATTTACCTCAAACTAGTTGCATTTTAATCATTATAACGTGATGCATACAATGGTGCTGGACATGTCAGCGCATGTCTGAGGCGCACCGTTAGGGGCACGCATGGGCCCCATGCACCATCCTTGAAACGCGCGCGCTTTGCGCACGCGCCACCGCCAAAACCTAGTTTTCGATTTCCAGTTTAATTCCGACATAATTTTTGGGCTATGTGACCTATTTCTATGGCTATTCATGTAATTTCCCCCCTAATCGCTTAAAGGTTATACTTTTTAAATTTATTTCGACACGTACGATCAACACCTTTCGCACACATACATATACTCGATCATACAACATCAAAAGCATGCATTTACATATAAAAGCAAAACGAAAATAAAATAAAAACGAATTAAAATCAAGCAAGTATGATTCACACACGAGGTGCAGACAATCCGAGAAGAGGAGAAAGTAACCTACCTCTTAAATGAGTATTTGTTAATCGGAAGGTTGGATTTGGTGAAGTTCTGCTAGACTTCCTTTTCTTTCTTCTCTCTTTTCCTTCTTCCTTTCTTCCCTGTGTTCTCACGATTTTTTTTCCAGATGGCAGTCGATAGTTTTGATGGGAAGGGGATGTGAAGTCGTTTATAACACTGAAGGAAGATACGTTTGAAAGATTTGGGAATTTAGGGTGGTTAGGATTTGATTTAGTAAAATCTAAATTTAAACTCAAAATTGAATTTATCTTCTATCAAAATTATCTCCCACCATCCTTATCCCTTATCCACGTTAACCACACACACTCTACCTTTTATTTATTATTTTATTTTATTTATCTTATTTCTTTTTTTACGGGTTCCAACAGACAGGTCACATGTACCTTTAATTTTGAGCTTAAATGATTATGCTTGTATCGTATATATGTATCTCTGAACTTGAATCCCTAAACTTCATAGATACCATACTAGTAAACAAAGACCTGGCAAACGTATTATTTAATAATGGTGCGAGCCGCCCATTCGTGCTAAGAGGTCTGTCAAGAAGCCTATATTGTATTTGGAGTTAGACTAGTTATGGCGTAAGTAAATAGACTTAATAAATGATACGATCCGCAAGAGGTTTAGATGATGGTTAAGATGTAGATCCTAGAATTATTAGAATAAGTTGATGATAGTAGTATCGTTAGAAAATTGAGGTGAACATAGGGACATATAAGTATTGTTGAATTTAGTAGGCGTGAATTCAAATAGTATAAGCATGAACGCGGAGGTTGCTATTCATGTGAGATTTAATAGGATTAAAGTTGTTGCACCGTACACCAGCAGTAAACACCAGTAGAGGGGAGAGTGAATAGTGGTTAGCGGAAATTACACTACTACCTTTGAATAAAATCCCCTTTGAAAACAGAATCTAGGACCTTCTCAAATTCAGCACCCGTTTTTGAAAAATTCAAAACTCAGTGTACACAACTTAAAAAATTATGAAACTTTCCAGAAATTAATTTCAATATTTTGGCTAGACTCTCTCCAAAAAAGACAAAAATAAGATCGTTTGTCCCTTCAACCAAATAAAAAGATTCAGATGGTCAATTTGGACAAAATTGGACATAATAGTGCTGAACTTTGAAAACGTGTTTCTTGTTAATTACTCAACCAAAAAATTTGACTTTATGTCAAAACACTTCTTAGGATATCTAGTTTAAGTTTCAAAAAGTCTCTGACCTGAAACTATCTTAGATGAAATCAGAATTCAAGTTTCTTTGAGACTGGTCAGATTACATCCAGAATGGAGCAGTTATCTTGCCACGACTGAAAGACTAACTTTTCTTTACTCAAATCAAGTGATTCTTGTTGCAAATGAAATCTAACAGTTTGAAGTATATCTCCACCAAGAATCACAAATTTCAAAAATGTTTTTCTATTTTTTCAAGATGTGTGAAGTTGTGTGAAATCTGAAGTGAAAACTAGAAGAAAACAGAGATGTAGAAAGAAGACAAGAACACTGAAGATTTATCCTGGTTCGGTCAACATGACATACTCCAATCTCAAGGAACACCTTTCCTTGGATTTCACAATGTAATGAACACAAATACAACAAGAACCAAGCTTGATCCATGGGTTAAACTCCAACCCTATTCAAGACTTAGATTAACACCTTCATGCAACTTTTGTTTGCAACACCCTATCACCTATTGATGTAGCCTTATAAACTTCGCTAACCAATCTTACAAACACACAAGAAAGGCGTGTGTAATTTAGCTCAACAACAACAAGAAATGAAACACCTTAGCTACAAAGAATGAATCAAGAACAAGAAGAGAATAGCAAGAATGATCTTCAACTTTAACTTTCAAGTGTGTGTTCTTCTTCTTCACATTTGCCTCCTATTTATAGTGTGAAATAGGCCTTGAAGATAAGACCTCAAATTTGTCAACATCTTCATCATCAAGTCTTAGTTGTATTCACATTATTGGTTGGCAACATAAACACCTTGAATACTTGGCAACATAAAGAATCATAATTGGTCCACCTTGGAACACCCTTTGGCCGAATTTTTGTCTTGCAAAATGACATGGAAATTGTGAAGATAATACCCAAGGACAAGATGTCATATTGCCTTAAATTTTTATCATGCAGGTCAAGTAATGGCTGAAATTTTGAACAAAAAATCAGCTCCCAACAGCCCACAGTAGCCTGTTTTTTCAAACTCAAAATTTCTTATTGCCAACTAGCTTGTTTTTGATTTGTCCACTTGTACACATGTCATAAAATGGATAAAACATCATATGCACCTGATTATGAACTTTTTGGAGGCTGTATATATGTATATCAACTAAGACTTTTGAATAAAAAAATGATACATAAGAGTTGACGAGATTATGTCAACATATAACATCAAAATTCTCACTTTTCCTCCTTTATATGTTGTGAGGAATTTTGCACCATGAACACCTTATAATCTATTCAAAATGATGATTAAGAACCTCAAATAATATATTCATGAGAGTCTTCAGGAAGAAAATAACACGTGACACGAAAGCCATCACATATATCGTCGATGTCGATAATATCACCAAATAGAGAAATAAAATAGAAAACCACCAACTAATCTTCAAGAATACCGTAAATAAACTCCAGAATTAAGATAATAAGATACTCAAGAAATTCCTTGAGTAAAATGACGAAAATGCCCTTGGGGGGTAAAATGACCAAAATGCCCCTGGTGGAGAAAACTCCGAAAATGACCCTGATGAGTAGAAATAGATATAATAACATCTTTGTGATGATAAATAAGAGATAAATGAGTCCTTGAAACATTTGCAACATGTCAAGTACCTAGAAAAACTCACGATACCACTTTTGCCCTTTTTGGTAAGTTGTATAAACTTCCAAGGCATGTTAGCCACAAAGCATAATATTCATCAAAATCACATAATAAAATCATAATAAAGATATATGAATCACGTAATAATGAAAACAACCATTTTATCACATTTTGAAAAAATTTCTAAAAACCCTAGACAGCTATCGATCGAAGTGTCTCTGTTTGAGAGACTATGTCTCACAGTGAGGTTCAGAGTTTGTCTCTGGCCTACATCAATCGATCAAAGTGAGGGATCGATGTGTCTTAGGTTTAGAGATCGATGTCTCATAGTAAGGTTTTGGTTTTTCTTTGCCTTACATGGATCGATCAATTCGAAGTGCATTAACGTGAGAGATCGATGTCATTTTTCTTCACTTATTCAACTTTTTATCATTTATAACATTATGTGTTATATTTTTAGATATTCAACACTTAAAATCATGACCTTGAAAATTATCCAAATATATTTTTTAACATTATTCCCCTTTTGGATGATTTTCAAAATAACCTTACATGATTTTAATGTCACAACTCTTTACCCATTGTTTATCACATATCTACCAATTTTATACCAATTGAATTGTTTTGAAAAACTCACAACTCACTAATTCTATAACAATTGATTTCAAACTTTCAAAACTTTTTTTTAGATACATGTTTTTATTTAACATACGTGCTCCCCCTCAACTTATACTCTCCCCCTTAACTTATGCTTCAAGCCAATTAAAACTTATACCAATTGAACCAATTGAACTTAACTCATTATTCATCATGACTTAAAATCTAAAATCATGTTGATATTTGATCTCCCCCTTATTTTGCAAATCATGCAAAAAAATTGAATTACACGTTTGTATTGTAGGTCATCATACCTAACTTGGATCTTAAAGTCTCAAAAGTGGATTGATTAAGGGGTTTGGTGAAAATATCAGCAACCTGATGATCAGTTCTAATATGATTTATGACTATATCCTCATTTTGAACATGGTCACGGAGAAAATGATATCTTATCTCAATGTGTTTGGCCTTAGAATGAAGTACCATATTTCGAGAAAGATTGATTGCACTTGTGCTTGGCAGAAAATTGGAATTTTATTCATTTTAATGCCAAAAATCACTAAGTTGTTGTTTAATCCAAAGTATTTGGGCAGTACATAAACTTAAGGCTATATACTCGGCTTCGGTGGTAGAGAGAGCTACACTAGCTTGTTTCTTAGAGAAACGGAAAATTAGGTTGGTTCCTATGAATTGACATGTAGCGCTAGTGGATTTTCTACCTAACTTGCAACCACCATAATCAGCATCACTAAATGTGTACAATTCCAACTTAAAGATTCTATCGTACCAAAGTCCTAAATGAGGTGTGTGTTTAAGATATCTAAATATCTTTTTCACCGCATTGTAATGGATACTTTAGGACAAAATTGAAACCTGGCACACATACATACACTAAACATTATATCTTGTTTAGATGCGATTAAGTATAACAATGACCCAATCATAGACCTATATAGTGTGTCATCATAAGGTTTACCATTTTCATCCTTTTGTAGTTTGGTGCTAACGCTCATAGGGGTAGGTGATGGTTTCAATTCTTCAAAGCCAAACTTCTTAATCATATCATTGGTATACTTTAGTTGGCTAATGTAAATTCTTTGAAGGGTTTGTTTAATTTGTAGCCCTAAGAAGTAGTTTAATTCTCCTACCATTGACATTTCAAATTCTGACTTCATACATTCTTCGATGTCCTTTACTAAGGTAGGGTTAGTTGAACCAAAGATGATGTCATCTACATATATTTGAACTATTAATAGGTCATTATATTTTCTTTTAAGAAATAGAGTGTTATCTATGGTCCCCCTTTGATAATTGTTTGCAATAAGAAAGTTTGACCATACCAAGCTCTTGGGGCTTGTTTCAAACCATATATAGCTTTCTTAAGCTTGTATACATGGTTAGGATTCTCTGGATCTTCAAATCCAAAGGGTTGTTTAACAAATACCTCTTCTTGGATGTATCCATTCAAGAATGTACTCTTGATGTCCATTTGGAAGAGTTTAATATTACTTAGACTCGCAATAACAAGCAACAACCTAATGGCTTCTAGTCGTGCAACGGGTGTGAAGGTTTCTTCATAATCAATTCCTTCCTATTGATTATAACCTTGTGCAACTAGCCTAGCCTTATTTCTTGCAATGTTACCTTGTTCATCCATTTTATTACTAAAGACTCATTTTGTGCCTATTATGAATTTATGTTCGGGTTTAGGTACTAAATCCCACACGTTGTTTCGGGTAAATTAGTTTAACTCTTCATGCATGACATCCATCCATGATATATCACCTAAGGCTTCCTTAACATTCTTAGGTTCTAAGTGTGAGATTAAGACATGCTCTTCGGCTTGACTTATGTTTCTACGTGTTCTAACCCCAACACTTAGATCACCAATGATTAATTCTTTAGGATGTTTATGTTTATTTTTTATGAGTCACTAATTCCTAGGTTTACTAGGTTCACCCTCATCTTGTTCAAATGTTTCATTAATGTGAACATTATCATATACAATTGGAACATATGGTAAGTTATCTTCCAATTGTAAAATTTCTTCATTTATTTCACCTAAGAGTTCATGCATGTCTTGTTCAGGGGGAGTTGGTTCTAGATGATCAAGTGCAGGCTTAAGTAACAAGTCATCATCATCAAACATATTTTCAACATTGTTCTTTTGTTTATGTTGAGTTTTATCACATGTTTTAAGATATGCATTCTCATTAAACTTTACATGTACAGATTCAATTATTTTTCTAGATGCCGGATCATAACACCTATATGCTCTTGAGTTAGTTGAATAACCAACAGATACATTCAATTGACTTTTGTTCAAACTTATCTAGATTATCTTTAGTATTAAGTACAAAAAATTTACAACCAAAAAATCTAAGATAATCTGTCTTAGGTTGTCTATTGTTTAATATTTCATAAGGTGTTTTATTTGAACTTCTTTCTAATTGAAAGTCTACTTATAATATAACAAGCACAAGCAACAGCTTCAGATATGAATTTTGGCACTTTATTTTCACATAATATCGTCCTAGCAATTTCTTGAATTGTTCTATTTTTTATGTTCAACAACTCCATTGAGTTGTGGTGTTCTAGGTGGTGAGAATTCATGTTTAGTTTCATGTAATTCACAAAATTTTACTATTTCTTTGTTTTTAAATTCTCCAGCACTATCAGTCCTAAATCTTTTAACATTTTCTTCATAAAGATTTTCAAGTTGCTTAATAAGATTTTCGATTGCGAATTGAGCATCTTCTTTGTGTGTTAAGAAAAAATCCATGTGTATTGTAAGTAATCATCTACTATGACACACACATAGTAGTGTCTACCTAGACTTTTTGTCCTACTTGGACCAAATAAGTCTAAGCGAAGCAATTCTAGTACGTGACTAGTACTCACTTCATGTTTTGATTTTAGTGTTTCTTTTATGTGCTTTCATTTAATACAAGTTTCACATAGTTGAAAATTATCTAAGTCTAACTTAGGCATATCTCTGATTAGATTCTTCTTAGATAACTTTTCGATAGTTGAAATTCCTATATGGCCTAGTCGTCTATACCATAAGTTCACATCTAAATCATGTGATATTAAACACTTAACCTTAGCATCTAACATGTTATATAAGGAAAGGGTATAAATGTTACCATCCCTATGTTCTTTTAATATAATTTCTTCCTTATCATTTATTATATCACAAGAATTAGAGAGAAAAGAAACATGATAACCGTAATCTACAAGTTGCAAAATACTTAATAAATTATAAGAAAGATTGCTTACTAACAACACATTTCGTATTTGAAATGTGTTAGGATCCCCAATTGTTCCTTTTCCAACAACTTTTCCTTTGTTGTTGTCACCGAATGTTATCTTTCCTCCATTCTCAATTTGCTCTAACTCGTGAATAACTTGGGGTTGCCAATCATGTGCCTTGAATACCCGCGATCTAAAAACCACTTGGCTTTTAGATTCTTTGGTTTTGTCTCCTTTTCGTCTTCTTTATGATTTACCTATAAAGGAGACAAAGTATTAGGTACCCTTTATTTGAGTCCTTGAATGTTAGGGGCACCATCCTTGTTTATATATTCTTTGAGTATCCAAACTTTGATGTACCTTTTGGACACATATTTGGTATTATCATAAGTTTCAGAATACGAAGGATTAGAAAACATTTGACTATTCCATTTAAATGTAGGTGTGTGCATATAAGTGTTATATCTTGGTCTAAATGTATTATGTTGTGGCAGTTTTTGATAGCTAAAATAAGGCATATGATTTTGTTTCTTGTATGGTGCTATGTATGTATAGTCACATGCATTCCTATAAGGAAAATAAGATAATTGCCTATGAATATGTCAATATGCTTTATAATAAGTTGGTTGCGGTTTATTTTGTTTAGACACATTTGTATACATATAGACATAATTTCTAGGTGGTCAATTCATATGTTTAGTAACATAGTCTAGAGAACATGCATTAGCATGAAGGTATGTCTAACAATAACACTGGAGAATCTTTAACTTCCCAAACAAGCATACCCTTTGTTTTTGTGTATTGAATTTCTTTATACTTGTTGTTTTGGTCTATGCGTGTCGAAAGTGTCAAGCAACTTTAATCGAGCTCCAAGTGTCGTGATGTTAAAATAAAGTTATCCACGTGACCAATGTAACTTTAACCGAGCTCCCTTCTCCAAACTTCACATAGCTGTTTCATTACAAACCAACAAGTCGTTGCCGAGCTGGCATAATTTTGTGCGAAATATCGTGTTCTGGGTTATGTGACCGACATCTAGATTAGGGACCTCTTGTGCAATTGTAAAAAACCTAGTTGCTTTTGGGGGTGCATGCTGTATTTTTATCTTAGAAGGAGTAGAAGAAGTAGCAGGCAAAGTTGAATTTATTTTAGTTGCCTTATAAGGTTGTTTAGTATTTGATGAAACAAACTTAATCTTTTTATCTACTTTGATATTTTCTTCTTTGTATCCTAAACCTGTTTTATAATTTCCATATTTTTGTGATGACATGAGTGTGTCTAACATGTTGGTTCCGGATTTAAATTGTACTAATATCTTTTCTAAGTCTAATTTAGACAATTTAAGTTGAGAAATTTGTTTATCGTAATTATCTAACTTAGATTTTAACATACTATTTTCTGTTTTTAATGTTTGTTCATTTTTTCTATATGAGTCAATTTTAGTCTCTAAAGAATCAAGAGTATTAGTAGACTCTTGTTTAAAAGATTCTAATTGATCGGAAAATTCCAAGTTGGACGTCTTCAACTTGTCATTTTCTTCAATTAGTTTCTTCTTTTCTTTAGACAACCTTTTACAGTGAGCATGCATCTTTAGATATTCTTCATACATTTCATCGAAAAACATTTCACTATCAGAATCTACTTCAGATGAAGAACTTACCTCGTTGGATACGAAACAGACTTGAGCTTCCTCATTTTCTGATTCGGAGTCGGATGAGTCGAGTGCTCGCCTTCATTACTCATTTGCCTTTTCTTGTCTTTTTCTCCTTTTTCTTGGACTGTTGGGGCTCTTTGTCTTTGACTTGTTTATTATTATTGTTATCATTATTATTATTTTTCTTCGTCAGACAATCGTAAGAGATGTGTCCTTTTTGTCCGCACTCATAGCATTTTAATTCTTTATTATACCACTTGTTGTTATTAGAACTATTTTCTCTAAGTTGAGAAGAAATAGAAGAAGAAGATCGTTTTCCATTCCTATTAGGCCGTTTGAAAAACATTCTAAGTTTTCTAGCTATTAATATTAAATCATCGTCTAATTCAATATCGCTATTACTTTCATCATTATTTGACTCAGTTGATCTGAAAGAAATAGACTTACCGAATGATTTAGATGATTTGGACTTTCGTTGGTTCAAATTTTACCTCGTAAACTCTAAGTGAACCGATCAGTTCATCCATTTTAGTGATTGACTTTGTTTCCTCAATTGCTGTACCTTCGGATCCCATTCAGCAGGAAGACTCCGTAGCACTTTTTGAACTTTTTCATTGTTGGTAAACGATTTTCCTAAAGCTTCAAGTGCATTGAAAATGTTAGTAATTCTCAAATCTATAGATGTTATAGATTCGTTCGACAACATTTTAAACGATTCAAGTTCAGACATAAGCATATTTATTTTAGACTCTTTTATACCGCTAGTACCTTCATACTTTAATTCTAGTGATTTCCACATGTTGTGTGCACTAGTGCAATTCGATACATAGCCTGCTTCAGAAGCCGTTAGTCCGTTTAACAGTAATTGTATAGCTTTAGCATTCATGGACATTTTCTTTTTATCTTCAGATGACCATTCACTTTTATATTTTTGTACTTCTTGTGTTACACCATTTACTTGTACAACTTTCATTGGAATGTACAACCCATATTCAACTATAGACCATAAATCGATGTCTATAGCCATTAAGAATAGCCTCATCCTAAGTTCCAAATGAATGAAATTATTACCATCGAAAAGAGGAGGGCGTTGAGTAGACATACCTTCCAACTCACCTTTGTGAGAAACAATAGCCATGGTAGGCTACAATAAGTTTTTGCTTCTTAGCATTGTCTTCTTAGAACGGTGTTAATGTCGCTTCCTAGAGTGGTGTTAGCCTCGCTTTGATACCAATTGTTGGACCGTACACCTGCAGTAAACACCACTAGAGGGGGGATGAATAGTGGTTAGCAGAATTTACACTACTACCCTTGAATAAAATCCCATTTGAAAGCAGAATCTGAGACCTTCTCAGATTCAGTACCCTTTTTGAAAAATTCAAAAATCAGTATACACAACTCCAAAAATTATGAAACTTTTCAGATAATAATTTTAATGTTTTGACTAGATCTATACAAAAATGAGACAAAAATAAGATCTTTTCACCCATCAACCGAGTGCAGGCAAGCTGGTGTAAGTGGAGGACGGCCTCAGGGGTGCTGTGTGACAGGAATTTTCCAATTAAATTAAAAAGAAAATTTTATAGGGTGGCAGTGCGGCCGGCAATGTTATATGGAACAGACTGCTGGGCTATCAAGAGGACACAGTCACAGAAGATGGAAGTGGTAGAGATGAAGATGCTGAGGTGGATGTGTTGACATACAAGGCTGGACAAGATAAGAAATGAGGTGTACAGAGAAAGGTTACGGGTGACTAGTATAACAGATAAGATAAGAGAGGGAAGACTAAGATGGTTTGGGCATGTTAAGAGGAGACAGACAACGGCGTCTGTCAGAGCAATTGAAAGCCTCACTGTAGAAGAGAAGAGGAGTAAAGCCAGGCCCAAACTGATGTGGGATGAGCAGATTAGGCATGACTTACTAGAGTTGCACCTTTCTTAGGACATGGTCCAGGATAGGAGTTCATGGAGGCAGATGATTAAGAGTAAGGAGAGGTAGACATGATATAGGACGCCTTAGAGCATACTTAGAGGATTAGATAGTATTTGCAATTTAATTTGATTTTGCATATTTTGTTTCGGTCTTTTTCTTTCAATTATTTGTGCATGTTCACTATTATGACTATTTTAATATCGAAAGACTGTTGTATATGTTGAGAAATATGTTTGGATAATTTTCAAAGCCATGATTTTAAGTGTTGAGTGCATAAAAATATCACACATGATGTTATATGTGATTAAAAGTTGAAAAAGTTGACATCGATCTCTCAGGTTGTTACACATCGATCGATCTATGTACATAGATCCCTCACATCGATCGATCTATGTAAGGCAGTGAAAGTTCAAGACCTTACGGTGAGACATCGATCTCTAAGCCTGAGACACATCAATCGATCGATGTACATCGAACCCTCACTTTGATTGATCGATGTAGGTCAAAAACAAACTCTGAACCTTTCTGTGAGACATCGATCTCTGAAGCTGAGGCACTTCGATCGATCGATGTCTATGGTTTTTAGAAATAATTTTCTAAAATGTGATAAAATAGTTGTTTTCATTTTTATATGATTTATACATGTTTATTATGTGATTATTATGTGTTTGTGGTGATTTTAAATGTCTTGTGACTAACGTGCCTTGGAAGTTTCTACAACTTACCAAAAAGGGCAAAATTAGTATTTTGAGTTTTGTAGGAACGTCACATAGTGAAAATATTTTAAGGATGTATTCTTATACTATTTATCATGACAAAGGTGATATCATAATTATTTCTGACCATCCGGGTCATTTCTGGAGTTTTCATATACCAGGGGTATTTTGGTCATTTCACCCCGAGGGTATTTTTGGTATTTTCACTCAAGGAAAGTCTTGATCATATTATTATCTTCATTCTGGAGCGATTTAATATTAATTTGAAGATGATATGGTGATTCTTTATTTTATTCTCTCACATGATAATATTATTGACTATAGCGGGATATGTGATGATTTGAGATGTCACATTCTATTTTTTCTTGAAAACCCTCTTATATGTTTATAAGATCATGTTTATCATCATTATTCAGAGATATTATATGTTATATTCCGGGTTTTAAAAAAAATAAAATAAAAAAAATGAATGAATAGATAAAATAATTAAAGTGACTAAATCCTATCCAACTAATTGGTCAACCTCCTTCCTAAAATTTCTCACTTATCACCATAAACTTCCCCAAACCCCTCACTCATAACTCTCTATCTCTCACTTAAATTTTGATTAACCCTAATCTCCTCCTTTCTCCCTCAAATTCGACAGCCTCCTCCCCTCTCTCCCACTCAATTTTCGGCCAAGGAATAAAGGAAAAGAAGGATCTTTGATCTAAGGTTCAAGAGAAGGAAGATCACACCGCCAACATCATCACACTCTCGTAAATCAATCACTCTCGCTAGGAATCGAAGTAGGTGCATACTAATTATTTCCTCAAAACGGTATGAAGGCTTGCATAGGCAAAAAGGGTATTTTTAGGTGTTGTTGATGTCATTGGTTATTGATTTTGATTGGATCTTGATTATATGCCCCAATGTGTTTATTTTCCGTTTTACGTTCTTGTATTCAATGTGATCTTGTTGTTGTATGTTTCTTTGTGGGGTTGAGATGTCATTATGCGTGTATGGATATGTGGGATGGGTGAAAGGTTGAATGAGATTTGATGAATGGACTGCAGAAATTTCAGAATAAGAATTCTGAAATTCGGGGACATCGATCGATCGACGTCCAGAGGGCGTGAGATCGATGTGCCTCAGAACCACATCGATCGATCGACGTCCTAGGGCTGAGGGTTCGATGTGTCTCAGTTAGACGTCGATCGATCGACGTCAGAGGATGACGTCCAACTGTTTTCTTCCCCTTTCCCTTGCATTCATGGCACGTGCATTGCATGAGGTACCCATTGTCTGAGGGCGTGCGTGTTCGGAGGATACGTAGCGTCTATAGGGCGTGGGGGCCGTGATGATACGCAGCGTCGGTCGGGCGTGGGTGTCATGTGATACGCAGCGTCTATAGGGCGTGGGTGCTGTGCGAATACGCAGCGTCTATAGGGCGTGGGTGTCTGAAGATACGCAGCGTCTATAGGGCGTGGGTGTCGTACGATACGTAGCGTCTATAGGGCGTGGGTGTCCAGAACAACAAGTGGTGGCTAGAGACCATGACGCTGGAGTTAGGTCCCGGGAGCATGCATTGCATATGGGTCCAGGAGCATTTTGCCTGACATGTTTCTAGTTGCGTATGACACGTTATGTGAACATGCATCACGTACTTGCGCATACATCTTGTGTGGATTGTTTACTTTCCGTATAAGTTATGTCGTGTTGTTTTATGTCGGTTACATGGTGTGTCTTACTTCCCGGTGGCATGCTATCTGTCTTATGTGGCTGCGTGGTGATATCTTTTCGGGTATGTAAGTTTTGTATTGTTTTGAGAGGCACCTACTGGGTGATTACCATCACTCACCCCTATTATTCCACATGTAGCCGAGACGGAGTATGATTACATCTACGTTGAGGATGGGTCCGATACCGTGGAATGGGCTGAGTGACTCGTAGATACGTGTGCGGCAAGGATGGAGACGGGCTTCTGGTGATGCCATGGGATGACACAGACATTTTAATATTCAGTATTACTTTTGGAAACAATTTCATGCTTTTAAATTTAGACATTTGATCTTGACTTGTAAGGCCTGGTCAGCCAAGAATTACTGTCGTTACTTCCTTAAAATTCATTAATTTCGAATTAGTGTTGTGACTTATCGTTTCCGCAGAAAGAAAAGGAAAACTTTTCTATGTCAGCACTGACGTGTAGCAGATTAATGTGACGCCTTGTATTCTCCTGAGTGAGATACGGCGGGTGCACCGTTACCGAGGATGGAGCTCGGAAGCAGGGCGCTACAGGTGGTATCAGAGCCCAGGCTTTAGATACGCCTCGGGAACGTGATAGATTAGCTAATTACCCTAGGATAAGTGACGATCCGTTTTCAAATGATTTTCAAATTTGAATAAAACAAAGTAGACGTAAGTTGTGACTGGGGTTTTGGTTGGTGAGTGCCGTTAGTGAGTAGACGGAATAGGTTACCCTTTTCTTTGACCTCCATTCCTGTACCTCTTTCTAATACTCTTAAACCAATTTTGTCTAACGTGTTTTAAATTGTCCACAGACAATGCCTCTGCGACGTGAACCATTAGGAAATGGTGGACAGGACAGAGACGAACGTCAAGGGCAAGGGGCGATTCCCCAAAACCTGGCGGATACATTGGCCAATCTGACGGCCTTAATAGCCCATCAACAGACGCAGATGGCACAACAATATACTCAGATGACACAGTAACAGGCACAAATTGCCCAAATACTTCAGCACACTCAGCAGCAACAGCAACAACAACCACCACCACCCCCTCCACCGCAGTAGGGTTTGAGGTTATATTACAGGGAGATGCAGAACTCCCGAATACCGATGTTCCGGGGTACCACTCGGCCTGAGGAAGCCGAGATTTGGATCAAAAACATAACTGAACAGATAAGACTGATACAAATACCTGTGAATCTAAAAGTGGAGGTGACTACCCCGTTCTTGGAAGGGGAAGCTGAGAGGTGGTGGAACGGAGTGAAACGCAAATTGACTCCACTAGTGACTTGGGAGCAATTTGTTGAGGAATATAAGAAGCACTATGCTCCGGGTAGTGCGATACAGAGAAGGATGACAGAATTCCAGCTGTTGACACAAAGGTCTATGACGGTTGATCAATACTCTGAGAAATTTCATGAGCTGGGCCAATATATGTCATGCATCATGGACAACGAGGAGGCCAAGATGCTAAAGTTCCATACAGGGTTGAGTTTTCGCATCCAGCAGGCAATTGTTTGTGCAGAGACCACCACATTTGAAGGATTGCTGGAGGTATGTCGACGGGTCAAGAGAAATTTGGAAAGGGCAGCTGCACTAGAAAGACTGAAGAGGCCCCGTGAGGAGCTGCAGACGGGCAGGTCAGGGAGATGGCTGAAAGTACCCTCGGCGCCCTCAGTCCGGGCAACCATTCCGGCCAGAACGACAGCAGAGGGCAGCGATTCAGACCCCGATGATTGAGGGTCCGTCACCGACTGATGCACAACCAGTAAGGGCTGCGGCACCTATCCCACGGTGTACACTGTGCGGACGTTTTCATCCGGGACCATGTCGGAAGGATCAGAGAGTGTGCTATAACTGCGGGAAGCAAGGACATATTGCTAAGTAATGCTCAACACCGGCACAGGTGAACTCGCAGACACAGGCTTAGCAGGGAGGACGAGGCCGGACCAATGCCTGGGTACACGCGATGACAGATGCCGAAGTCAAGGAGTCGGGCGACGTGGTGACGGGTACATTAATTTAAGTACTTAAATTTGAATTTGGATTAAATTCTAGTTGCTATTGATGCATGTTGTGTGCTAAACCTTGAATATGGTAGGTGTGATTTTAGTTAACAAAGTGCCAGCAAATGTTCTATTCGATAGTGGAGCGAGTCACTCGTTCATGGCAAAGAGATTTGCCAAGAATCTGGATATTCTTCCCAAATGGATTGAGACTCCATACCGTGTACAAGCCGCGGGCGGCCAAGTACTCGTGTGTCATCACCGTTACAAGGAATATGGATTGGAGATTAACGGTCTGCAGTTCTCTGCGACCTTGATACCGATTCAAATGTACGATTTCGACGTTATTTTAGGCATGGACTTCTTAGCAAGGTATCATGCAAACATTGATTGCCGGCAACTCCAAGTTAGCATGAAGACACCAGAATTGGGGGAAACTATCTTTCAAGGGAATCCTAAATTAAAGAAGGTGCCCCAGAAGCTTTATTTGATTGCAACTCAGGCATTTAGAGTGCTAAAGAAAGGAGGAGAAGGATTCTTGATTTACTCAATGGGTGCTGAACAAGAGGTTCCGCAGATCGACCAAATCCCCGTGGTAAAGGAATTTACAGATGTCTTTCCCGAGGAGTTACCAGGACTGCCACCAGAAAGAGAGGTAGAGTTCGAGATCAATCTCATACCCGGTGCAGAACCCATATCCAGGGCACCCTACCGCATGGCTCCAAAAGAGCTCAAGGAGTTGAAGGAACAGTTACAAGAACTATTGGATCGTAAGTTTATTCGACCCAGTGTATCACCCTGGGGTGCTCCAGTCCTGTTCGTGAAGAAGAAGGATGGGAGCATGAGGTTATGTATAGATTACCGGGAGCTAAACAAGATCACTATCAAAAACAAGTATCCATTACCTCGAATCGAGGATCTCTTTGATCAACTGCGGGTAATGACAAGTTAGAGCTTTAATTTGAACTCTCAGTTATTCGTTAATTTACACCACTAACGAAATTTCTTCCAGGGAGCTAGAGTGTTTTCCAAAATTGATTTGCGATCCGGTTATCACCAGTTGAGGATCAAATCTGGAGATACAGCCAAGACCGCTTTCCGAACACGCTATGGCCACTATGAATTCCTGGTTATGCCTTTTGGATTAACCAACGCCCCAGCCGCCTTTATGGACTTAATGAACACGGTATTCCGGAAACAGCTGGATAAGTATGTTGTGGTGTTCATTGATGATATCCTGATATACTCCCCTGACGAGGATACTCATGCGGAGCATTTGAGGGAGGTTCTAGAGACCCTTCGGAGAAGCAAATTGTACGCCAAGTTCAGTAAGTGTGAGTTCTGGTTGAAAAGCGTAGCCTTCTTGGGTCATGTGGTCTCCGAAGAGGGAATTTCTGTGGACCCAAAGAAAGTGGAGGCGATCACCGAATGGCCTAGGCCTACTAATGTGACAGAGGTAAGAAGTTTTCTTGGACTGGCTGGGTACTATAGGAAGTTTGTCGAGGGCTTCTCATCGATTACAGTGCCTCTAAGCCGATTGACACAGAAGAAGTCAAAGTTCGAATGGACCACCGAGTGTGAGCAGAGCTTCGCCGAGCTAAAAAGGAGACTGACCACAGCCCCTGTTCTTGCTCAGCCCTCCGCGTCAGAGGGATTTGTCATTTATAGTGACGCATCGAAGAACGGGCTAGGTAGATGTATATAATTTCAAGTGGATTTTGTACACAACTAGAGATGTGGTCTAACTTTTATATTTCAGGATGCGTGCTGATGCAAAACGACAAAGTCATTGCTTATGCTTCACGACAGCTAAAACCCTATGAGCTGAATTATCCGACGCATGATCTGGAGCTAGCAGCAGTGGTGTTCGCACTGAAAATCTGGCGCCACTATCTATATGGAGTGAAGTGTGAGGTGTTCACCGATCACAAAAGCCTTAAGTATCTGTTCACGCAAAAGGAGTTGAACATGCGCCAAAGGAGATGGTTGGAGTTATTGAAGGATTACGACTTGACCATCAGCTATCATCCAGGGAAGGCCAATGGAGTAGCTGATGCCTTAAGTAGGAAATCGAGCCATGCACGACAGGCTACTCTAGAAAAGAAAATGGCAGAATTTGATTTGGATCTTGTGGATTCAACCGCAGATATTCTGGCCACGCTAATTATCACTCCAACCTTGGTAGATCAGATTAAGGAAGCATAGAAGAACGATGCAACAATTAGAGAAACGCGTGAAAGAATGTTAACCAGCCAAGTGGATGGATTTCAGGTTCATGATGACGGCAGTATGTGGTACCAAAGAAGATTGTGCGTACCTGATGTTGAGGATCTTAGGAGAGAGTTGTTGAAGGAGGCACATAATTCGAGACTGTCTATTCACCCTGGTGCTACGAAGATGTACAATGATCTGAAGAGACACTATTGGTGGAGTGGCATGAAGAGGCACATTGCTGAGTTTGTAGAAAGGTGCCTTGTTTGCCAGCAAGTTAAGGCAGAACACCAAAGACCGGGTGGACTGATGCGACCTCTAGAGATACCCGAATGGAAGTGGGAGCATGTAACGATGGACTTTGTGGTTGGACTCCCTAAGACCAGAAATGGGAATGATGTGATATGGGTAATTGTGGATCGACTGACTAAGTCCGCTCATTTCTTGCCTATTCCCACCGGACTTACTATGGAGAGGTTGGTAACTATGTACATTGATAACATTGTTTGCCTCCATGGAGTGCCAGCCAGCATAGTATCCGACCGTGATCCGAAGTTTACATCCCAGTTCTGGGCAGCGTGCCAGAAAAAGATGGGGACTGAGTTGCGACTGAGCACCGCTTTTCACCCCCAAACGGACGGTCAATCTGAGAGGACCATTCAGACCTTGGAGGACATGTTGAGGGCATGCGCATTGGATTTCAAAGGGAACTGGGACAGCATGCTTAAGTTAATAGAGTTCTCCTACAACAACAGCCATCACAGTACCATAGGTATGGCACCATTTGAGGCCTTATATGGGCGAAAGTGTAGGTCACCTGTGCATTGGGACGAAGTTAGTGAACGTAGGTTGACGGCTCCAGAAATAATCGAGCAAACTAAAGAACAGGTGAAACTAATTCGTGAACGTCTTAAGACGGCTCAAGATAGAAGCAAGAGTTGGGCCGACACGAAGAGACGACCTTTAGAGTTCAAGGAGGGAGAAAAAGTCTATCTTAAAGTGTCACCCATGAAGGGTGTGACACGGTTTGGAGTTAAAGGGAAGTTGAAACCGCGTTATATTGGACCTTATGAGATACTCGAAAAGGTTGGAGACCTAGCTTACAAACTGGCATTACCTCCGATGTTGGCTCAGGTGCACAACGTGTTCCACGTCTCACAGTTAAGGAAGTATGTCTCCGACCCGAGTCACGTGTTGGATGCACAACCACTTAAGATCAGGCCCGATGCTTCCTATGAAGAGGTACCGATCAGAATACTGAACCGGAAGGAGCAGGAGTTAAGAAGAAGGATTATTCCATATGTCAAGGTTCAATGGAGCAATCACAGGGAGAACGAAGCGACATGGGAGCTAGAAGAACAAATGCGCGACCGTTACCCCATCTCTTTGAGTAAGGTACGGCAAGTTTCGGGGACGAAACTTTTTGTAAGGGGGGTAGGATGTTATATTCCGGGTTTTAAAAAAAATAAATAAATAAAAAAATGAATGAATAGATAAAATAATTAAAGTGACTAAATCCTATCCAACTAATTGGTCAACCTCCTTCCTAAAATTTCTCACTTATCACCATAAACTTCCCCAAACCCCTCACTCATAACTCTCTATCTCTCACTTAAATTTTGATTAACCCTAATCTCCTCCTTTCTCCCTCAAATTCGACAGCCTCCTCCCCTCTCTCCCACTCAATTTTCGGCCAAGGAATAAAGGAAAAGAAGGATCTTTGATCTAAGGTTCAAGAGAAGGAAGATCACACCGCCAACATCATCACACTCTCGTAAATCAAGCACTCTCGCTAGGAATCGAAGTAGGTGCATACTAATTATTTCCTCAAAACGGTATGAAGGCTTGCATAGGCAAAAAGGGTATTTTTAGGTGTTGTTGATGTCGTTGGTTATTGATTTTGATTGGATCTTGATTATATGCCCCAATGTGTTTATTTTCCGTTTTACGTTCTTGTATTCAATGTGATCTTGTTGTTGTACGTTTCTTTGTGGGGTTGAGATGTCATTATGCGTGTATGGATATGTGGGATGGGTGAAAGGTTGAATGAGATTTGATGAATGGACTGCAGAAATTTCAGAATAAGAATTCTGAAATTCGGGGACATCGATCGATCGACGTCCAGAGGGCGTGAGATCGATGTGCCTCAGAACCACATCGATCGATTGACGTCCAGAGGGCGTGAGATCGATGTGCCTCAGAACCACATCGATCGATCGACGTCCCAGGGCTGAGGGTTCGATGTGTCTCAGTTGGAGTTGATCGATCGACGTCAGAGGATGACGTCCAACTGTTTTCTTCCCCTTTCCCTTGCATTCATGGCACGTGCATTGCATGAGGTACCCATTGTCTGAGGGCGTGCGTGTTCGGAGGATACGTAGCGTCTATAGGGCGTGGGGGCTGTGATGATACACAGCGTCGGTCGGGCGTGGGTGTCATGTGATACACAGCGTCTATAGGGCGTGGGTGCTGTGCGAATACGCAGCGTCTATAGGGCGTGGGTGTCTGAAGATACGCAGCGTCTATAGGGCATGGGTGTCGTATGATACGCAGAGTCTATAGGGCGTGGGTGTCCAGAACAGCAAGTGGTGGCTAGAGACCATGACGCTGGAGTTAGGTCCCGGGAGCATGCATTGCATATGGGTCCAGGAGCATTTTGCCTGACATGTTTCTAGTTGCGTATGACACGTTATGTGAACATGCATCACGTACTTGCGCATACATCTTGTGTGGATTGTTTACTTTCCGTATATGTTATGTCGTGTTGTTTTATGTCGGTTACATGGTGTGTCTTACTTCCCGGTGGCATGCTATCTGTCTTATGTGGTTACGTGGTGATATCTTTTTGGGTATGTAAGTTTTGTATTGTTTTGAGAGGCACCTACTGGGTGATTACCATCACTCACCCTTACTATTCCACATGTAGCCGAGACGGAGTATGATTACATCTACATTGAGGATGGGTCCGATACCGTGGAATGGGCTGAGTGACTCGTAGATACGTGTGCGGCAAGGATGGAGACGGGCTTCTGGTGATGCCATGGGATGACACAGACATTTTAATATTCAGTATTACTTTTGGAAACGATTTCATGCTTTTAAATTTAGACATTTGACCTTGACTTGTAAGGCCTGGTCAGCCTAGAATTACTGTCGTTACTTCCTTAAAATTCATTAATTTCGAATTAGTGTTGTGACTTATCGTTTCCGCAGAAAGAAAAGGAAAACTTTTCTATGTCAGCACTGACGTGTAGCAGATTGATGTGACGCCTTGTATTCTCCTGAGTGAGATACGGCGGGTGCACCGTTACCGAGGATGGAGCTCAGGAGCGGGGCGCTACATTATAGGTGTCAAAGGTGTGAAAATGTTCATGATATATAAGAAGAAATATTGGGAATTTCGGTGTTATACGTTGACATAATCTTGTCAACTATTATCTATTAATTTCTTCTTCAAAAATCTGAGTTGCTACACATATATATATGTTGAAAAATGTGCATATGCAGTTGAATATGATGTGTAATTCATTTTATGGCTTGGTGACAAGTGGACAAATCAAAAAGGAGCTAGTTGGCAAAAATGCCAACTTGGAAATATTCAAATGTAGCCAAACGGCTACTTGGTATTCATGACTATTTTTAGAAGATTTTTGAAGTCAAATGAAGACTTCACATTCCTATTCTTGTGCTTGGAGTTGAGGATATTTTGGTGGTATTATCCTTTCTTATTTTATTAAGGAAAATAAAAATTATTTTTGGAAAAACAGAAGGTAGCCAACGGCTACTTTATGATAATTGGAGCTGAATTTTCATTTGAATTTGTCAAATGCCCACATGCCTATTATCTTGCCAAAGATTTGAGAAGATAATGGAGTTGTTATGGCTATTATCTTTGGGTATTATCTTCACATTTTCAAGACAATTTCAAGGTGGAATTTTCGGCCATGCTGAATTGCCAAGGTGAACCAATCATTTTATCTTATTTTGCCAAGTGTACAAAGGCCAACCAATGATGAGAAGACATTTGGACTTGATGATGAAGATGGTGACACATTGGAAGTCTTATCTCCAAGGCTCAAATCACACTATAAATAGAGGCAATGGTGAAGGAGATGAAACGCACTTGAAGCTCACAAGCATTTGTTGAATTGTCAAGCTATCATCTTCTTCTTGTTGTTGTTCTTGTTCCATTCTTTGTAGCAAAGGCGTGCTTGTTGTTTTTGTTGAGCTACAAGCCTCTTGAGCTTCATTTGTAATATTGATTAGCCATTCTTATAAGGCTATATCAATAGATGGTAGAGGTGTTGCAACTAAGTGTTGCTTAGAAGGTGTTTATCCAAGTCTTGAATAGGGTTGGTGTATAACCCAAGGATCAAGCTTGGTTCTTGTTGTAAGGTGATTCATTTCATAGTAAAATCCAAGGAAAGGTGTCCTTTGGGACTGGAGTAGGTAACATTGACCGAACCAGGATAAATCCTCGGTGTTCTTGTCTTGTTTCTTCATTTCTGTTTTCTGCCCGTTTTTACTGCAGTTTTCACACAATTTCTCACAATTTGAAAAAATAGCTAAACACTTTCGAAATTCGTGATTTTTGGTGGAGTTATACTTCAGACTGTTAGCTTTCATTTGCAACAAGAATCACTTGATTTGAGCAAGGAAAAGTTAGTCTTTCTATCTTTGCAAGATAACTGCTCCAATCTGGCTGCAATCTGACCAGTTTTGAGAAAACTTAAATTCTGTATTTATCAAGAATTGTTTAAGGTCAGATCCTTTTGGAAACTTCATATGCACATCCTAAGGAGCATTTTGATATAAATATAAACCTTTTTGGTTGAGTATTCAAAGAGAAACACGTTTTGAAAAATCAGCAACATTCTGTCCAATTCTCTCCAGATTGACCATCTGAATCTTTTTATTTGTTTGAAGGTCCAAACAATCTTATTTTTGTCTGAGTTTTGGACAGAGTCTTTTCAACACATTGAAATTCAATTCTGGAAAGTTTCATAATTTTTGGAGTTGTGTACAATTATTTTTGAATTTTTCAAAAACGGGTTCTGAATCTGAGGCAGTCTAAGATTCTGGTTACAAAGGGTTGTAGTGTAATTTTCGCTAACCACTATTCACCCCCCTCTAGTGGTGTTTATTGCAGGTGCATGGTCCAACAGTATTTGTTTAATAAAATAGCTCAACTAGTATATATTTCTATTATTATGATATATGTGCAGGTACGTATAGAGCCGGGGGTCTCACTGGAAGCAAACTCTCTATCCTTTGAGATGGGGGTGTTGTTTGCATGCCTATACTGGGTATGATTGATTGATTTTGACCCATCAACCAAATAAAAAGATTTAGATGGTCAATCTGAATAAAATTGGACAGGATATTGTTGAACTTTGAAAACTTGTTTCTCTTTAATTACTCAACCAAAAAGGTTGATCTTTATGTCAAAGCATTCCTTAGGATATCTAGTTTACGTTTCAGCAAGGCCCTGACCTGAAACTTATAGAACCTGTATAGCACCACTAGAAGGGGGATTGAATAGTGGGTGTGAAAAAAATTGGTTTTTAAAACTTTTTGTTACTAATACCCACTTTTGAAAACATATTCTGTTTTCAAACCTGGTTCTTAATTAACTGAATGATTAAGTTGTAGAAATCTAAAAATCCTGAAATTTGGTGACAAAGTACTTTCAGATGTTGTGTATGTGTCATAAAAATTTCAGATCAAAATTTAAAGTGTAAGACCTAGAAACAACGTTTTTGCACAGATTGCGTCAATCTCCCAGAAATTGTGATCCGAAATGAAAATTTTATTCCTATTAATTTACAACTACAAATGATCTAAAAATTTTATGATATGACCCTTAAGATATGTAATTTAAAGTGCTGAAACAGTTTTTCAAAATTCATTTGGCAAGTATGTCAAATACAATGATGTTCTCAACCTTTGCAAGTCTGAAATTCAGATTGCACTAGTCTCAGATCTATTAACGTTTGATTGACTTATACTTATCCAAATGAGCTGAAACCTACACCAAAGGAAAATTAGGAGGTGTAGCTATGTTTTTGAAAAATTTTATGATTTTTAAAATTCGTTTACTACTTTTACAGTTGCAATGAAATCAATGCAGAAAACTGAAAACTGAAAGTAAAGTGCAGTAAAGTAAGAACACCAAGGATTTTATGCTGGTTCGGTTAAAACAACCTACTCCAGTCTTCGAGGGCACCTTCCTCAGTTATCACTAAACACAAAAAACACCTTACCACTAGGGTGACCGAAGTTAAACACTAACTCCACCCTTTTACAATCGCAACAATCAAGCAAACCGATCACGAACACCACCACCAATCGAATGAAGGTTTGATCACACCTTGATCAACCTTTTACAACAATTGTACGTGTATAAGTGGTATATTCAAAGCCTAGATAATATGTAGAACATATGAACAATAGGCTTGAGAGTAACAAGAAGAAGAAAGAAAGGAAGAAGAAGAGAGCAGTATAGCTTTTTACACTTGAGAGAATGTGAATTGTAGCTTAGCCTTGTCTTGCACTATCTCGTCCCTTTTATCATAAGTTGGCCGCCCCATAGGGCTTTTTCCCTTCCTTGGGAATTATCTTTAATGTCCTTGGAAGATTGTTTTGTGTAAGAGATGACACAATCTTGCTTACTTGGCGCAATATGATTGGAAGGATGACTTGACCTTGCTCACTTATCACTTGTTAATTGGTCCACCTTGGCACCCTTGTAGTGAGCTGTAAATTCTATAAAAAAAACTCTCAAAACATGTGCTCAAAATCAATTCAAACAGTTATCATAACATCACATTTCAATCCCTTGAATTTGGGAGACAAATTGAGGCCATTAAGATGATGAAAATTGCCCACTATGGTAGACATGTGCTGAAATTTTCAGCATGTGTCTATTTTGAATTCTTTCCTTGTGTGGTGCCCTCTTCAATGTCACCAATATTATGTGGCTTATTCTCCACCAATTGAAATACCAAATAAGCTCAACCTAGGCTGAAGTAGGCTGTAATAAAACTGCACATGTGCTGAAATTTTATTTTAGTAAGCTTTGTCAAATAATGCACAATATTTACACATTTATGGTAAATAATAATCAGCCCTATTTTGAATTTTCTAGAACAATTTAACATGTCTTGAATGTGTAAAAAGTGTATAGATACATGTTACACCTATGTCAAAAAAACGTTCCATGTTGTATGTTCGTAGAAAACCGAATTTTCGACTTTCGTCGATTACGTGATTTTTCTTTGATTAAATTCAAAATTATTGCACATGTAATATATATTGTGTCACACATAATATACATAGAATAAAGTGTATATTCAGCTCATGTGGCTAGAGAAAAACGTCCATGTGTAGAAAATAAAATTAAATTTGAATTCTCCACAAATCTAGCCTAAATTGTGGGTGATTTATGTGTGCCAACATGGAATAACTTAGTGGCTTTTTGTAACATGTGAGCCACAAAATATTCGGCCATTTTTGAAGTATATGGGCTGACCATCTTTATATGGCAACTACGTGACATATCGATGAAGTTTCGGTAGTCACCCGATACGACAATTTTCGGTTTATGCCCTTGTAACATGTCGTTATAATTTTGACGTCACCATGAATTATATCGTATGATACAAGACCTGAATATACTCATAAATATGAGTTGTATATAGTGGTGTGACGTCGACGTACGGTTATAATATATGTGACGTGTCGGTGGTACGTCGCAATATATGTCTATTGTGCCTTTTTTTTAAATATGGATATATATATATATATATTGTATATATATATATGGCGTGTAGAAGGAATGGGGAGGAGACTTTCCATTTTCAAATTTGTTTCCATAGAGCTTCCACCAAATATGTCTCCATTTAATGAACTAGTTAGTTCATTAACTTAAACACTCCACTTAATGAATGAGTTTAGTTCATTAATTGTGACACCTGAAAATAGTACAAAGACAACAAATGTTTGCCATATGATGTAAGTTTTAACGCTTCATGGCTTGTTAGTACAGCAACAATATATATAAACATATAAAACATGTTTATCACATAAACGTGCCAAGTAATAATTTGTTCATGCATTTCGTAAGCACGTAGCATTTAAATCATGCATTTGTAAATCACTCAAACCTTTTTTTCTCAACAATCTCCCCCTTTTGATGATTTACAAAATAACATTGATTCATGATTTAAATATGATCTCTTCCTCTCCAATTATGCACAAATTTGAATTTTGAATTTGATATCGTCGTGTGCTCCCCCTCAAATCATGCTCTGTCCCCCTTAAATCATGCTTTTATCTCCTCCTTTATTTTGTAAATGGCATCAAAAGTACATGTAAGAATTGAAAGAAATAGCAGTTTATAGCATATCAACAAAAATCATGCATTTCAAGTGAGTTTTTAAGGGCTATTGATTTAACCCTTTGCAAAAGTACCTTTTGGTACCCAAACTTGGGTGACCTTTCTCGGTCTTACAAAAGGTGAGAAAAGAGATGAAGAAGCAATACAATAGATGCTGGGTGCAAATCCTTTTGGCCTATGGCCGAGAATTCCATCACGCTCATGATAAGATTTTTGTTTTTGATATGACTTTGTGTTAGTGTGCATGGTTTGTGATCTAGATGCATTTGTGTTGTATGAATGTCGTGTATGCATTAATAGTTTCCTTTCATATCTATACAACATATGATTATATTTCGTATGAGATGAAAAAGAAGAAGTACGATGAGATATAATGGGTTGTGCATTAGACATCTTCTTAGGCTACGTAGTTGCATGCGGTTTCTTATATGAAAATAAAATAAAATTTTTCGACTTGTTTTGTACTTTATTATCTTTAACGTATCCTAATCCGGTTTTATCGCTTTCATGCTTTTGGGAGGAAATGAGACGATCTACCATGCTCGTACCCGAATCGAATTGTTTCACTGTCATTTTCTGTGTTTCTTGATTTCAAATTTGAAATCTTGACTTTCATCTTTGTGTTTTCAGATGTTAAGGAGGAAATCTCAGATTTTAATAAATTTATCATGCAAGACGACCCTTCTTTTGATTCATTTAACTGAGATACAAGATTCGAGTTAGAAGATTCTAACAATTTCTTGTCTTCAATTAAACGTTTCTTCTCTTTTGCAAGAGTCTTAGCAAACTTATGTAATTTAAGAAATAAACATACAAATCATGGTACGATGGTTCAGAATTAGAATCGGAATCAGAATTTACCTTATTATCAAAAGGTGGAGGCTTTTGGCTTGACATACCTTCTTGTTTGGTTTTCGGGCTAGTGGATGTTATCTCACAAAGATTGCTATATCTTCTAGTCGTGAGTGTGCCTGCTCTCTGATACCTCTTAAAGGACTGTATAGCACCACTAGAAGGGGGAGGGGGTCGAATAGTGGGTGCGGAAAAAATTGAATTTTAAAACGTTTTGTTACCAATTACCCACTTCTGAAAACAGATTCTGTTTTCAGGCCTAGTCTTTAATTAACTGAATGATTAAGTTTTAGACCTCCAAAAATTGTGATATTTGGTGACAAAGTACTTTCAGATGTTATTTATGTGTTATAAAAATTTCAGATCCAAATTCAAAGTATAAGACCGTGAAAAACGTTTTTGCATAGATTGCGTCAATCTGCCAAAAACTGTGATTCAAAATGAAAAATTTATTCCTATTAATTTACAACTCCAAATAATCTGAACATTTTATGATATGACCCTTAGGATATGTACTTTCAAGGGTTGAAACTGTTTTTAAAAATTCCTTTGGCAAGTATGTCAAATACGATGATGTTCTCAACCTTTGCAAGTCTTAAATTCAGATTGCACTAGTCTCAGAGCTATTAATGTTTGATTGACTTATACTTATCCAAATGAGGTGAAACCTGCACCAAATGAAAACTAGGAGGTGTGGCTATGTTTCTGAAAAATTTTATGATTTTTGAAATTCGTTTACTGTTTTTCCTATTGCAATGAAATCAATGCAGAAAACTGAAAACTGAAAGTAAAGTGCAGTAAAGTAAGAACACCAAGGATTTTATACTAGTTCGGTTAAAACAACCTACTCTAGTCTTCGAGGACACCTTCCTCGGTTATCACTAAACAACAAAAACACCTTACCACTAGGGTGACTGAAGTTAAACACTAACTCCACTCTTTTACAATCACAACAATTAAGCAAATCGATCACGAACACCACCACCAATCGAATGAAGATTTGATCACACCTTGATCAACCTTTTACAACAATTGAATGTGTATGAGAGGTATATTCAAAGCCTAGATAATATGTAGAACATAAGAACAATAGGCTTGAGAGTAAGAAGAAGAAGAAAGAAAGAAGAAGAGAGCAGTATAGCTTTTTACACTTGAGAGAATGTGAATTGTAGCTTAGCCTTGTCTTGCACTATCTCGTCCCTTTTATCATAAGTTGGCCGCCACATAGGGATTTCTCCCTTCCTTGAGAATTGTCTTTAATGTCCTTGGAAGATTTCTTTGTGTAAGAGATGACACAATCTTGCTTACTTGGCGCAATATGATTGGAAGGATGACTTGACCTTGCTCACTTATCACTTGTTGATTGGTCCACCTTGGCACCCTTGTAGTGAGCTGTAAATTCTACAAAAAAAACTCTCAAAACATGTGCTCAAAATCAATTCAAACAGTTATCATAACATCACACTTCAATCCCTTGAATTTGGGAGACAAATTGAGGCCATTAAGATGATGAAAATTGCCCACTATGGTAGACATGTGCTGAAATTTTCAGCATGTGTCTATTTTGAATTCTTTCCTTGTGTGGTGTCCTCTTCAATGTCATCAATCTTGTGTGGTATATTCTCCACCAATTGAAATACCAAATAAGCTCAACTGTTGTACCCCAATCGTACTGTACTTGAAACAATGATGATGCGGCATAATGAAATATCAATTTTTCCAAGTACATTTTATTAATGTTATATAAGTGCTTCCTTACTTAAATTCTTCTAAGATAGATACTATATAATTATACAAGTGGATGTCATTAAATAGGTGAAATGACCATTTTGCCCTCCAAAGCTTAGGAATTTCGGCCACAAGACATTGAGGAGCCTTAGAATATTTTCCTTATTATAACAAGACTAGCCTAAATGGTCTTCATTGCAAGCAAACCTGAAAACCATATACAAGAAATTTGATAATATAAATAATAGTATAATTATATAAGTATGATTTATGAAAAATGCGAAAAGACAAAAATACCCTCCCCACGGCCCTAAGATTTCGGCCAAACCCAAGGGGTTTCTAGAACCCTCTCAACCCTTCTAGTTTTCCATTATTTAAAAATATATTTCAAACAATGATAAATAATATTCAAGCATGGGAGGCAAAAAGCTTACAAGTTGCAAGACCAAGGCTTGCTTTTCTTACTTTTCATGAAAAGCCTTGTCCTTTTTCCCCCATGCGCCAGCCACCCCTTCCCTCCCTCCACCATTAAGCCTTCTTTAATACTACCTAGAAGCTTCACCTCCATCTTCATCTTGTACTCTCTCAAGTAGTCCCTCAAGCAAAGAAAACACTTGAACTATTTTCATCTCCTTCAACCCCTACTATATAGCCCCCTCCCCTTGGAGCTAGAAGATTCAACACAACTTCCATTTTCAAGCTCAAAGAGGCATTTAGGTAAGTCTCATTCCAAGCTTCTGAAGTGGATTCTCTATTTTAAAGAATGAAGCTCACTTGGTTCTTTTCCTACCCCAAACCCGTGACCTCTATGGTCACTAGATACAATCTTTTCAACCTTTTAGTTGGTGCAAGCTCTTGATAGTTTGAGTTCCTCTCAAACTCCATTCAAAACCTCATCTTGGTAAGTAAATCTAGCATCAAGTTAGTTCTATTTTTCATTTAAAATGGTAGCTAAAATTTTCCTTTTTCCTCCCTCAAAACCGTGTGCTTCATAGATATAGTGGAGGAAAATTTCAACTCATTTCATCCAAGATCCAAGCTAAGAAAAGGTTCTAGCTTGAAGAGGCAAGTATACCTTAGACTCTCATGATTTATTTAAAGAATTAGTGACTTGAATGGCTAGTTATTTCTAAGATATAAATTTTAGTTGAATATACTAAGTGTTAAGCATGAGACCTTAGTGATTCCTTAAGAAAAATAACTTGCTTGTTAATAATACTTCTAAAGATGAGTTCTTTGACTACATGCAACATGATATGAGGGCAGTTTTATGATGATATATGGACTAGCAAATTGATCCTTGGCAAAGAATGGATTTTATGTTGAGCATGAGGGGTATGAAGTGGCGTGTGGGCTATATGTGATTTTTACAAAGTTGTCTTGGCATGCTTGAATGATTTGTTACATAAGTATATTTATACTCATATTAAAAGGTGACATGAATCCCTTTTGGCACAATATATCGGGCTGTTAGGGTAGCTAGGTGATGCATGCATTAGTTGTACCAAGGGTAGACTTTATAAAATGCAAAATGAGCAAGAGTGATGAATGTTATGTGTGCGTTACAAACTGTTTTGGGGTTATACATATGTGGCTTAATAAAAATTATGAAATCTGGAATATTCATGTTAAAAGGGTGTATTTAGTGGCTAATAAGTTATTTTATAAGAATAAGGTTAGTTGGTATGTACTTAACATGAAAAAGTGACAAAAGACCAAACTACTGGAACATGGCAGTTTTATGTATCATATTGTGTGACCTGCAAATGGACCATAGGAAAATGCAAATGAGCTGATTTTTGGTAGGATGATAGCCCTGCATGTCTATGACGTCTGTGAGTTAGAATTTTGGAAAAAGAAATTATGGTTTTACCACAATAAAATTTTTAGTAAAACTGGTCACTCCAGAATCAGCATGTGACCAATTTTGAGAAAATAATTAAATAGCCCCCCTAAGGTTATTGGATTGCTCTGGCATTTTTATGGTAATTACTTAGGACATAGATGAGCATGTCCATGTAAATTAATCAACTTGAAATTATCGTTTTGAGGGGTAACTACTGATTTGAAGTTGACGTACAAAACTGGAAAACTGAACAGAATTGAGGAATAAGTTAAGAGGCCTTAATCTTGTGAATTTGACTTATATGAATGGTTTGGCCCCATAAAATTTAATCCTTGATGAGTTTACTGTGTTTTCCAATCATTGGCCCAAATTAGTTAAGATTTTATGGTCTTGGAAATTAAGGGAAAGATGACTACTGTACTGCTGGATTCAGCAATACACTTTGTAACAAATTAACAATTTAAGGGTCTTACTCATCTTAAAACATTACGAAAATTTTATGGCATGTAGATAGGATCCCATTATGCATGTACATGGCAAAATATTATGAAAATAGGCCTGTTTGGTTAATTTCGGAAGCCTCATGAACAAAACGTAAAATCTGGAAAATTTCAGCACATGGAAACCATGCCTATGTTATGACCTAAGTAATTTCTAAGATAATTCATGCCATGACTTGCATTGCATACCATTCCATGTATCATGCATGATCACATGCATCATGAATGAGGTTAATTGATCTGATGATATGTTCTGGACCCGTCCCAGACCCGGGGTTAATTGGTCTGACGACATGTTCTGGATCCGTTCAGATCCGAGGTTAATTGATCTGACACTCTGTTTTCTGATACATTACTTTATGGGACCAAATGATGATTTTGACACGACATGATATCATGCGTTGCATCTTGCATAATTCATGTGCACTTTGCATGTTAGTACGATTCAGTTAGTAGGGAATTGATATTATCAGTATGGTATTATTTAAAATTATGATTAGGCTATATCTTCAAGCGGATCAAGGATTAAATATCAGGTATGAATTAACATTTGAGGTTCTTGGGGTTTTTCATTCAAGTTATGATTCTTTATTTAATTCATGGTAGTTTATTGTATGCTTGCTGGGTGATTTTTATCACTCATACCTTTATTTTTCCCCAGAGCCAGTGAATGCTAAGGTTGAATGGATCGAGGATGAGCCGAGAGTGCCGTACCCGTAGTCAAGGAGACATGAGGAGATCATGCCTAAGGACTTTTGTGCTGATATGTTGTTGTACTATGAACTATGTTGGACCCTTTGGGATTTCGGTTTCTTTTGTTTTGTTAGACTACTATTTTGGGGACTTAACATTTCGGCTTGCATGTTTATTTTAAAGTTTTAATTCTGCCTAAATTTTACTACCATGTTAAATGTTAACATGGAAGTCCATGATCTAAGTTATGGATTTTTGCATGTTATGCATGACGCTTTGTACTCTTCTTAGTGAAGTACGGCGGGTACACCGTATTCGGACGAGGTCTGGGTGCGGGGAGCTACAGGTGGTATCAGAGCCCAGGCTCTAGATTTTGGGCAGAACGTAGAACTAAGTTATGATCTTAAAATCTAAGTTTGATCTTAGACCTAAGTCATGATCTTAGCAGAGTGATGGCCTTAGACTAGGACCACTTAGACCGTGTTTAGGATATAATTTACTAATTAATCCCGCCTTATTAAATCCGGATCTCTGACGTAAGATGTGTCTTTTCTCTCCCTCATTTAAAAAATTTTGTAAATTATGACCTTTAGCCAAAATAATATGGTTTTATTCCAACATTTGTGGAAATTTTAACACTCCATAGTGCAGATGGTGTGACCTCGCGGCAGACCTCCCGGGCTCGACCAGCTGCTCAGGAGCCCATTCCCCCTCAGCCAGACGGCCCCATTCCTCCGCCACCGGTTCAGGTCCCGCCGCCACCATCGTAGGACCAGAATCCTCTATTCAGAATAATCCACCTCCACCACCGCAGGCACCTGTTCCTCCGGTTATCCCTGACGTTACTGCCTTTCAGGCCTTCTACCAGGTGGTCACACAAATAGGTCAGGGCCTAACCCAACAGAATGCTCCACCCCACCCACGTGAGCCTGTGAGAGATGCACAATATTATTTCGAGAAGTTGAAGAGGGTTAATCTACCACCGTTTGGGGGAAAGACCTTTCTGAAACATTTGATCGGGGTTGTAAACTTTGAACGATGGTGATGATGCTTTAATTTCGAAGTTTTAAATTCTGCCACGGTTTTGCTTGCCTATTTATATGTAAGTGTTAAAATCCATGCACTTACACCATGGATCACGACACGAATGGAAGACGCCTAGTTCTCTCCTTAGTGAAGCGGGTGCACCGACCTCGGCAGAGCCGGGGTGCGGAGTGCCACAGGTGGTATCAGAGCAAAGGCTCCAGATCCGGGCAGAATGTAGAACTAAGTCATCATCATAGTCAACTAAGTTTGATCTTAGATCTAAGTTCTTATCTTAGATGAGAATTGACCTTAGAACAAAACGAATCAGACTAAAAGTTAGGGTTTCAATTGAAAACAAAGCCCTTGGTTATGGATCTTCCTTAAGAATACGAACTATATCAAACCTATCATGTGTCACCAGGAACTTTCATTAAGTACACGTTAAATAAATAGAATCACTTATTCTTGATATAACTAAAAACAAACCAATGCTATGTGGAGCAAATAACCCCACAAACCGGTGTGTGGGCATCGTCGTAGTCACCCCCAAGAAGCATGGGCTTCTATTATCGGAAACTGACGAAAGAGTAAATTCCAAGGTTTGGCAGGGAGACCGAGCCGGAGGAAGCCGAAAATTGGCTAAATGAGGTTGAGGATCATCTTGTCAGATCCCGGGTACCAGATGAAATGAGAGCCTTAATTGTTCGACCCTTTCTTATTGGCAAGGCCAGTCAATGGTGGAGGAAGAAGGTCCAGTCCCTACCTCGACCTATAGTTTGGGCTAGGTTCTTAGAAGAATTCTGTGGAGCTTACCTCTCACTTGAGATAGTGACTGAAAGGATTGAAGAATTCGAGGCACTCAGACAAGGAAAGGATACCCCGGTCTCAGAATATGTCTGCCAGTTTACCACAATAGGACGGTATGCACCTTTGATCATGGAGGATGAACAGTGGAAGATGACTAAATTCATGCGTGGTCTGAATCCTCGGATTAAAGCAGGATTGGACAAAATATACCCAAGAACTTTCGATGAACTGATAAGGGGCTGCTATGAGGTAGAACGCGACATTCGGATGATGGAGGTGCGAAGGAGATTGAATAGGCATATGAAAAGAGGAAGTGAGAGGAGGCCGCCATACCATCATGGAACCACGCATAGAGTGATCAGAGACGATAATCGAAGGTGAGGCCCCCAAGGACTCTGAGACGCCCAAGTTACTGATAGGTACATTGAAATTCCCAAACTAAAGTACTTACATTTTGTCTTACTTATTCCAAGAAAGAATGAGTCCTAAAGGAATATGATGAGGAACCATGAGAAAATATTGTATCCCGACAGTAATAAATGGACAGAGTAAATAACTAAGAGTTGCTAAGGGACCAGGGAGAAATATAGAAGCGTAGGCCCCACTATCCCCAGTTTCGAGTACGAAACTTATTTTAAAGGGGGGAGAATGTTGTACCCCGCTCAAAATTAGAACGGCAGCCAGGGTTGGGGGAGAAGCATGGCAAGAGAATGAGACCTCGAAAGGAAGACATCACCGGCCTATCTGTGATTATATAGAATGTAAGGTAATTAGCATACCCCCAAGTGCAAAACATGAAGCAAGAGGGCTGATTAAAATTTACATATGAGTGTTAAGTTGATGACCTGAGAATTGAGAACTAATAGAAGAAGTATTTTTAGACAACTTTAATGAGAAGTCGGATTATATAACATGCCCTACACATATGATATGGGCATACGTCTAGAAATACATGAACACCACAAGATGGGCCATCATATAATAAAAAAAAGGGGTTAATGGATTATGGCCCATGGGAAATGTGAGTAAGGAAATTCTAAGAATAAGGTCCATTTTACAACTCCAGAAGATGGGCCTAAGTAAGCCCTTAGTAAATTGAGAACTCTCTTCTTCCATCCCCAATATGGCCATTGGGTATCGTTTGGAGGTAAGACCAAAAAGAACTTAGGCCATCAATTATCTAAATCTGTAAGGTCTAGCAGATTTAACTTGGCGGAGAATAAGTAGCACTACACGCTTGTGTAAGCCTTGGGTGTGTATATATATACGAATATGTGCATGGGAACCATATAAAGTGAAAAGCTACCATGTAATTTCATGAATTTCAGAGACCTAAGCATACTTAAGATGCAACAATAAGGTCTAAGATATGGACAGATTATGAATAGTATGTGGGTACGTATATTAGTATATGTATATGCATATACACGAATCCAGGCATATACATACGGCGATACAATGATTCGGAGAAGTATGATGTATGTGTATGTACACACCCTACACAGATAAATATATATACGTATATGGGTGTATACGCATCCACTTAACAATTCAAGGTATAATATGTAAGGTTATAGCTTATTCTAAAAGAAAATATAGATATATATATATATACACGGGTGTTATGCGTATATAAAAACATACGGATGAATGTATTTGCATAGTTAGACATTTATGGATAAGAATTATGAGAAATATAGGTGGGACATATGTATATGCGTATATATTGGACATATGCACAAAGGTGAAGCAAGATGAATTGTGTTCATAAAGAGTACCCATAAATGATGGGGTTATAAGGTAGATATATATAAATATATATGCAAACACATACATGCGAAATGTATGTACAAGGAATGTATATATGTGGTCGGCCATAAGGCCTTAGGGGGAATGAGTCATTATGTTCAAGACTAGCAAAAGACCTTGAATAAACATTATGGTTAGGAAATATAATGAGTTAGTTAGGAAGTGTAATGTGTGTCATTTAAAGAGGATCTTTTCCTCTTCACATGGGGACCGCCCGCTGCCTCACTAAAGGAAGGGATTTAATTCCTTCCTTGATACAAGAAAGCCCCTTACTATATACTTAAATGAAGTGCATTCAAGAGGTCAACTTTCAAACTAAGGAGTAAATTCCCCTTCCCTCTCAATGAGCCGGCGGGAATAAGGGCCAAGGAGGAGTCCAAGTCTTCTTCAACCTCAAAGTTATCTAGGTAAGACCCCTTCATACTCTTATTAAGTTACATACTAAAGCAAAGGAAGTTCATATAGCCTCACTTCTTTGACAAAACCGTGGGTTTCACGGTTCTAGGCGAAGAATTTTTCTAAACCCCAAAACGAAGGAGAACACTCTAGCAAGAGAGGATTTCCCTCAACCCCATCCAAGGTGCAAATGGTAAGACCCTTCATTCCTCCTCTAAGTTATATTACATAATATAAAAGACGGCTAACATAGGCCCTATGCCGTGTGTGATAGGAAGAGAAAGGAGGAAGTGCTTCTTGTGTCAACCAAGGCCCAAAGACTACAAAGGCAAGTACACTATACTCTTTGAGGTTTGAATGTGAAAGTGTGTGCATGAATGGCTAGATATACTTAAGATCTAATCTTAGTTGTATTATGCTAAGCCTGAGTGCTATAACTTTCGGCCTAGGGCCATTTGGGGTGTAAGAGTGAAGTCTTGTTTCAAAGATGTGATCTTTGTGGATTATATGCAGTATTATGTGTTAATCTAGGATGGATGTGTTAAAGATTCTCTCTTTTCCATGATGGGGACTCACGGTGGAAGGGGTGAAGGAGACATGTGTGATTTTGCATGAAAATGTTAGTTTAGTAAAGAAATGGAGATAAGCTTGGTCCTTGTTGTGTGTTATGCTTAACATACTCTTGGAACATCATTTTCTTGCATGCACCGAAAAATAGGGCCGTTGGTGAAGAGTGCGTGTGTGCACCCAAAATTGTTGCTAAGTGCTTGTGACAAGAAAATGTAAGTCAAGGACACCTAGAAAGAATATATGACCACTAGGAAAATTACTGGAACCGGACAGAAACTTTGGCTGTTTTGTGAAACCAGAAAAGGGACCTTAAGGACTCTCAAATCCATTGATTCTTGGTATGCTATTAGTTCTATGTGTATATTAGATGTGAGAGTTGGTATTGCAGTAAAAAGAGTTATGGTTTATTTTTAATAAATCTTTTGGTAAAACTGCTCAAGAAGAAATTACTGGAACTGGGCAGAACAGTGTGACGTTTTTCATGACCTGAAAATGAATCTTAGGAGTATTCAAATTGGCTAATTTTTAGTGTTATGTTAGCCTCATATGTATATGAAATGTATGAGTTAGAATTTCAATAAAAGGTGTTGTGGTTTGTCCTTAATGAAGTTTTTAGTAAGAAGTGGTCAAACAGAAGTACTGGCACTGGACAGATTTATGTGTTATGTTGAACGACCTGAACATGAATCTTAGGAGTGTTCAAATTGGCTAATTTTTGGTATGGTGATAGCCTTATGTGTATATGCAATGTGAGAGGTGGAATGTTGATAAAAGGAGTTGTGAATTATTATTAATGAAATTTTTGGTGAAACTGCTCAAACAGAGTTGCTGGAACAGGACAGTTTTGAGTAGTAAGTTGTGTGGCTCAAACATGCACCTTAGGGACATGCAAATGAGCGGATTTTTAGTATGATGATATTTTGATGTGTTTATGACACCTGTGAGTTGGAATTTTGGAAAAAGGAGTTGTGGTTTGGTCACAATGTATTTCGTGATACAACTGGTCAATCCAGTCTCTGCATGTATCCAATTTGGGAAAGTAATTAGATGACCCTCTTAAACTTATTGAATTGCCTTGGAAATTTTATGGTAATTACTTAGGGCATAGATGTGCATGTTCATGTAAAGAAACCAGCCTAAATCCACCATTTTGATGGTTAACAAATGAGTTGAAGTTAGTGGTATAAAACTGGAAAGTAGGACAGTTTAATGTCTTAAGTCGTAAGGCTTCGATCCTGATCATTTAGGATTGAATGAGATGTTTAGCCTTATGAATATTGTTCCTTGGTAAATTAGCTATGTTTTTCAGGTGATGGATTAGAAGGAATAAGGTTTTATGACCTATGAACCCCAGGTAATGCGGTATGACCTGCTGATTTCAGCAGTACCTTTGATGATAGTATGATGTTTTGAGGACTTTAGACATTTCGGAATGTTACGAAATTTTTATAGCATGTGTCTAAGTCTTCATTATGCACATATATGGCATGAATCTATGGATGTGATCATGAATTGATGAGCACGGGACTGTATGAACCGAATGTGATTGCTGGACAGTTTTCCAGCTTTAAAAGACAAGTCCGTGCATGTATGTTATGATGTATGTGTTCACGAGTTGCATAGTGTATGTCATACATTGCATCATCGTCACGTACATGATTTACAACATGACTTTTTATGAGAAAGAAAGATGAAAAGAATTTTCAAAAGATGATTTTGAAAAGAATGATTCCCCACCGGTATCGTGTGTGAGTATGAACTTGGCCAGTAAGAACCCACCAGATCAGGGTTAAGTGATCTGACAGTAGGCCGTGCGGGCCCGGATATAATAGACCCGACAAAGAGAAACAGTAGGCCGTGCGGGCCCGGATATAATAGACCCGACGAGAAGAGACAGTAGGCCGTGCGGGCCCAGAAATAATAGACCCGACGAGAAGAAACAGTAGGCCGTGCGGGCCCGGATAGAATAGACCCGACAAGAAGAAGATGACGTTACCGCCTCAGATCTGGGAGATAGATCTGAACCCTCTATTGTTTTATGACGATGATGATTAGAAAGAAAAGCATGAAAAGATCATATTTTATTTTTCATCTCGACGCATTACACGAGCATATGCATGCATGTTGCATTCATGAAGGGACACATGACATTTAAGTTGTGACGACTTCGTAGTTCTTGAGTGACGATTTTTGTTATGATTGTTCATCAATACAAGTTTTAGTCCTTGATGTTATATTCTGCTTTAAGTAACGATTCTATTTAAGTTATGATCTTGCTACGCTAAGGAATGATCCCTATTAAGTGTCGGGTGGAGGACAGATATGCTTCTTAACCAAAATATTTTTGGGTTTTGGTTCTTGTTCGCACTTTCCATTTAACCCTCGATTATTATTGTATACTTGCTGGTGACATTGTCACTCACCCTTATTTTTCCTCCCAGAGGTTGCAGAAGACAAAGTAGAGTGGATCGATGACGAACCTAGGGTTCCCTACCTGTGAGCACAGTGAAGGATGGCAGGATTAGGAGACCGGACTTGCCAGCTTTAAGGGATGACTAATTTATGTATTGTGATGGAAAAACAATTACCTTTGTTACTTTCTGAAACATTTGATCGGGGTTGTAAACTTTGAACGATGGTGATGATGCTTTAATTTCGAAGTTTTAAATTCTGCCACGGTTTTGCTTGCCTATTTATATGTAAGTGTTAAAATCCATGCACTTACAACATGGATCACGACACGAATGGAAGACGCCTAGTTCTCTCCTTAGTGAAGCGGGTGCACCGACCTCGGCAGGGCCGGGGTGCGGGGCACCACTTACATCCCTCCGTCAGTGAAGTTACAAAAGAGGCATGAATTCGAATCACTGAAGCAAGAGCCTGGTATGACGGTGGCAGAGTATGCTAATAAGTTCATCGCATTAGGAGATTTCAGCCTATCACTATGAATGATGAAGAGACAAAAATGCTGAAATTTGAAAGAGGACTGAATCCAAGAATTAGAACATGGTTGGTGAATGCAAACCGCACAAATTTTGGAGCTCTTCTGGACGCCTGTTACAGGATTGAGAGAGATATTATCTGTTGAGATGATGTGGGACAGAAAAGAGAAAGACAAGTGACTGGAAACGAGAAATTCAGAAAAATGGTCAAGAAGAATTACAAAGGATCTGTTTGTCAAAGGAGACCACAAGGTCAGAATTATCGCCGCCAGCAGAACCAAAATAATCAGCAAAAGAATCAAGCTTCACCCCAGCGACCAGCTATACCATATGCCCTCAGTGCCAAAAGAGACACATTGGTGAGTGTCGATGGAAGACTGGACAATGTTTTGGATGCGGCAAGGATGGTCACCTGATTAGGGATTGCCCAGATAGAGGAGCGCAGCAACAGCAACAACAACCAAAGAACCAGCGACCACGTACAAATGCAAGGGTGCACGTCATGACAGATGCAGATGTTGAGGAGATGGCAGACGTAGTGACTGGTAAGATCTAAAGTCTTACGCCATAAATACGTTTTGCTTATGAATGCCTATACTGTTGCTTAGTTAAATATGCATGATTCAGAAGCTATCTTAGTATGTAGCATACATGCGAATGTATTGTTCGACAGTGGCGCCAGCCACTCATTTATCTCCAGAAAGTTTGCTAAGAATATCGATCGTAACTCAGTCACACTAGAATCACCCTATAGAGTATAAGAAGCCAGCGATCAGGTGCTTGTCTCTCATCATATCTTCCGAAATTGCGTGCTCAAGTTCGATGATCAACGGTTTGAAGCCGATTTGATCCCCATACCCATGAGTGATTTCGATGTGATCCTTGGAATGGATTGGCTCTCAAAGAACCATGCTCAAATTGATTGCCGGAGTAGGAAAGTTATAATCAAGGATCCCACTCGAAATGAAGTATCATTCCAAGGAGGAGCCAAGTTAAATAAACCATGCTAGAAGGTCTATGTTGATGCAGCTCGTGCCAGCCGAGCTTTGAAGAAAGGTCACGAAGGATTCTTTGTTTATATCCTAAGTGCTGAGTAAGCGAGTCCCACCCTTGCTCAAGTTTTGGTTGTCAATGAATACCCCGATGTCTTTCCAGACGAATTACCTGGGTTACTTCCCGACTGCGAAATTGCCTTGGAAATAAACCTTGTTTCAGGAGATGAACCCATATCAAAGGCCCCATATCGAATGGCCCCTGCAGAACTAAAAGAGCTAAAGGAGCAGTTACACGAGCTGTTAGAGAATAAGCTCATCCGCCCCAGCATTTCACCTTGGGGTGCTCCTGTGTTATTCGTGAAGAAGAAAGATGGAAGTATGCGTTTATGCATTGAATACCAGGAACTTAACAAAATCACCATAAAGAATAAGTACCCATTGCCCCGGATCGACGACTTATTTGATCAACTCAAGGTACGTAACTAACAAGTTTTAGTTCAATTAAGGTTTAAATTTCCAAAACCCTATCTAAAGAATTCTAATGCAGGGATCCCGAATTTTCAGTAAGATTGATCTGCAATCTAGAGACTTCTAATTGAAGATTAAGGCCGAAGATGTTCCTAAGACTGCTTTTAGGACACGCTATGGACACTACGAATTCTTGGTCATGCCCTTTGGTTTGACCAACGCTCCTGCCGCCTTTATGGATCTCATGAATCGAGTTTTTCAGGATCCATTGGACAAGTTCGTTGTGGTCTTCATAGACGACATCTTGATCTATTCATCAGATGAGGAAACTCATGCAGCCCATTTGAGGACGGTTCTGAATATCTTAAGAGAAAAACGGTTGTACGCGAAATTTAGCAAATGCGAGTTTTGGCTGCATAGTGTATCCTTCCTCGGCCATGTTATATCCAAAGATGGGATTTCAGTAGATCCCAAGAAAATCGAGGCCATTACAGAGTGGCCCAGGCCAACTAATGTTACACAGGTGAGAATCTTCCTTGGACTTGCAGGGTATTATCGGAAGCTGTTCACCTCACCAGATTGACACAAAAGAAAACCAAGTTCGAGTGGAATGCCGATTGTGAAAGGAGCTTCTTGGAGTTAAAAGAAAAGTTGACATCCGCCTCTATCTTGGCTCAGCCCACTCCTGGCGAGAAATATGTGGTGTATAGTGATGCTTCAAAGAACGGTCTCGGATGTGTCCTTATGCAAAGAGATAAAGTGATAGCTTATGCATCCCGGCAATTGAAGCCATTCAAGCAAAACTACCCCATTCATGATCTTGAGCTTACCGCAGTGGTTTTCGCATTAAAGATATGGAGGCATTACGTGTATGGTGAAAAATGTGAGATCTTTACGGATCACAAAAGCCTAAAATATCTTTTTACACAAAAGGAACTGAATATGCGGCAGCGCAGATGGCTCGAGTTGATTAAAGATTATGATCTCTCTATTCAGTACCACCCTGGGAAAGCCAATAAAGTTGCTGATGCGTTGAGTCGAAGGAAAAGTCACCCACGTCAACCACCTCTTCAGCAAGATATAGAAGAATTTGGCCTTGAAGAAGCTGACTCCGTGGATGAAGTACTCGCTAAATTAGTTCTTATCCCTTCACTGATTGATAAGATCAAAGAAGCTCAAGAAAATGATGAAGCCTTGAGGAAGATTAAGGAAAGGATCAAAGATAAGCCACAAAATGATTTTGAAGTTCGTAGCGATGACAGTTTATGGTACCCAAGATGGTTATGCGTGCCTGAGAACAAAGAAATTAAAGATGAAGTCTTGATGGAAGCCCACAATTCACGCTTATCTATACACCCTGGAGCTAACAAGATGTATTAGGACCTCAAGCAAAGGTTTTGGTGGCACGGCATGAAGAACCAAATAGCCGAATTTGTTGAGCGATGCTTTGTTTGTCAAAGAGTAAAAGCTGAACACCAAAGACCTGCCGGGTTGCTACAACCTTTAGAAGTTCCAGAATGGAAGTGGGACCACATCACCATGGATTTCGTGACCGACCTACCCAGGACTAAGTATGGAAATGATGTGATATGGGTCGTCATGGACTGTCTGACCAAGTCTGCTCACTTTATGGCCATGTCGATTAAGGCATCTATGGAGAAGCTAGCCTCTATGTACATTGACCAGATTGTCTGCTTGCATAGTGTGCCCATAAGTATCATTTGCGATCGTGACCCCCGTTTTACCTCGATATTTTAGACAGCCTTTTAAAAGGCAATGGGCACTGAGATCAGGATGAGTTCCGCTTTTCATCCTCAGACTGCTGGCCAATCAGAAAGAACAATTCTAACCCTTGAAGACTTGTTTCACGCTTGCACTCTTGATTTTGGAGGAAGCTAGGATAAGAGTCTTAAACTGGTTGAGTTTTCTTACAATAACAGCTTCCACAGATCTATCGGGATGGCGCCCTATGAAGCTTTGTATGGGAGAAAATGTCGGTCTCCACTCTATTGGGACGAGATTGGAGACAAAATCTATACGGGACCCGACCTTGTAGAGCAAACACGAGAAAAAGTAAAGATTGTTCGGCAAAGATTGAAAGCGGCACAAGATAGAAGTAATATATGGGCTGATGAAAGACGAAGACCCATGGAGTTTCAAGAAGGAGAAAAAGTTTTCTTAAAGGTCTCTCCATCTAAAAGGATCAAGAGTTTTGGCATAAAAGGGAAGTTGAGCCCAAGATTCATTGGACCATATGAAGTTCTAGAAAGAGTTGGTGAAGTTGCATATCGCTTGGCATTGCCCCCGTCACTGTCCTAGTTACATGATGTGTTCCATGTTTCTCAACTTTGCCGGTATATTTATGATCCAAGTCACATCCTTGAGGATCAGCAGCTGAAGGTTGAAGAAGATGCATCTTATATAGAGGAGCCCCTAAAGATCGTTGATCGGAAGGAGAAGAAGTTGAGAAAGAGATCCATACCTATGGTAAAGGTTCAGTGGAGATACCATTCTGGAGAAGAAGCCACATGGGAAACTGAGGAAGACATGAAGAATAGATACCCCCATCTTTTTGACAACTTCCCTTAAGGTTTGAGGACGAAACTTATGTTCAGGGGGGAGGATGTTGTACCCCAACCGTACTGTACTTGAAACAATGATGATGCGGCATAATGAAATATCAATTTTTCCAAGTACATTTTATTAAAGTTATATAAGTGCTTCCTTACTTAAATTCTTTTAAGATAGATACTATATAATTATACAAGTGGATGTCATAAAATAGGTGAAATGACCATTTTGCCCTCCAAAGCTTAGGAATTTCGGCCACAAGACATTGAGGAGCCTTAGAATATTTTCCTTATTATAACAAGACTAGCCTAAATGGTCTTCATTGCAAGTAAACCTAAAAACCATATACAAGAAATTAGATAATATAAATAATAGTATAATTATATAAGTATGAGTTATGAAAAATGTGAAAAGACAAAAATACCCTCCCCAAGGCCCCAATATTTCGGCCAAACCCAAGGGGTTTCTAGAACCCTCTCAACCATTCTAGTTTTCCATTATTCAAAAATATATTTCAAACAATAATAAATAATATTCAAGCATGGGAGGCAAAAAGCTTACAAGTTGCAAGACCCAGGCTTGCTTTTCTTACTTTTCATGAAAAGCCTTGTCCCTTTTTCCCCCATGCGCCAGCCACCCCTTCCCTCCCTCCACCATTAAGCCTTCTTTAATACTACCTAGAAGTTTCACCTCTATCTTCATCTTGTACTCTCTCAAGTAGTCCCCCAAGAAAAGAAAACACTTCAACTATTTTCATCTCCTTCAACCCCTAATATACGCCCCCTCCCCTTGGAGCTAGAAGATTCAACACAACTTCCATTTTCAAGCTCAAAGAGGCATTTAGGTAAGTCTCATTCCAAGCTTCTTAAGTGGATTCTCTATTTCAAAGAATGAAGCTCACTTGGTTCTTTTCCTACCCCAAACCCGTGACCTCTATGGTCACTAGGTACAATCTTTCAACCTTTTAAGTGGTGCAAGCTCTTGATAGTTTGAGTTTCTCTCAAACTCCATTCAAAACCTCATCTTGGTAAGTAAATCTAGCATCAAGTTAGTTCTATTTTTCATTTAAAATGGTAGCTAACATTTTCATTTTTCCTCCCTCAAAACCGTGTGCTTCATGGATGTAGTGGAGGAAAATTTCAACTCATTTCATCCAAGATCCAAGCTAAGAAAAGGTTCTAGCTTGAAGAGGCAAGTATACCTTAGACTCTCATGATTTATTTAAAGAATTAGTGACTTGAATGGCTCGTTATTTCTAAGATATAAATTTTAGTTGAATGTACTAAGTGTTAAGCATGAGACCTTAGTGATTCCTTGAGAAAAATGACTTGCTTGTGAATAGTACTTCTAAAGATGGGTTCCTTGACTACATGCAACATGATATGTGGGCTGTTTTATGATGATATATGGACTAGCAAATTGATCCTTGGCAAAGAATGGATTTTATATTGAGCATGAGGGGTATGAAGTGGCGTGTGGGCTATATGTGATTTTTACAAAGTTGTCTTGGCATGCTTGAATGCTTTGTTACATAAGTATATTTGTACTCATATTAAAAGGTGACATGACTCCCTTTTGGCACAAGAAATCGGGCTGTTAGGGTAGCTAGGTGATGCATGCATTAGTTGTACCAAGGGTAGACTTTATAAAATGCAAAATGAGCAAGAGTGATGAATGTTATGTGTGAGTTACAAACTGTTTTGGGGTTATACATATGTGGCTTAACAAAAATTATGAAATCTGGAATATTCATGTTAAAGGGGTGTATCTAGTGTCTAATAAGTTATTTTATAAGAATAAGGTTAATTGGTATGTACTTAGCATGAAAAAGTGACAAAAGACCAAACTACTGGAACAGGGCAGTTTTATGTAGCGTATTGTGTGACCTGAAAATGGACCTTAGGAAAGTGCAAATGAGCTTACTTTTATTAGGATTTTAGTCCTACATGTCTATGACGTCTATGAGTTGGAATTTTGGAAAAAGCAATTATGGTTTTGCCACAATAAAATTTTTAGTAAAACTGGTCACTTCAGAATCAGCATGTGACCAATTTTGAGAAAATAATTAAATGGCCACCTAAAGTTATTGGATTGCTCTGTAATTTTTATGGTAATTACTTAGGACATATATGAGAATGTCCATGCAAATTAATCAACTTGGAATTATCGTTTTAAGGGGTAACTACTGATTTGAAGTTGACGTACAAAACTGGAAAACTGGACAGAATTGAGGAATAAGTTAAGAGGCCTTAATCTTGTGGATTTGACTTATATGAACGGTTTGGGCCCATGAAAATTAATCCTTGATGAGTTTACTTTGTTTCCCAGGTATTGGGCTAAATTAATTAAGATTTTATGGTCTTGGAAATTAAGGGAAATATGACTACTGTACTGCTGGATTCAGCAGTACACTTTGTAACAAATTAATAATTTAAGGGTCTTACTCATCTTAAAACGTTACGAAAATTTTATGGCATGTAGATAGGACCCCATTATGCGTGTACATGGAAAAATATTATGAAAATAGGCCTGTTTGGTTAATTTCGGAAGCCTCATGAACAAAACGTAAAATCTGGAAAATTTCAGCACATGGAAACCATGCCTATGTTATGACCTAAGTAATTTCTAAGATAATTCATGCCATGACTTGCATTGCATACCATTCCATGTATCATGCATGATCACATGCATCATGAATCTGATTTTTACGAATTTTCTTATGCAAACAAGTCTTTTCAAGCAAGCAAGTTTTCGTTATGCATATAAGTTATTTATGGTCTCATGTTTTCAAAAGAAAGGCTCTATAATTCCCTTGCCAGCTAAGTATGCTCTTAACCCGAGCCAGACCCAGGGATAATTGGTCTGTTTACATGATATGTTCTGGACCCATCCCAGACCCGGGGTTAATTGGTCTGATGATATGTTCTGGACCTGTTCAGATCCGGGGTTAAATGATCTGATGATATGTTCTGCACCCATCCCAGACCCGGGGTTAATTGGTCTGATGACATGTTCTGGACCCGTTCAGATCCGGGGTTAAGTGATCTGACACTCTGTTTTCTGATACGTTACTTTATAGGACCAAATGATGATTTTGACACGACATGATATCATGCATTGCATCTTGCATAATTCATGTGCACTTTGCATGTTAGTACAATTCAGTTAGTAGGGAATTGATATTATCAGTATGGTATTACTTAAAATTATGATTAAGCTATATCTTCAAGCGGATCAAGGATTAAATATCAGGTATGAATTAACATTTGAGGTTCTTGGGGTTTTTCATTCATGTTATGATTCATTATTTAATTCATGCTAGTTTATTGTATGCTTGCTGGGTGATTTTTATCACTCATACCTTTATTTTTTCCCAGAGCCAGTGAATGCTAAGGTTGAATGGATCGAGGATGAGCCTAGAGTGCCGTACCCGTAGTCAAGGAGACATAAGGAGATCATGCCTAAGGACTTTTGTGCTGATATGTTGTTGTACTATGAACTATGTTGGACCCTTTGGGATTTCGGTTTCTTTTGTTTTGTTGGACTTCTATTTTGGGGACTTAACATTTCGGCTTGCATGTTTATTTTAAAGTTTTAATTCTGCCTAAATTTTACTACCATGTTAAATGTTAACATGGAAGTCCATGATCTAAGTTATGGATTTTCGCATGTTATGCATGACGCTTTGTACTCTCCTTAGTGAAGTACAACGGGTGCACCGTATTCGGACGAGGTCTGGGTGCGGGGTGCTACATCAACCTAGGCTGAAATAGGCGTGTAATAAGACTGCACATGTGCTGAAATTTAATTTTAGTAAGCTTTGTCAAATAATGATATTTACTCATATATGGTAAATAATAATCGACCCTATTTTGAATTTTTTAGAACAATTTAACATGTCTTGAATGTGTAAAAAGTGTCTAGATACATGTTACACCTCTGCCAAAAAAAATGTTCCCATGTTGTATGTTCGTAGAAAACCGAATTTTCGACTTTCGTCGACTATGCGATTTTTCTCTGATTAAATTCAAACTTCTTGCACATGTAATATATATTGTGTCACACATAATATACATAGAATAAAGTGTATATTCAGCTCATGTGGCTAGAGAAAAACGTCCATGTGTAGAAAATAAAATTAAATTTGAATTCTCCACAAACCTAGCCTAAATTATGGGTGATTTGTGTGTGCAAACATGGAATAACATAGTGGATGTTTGTAACATGCGAGCCACAAAATTTTTGCCCATTTTTGAAGTATATGGGTTGGCCATATTTATATGGCAAGTACGTGACATGTTGATGAAGTTTCGGTAGTCACCCGATATGACAATTTTCGATTTATGCCATTGTAACATGTTATTATAATTTTGACGTCACCATGACTTATATCATATGATACAAGACCTGAATATACTCATAAATATGAGTTGTATATAGTGGTGTGACATCGACGTACGGTTATAATATCTGTGACGTGTCGGTGGTACGTCGGAATATATGTCTATTGTGTCTTTTTAAAAAATATGGATATATATATATATATATATATATATATATATTGTATATATATATGGCGTGTAGAAGGAACGGGAGGAGACTTTCCATTTTCAAATTTGTTTCCATATAACTTCCACCAAATATGTCTACATTTATTGAACTAGTTAGTTCATTAACTTAAACACTCCACTTAATGAATGAATTTAGTTCATTAATTGTGACACCTGAAAATAGTACAAAGACAAAAAATGTTTGCCATATGATGTAAGCTTTAACGCTTCATGGCTTGTTAGTACGGCAACAATATATATAAACATATAAAACATGTTTATCACATAAACGTGCCAAGTAATAATTTGTTCATGAATTTCGTAAGCACGTAGCATTTAAATCATGCATTTGTAAATCACTGAAACCTTTTTTTTCTCAACAATCTCCCCCTTTGATGATTTACAAAATAACATTGATTCATGATTTAAATATGATCTCTCCCTCTCCAATTATGCACAAATTTGAATTTTGAATTTGATATCGTCGTGTGCTTCCCCTCAAATCATGCTCTCTCCCCCTTAAATCATGCTTTTCTCTCCCCCTTTATTTTGTGAATGGCGTCAAAAGTACATGTAAGAATGGAAAGAAATAGCAGTTTATAGTATATCAACAAAAAGCATGCATTTCAAGTGCGTCTTTAAAGGCTATTGATTTAACCCTTTGCAAAAGTACCTTTTGTTACCCAAACTTGGGTGACCTTTCTTGGTCATACAAAAGGTGAGAAAAGAGATAAAGAAGCAATATAATAGATGCTGGGTGCAAATCCTTTTGGCCTATGGCCGAGAATTCCATCACGCTCATGATAAGATTTTTGTTTTTGATATGACTTTGTGTTAGTGTGCATGGTTTGTGATCTAGATGCATTTGTGTTGTATGAATGTCGTGTATGCATCAATAGTTTCCTTTCACATATATACGGCACATGATTATATTTCGTATGAGATTGAAAAGAAGAAGTGCGATGAGATATAATGGGTTATGCATTAGACATCTTCTTAGGTTGCGTACTTGCATGCGGTTTCTTATATGAAATTAAAATAAAAATTTTCGACTTGTTTTGTACTTTATTATCTTCAACATATCCTAATCCGGTTTTATCGCTTTCATGCTTTTGGGAGGAAATGAGACGATCTACCATGCTCGTACCCGAATCGAATTGTTTCACTGTCTTTTCTAAATCTGTGTTTCTTGATTTCAAATTTGAAATCTTGACTTTCATCTCCGTGTTCTCAGATGTTAAGGAGGAAATCTCAGATTTTAATGAATTTATCATGCAAGACGACCCTTATTTTGAATCATTTAATTGAGATACAAGATTCGAGTTAGAAGATTCTAACAATTTCTTGTCTTCAATTAAACGTTTCTTCTCTTTTGCAAGGGTCTTAGCAAACTTATGTAATTCAAGATATTGAACATACAAATCATGATACGATGGTCCAAAATTGGAATCAAAATCGGAATTTACCTTATTATCAAAAGGTGGAGGCTTTTGGCTTGACATACCTTCTTGTTTGGTTTTCGGGCTAGTGGATATTATCTCACGAAGATTGCTATATCTTCTAGTCGTGAGTGTGCCTGCTCTCTGATACCACTTAAAGGAGCTGTATAGCACCACTAGAAGGAGGGGGTTGAATAGTGGGTGCGGAAAAAATTGATTTTTAAAAGTTTTTGTAACCAATTACCCACTTCTGAAAATAGATTCTGTTTTCAGGCCTAATCTTTAATTAACTGAATGATTAAGTTTTAGACTTCCAAAAATTATGATATTTGGTGACAAAGTACTTTCAGATGTTATGTATGTGTCATAAAAATTTTAGATCCAAATTCAAAGTATAAGACTTGAAAAACGTTTTTGCACAGATTGCGTCAATCTGCCAGAAACTATGATGCGAAATGAAAAATTTATTCCTATTAATTTACAACTCCAAATGATCTGAAAATTTTATGATATGGCCCTTAGGATATGTACTTTCAAGGGTCGAAACTGTTTTTAAAAATTCCTTTGACAAGTATGTCAAATACGATGATGTTCTCAACCTTTGCAAGTCTTAAATTCAGATTGCACTAGTCTCAGAACTATTAACGTTTGATTGACGTATACTTATCCAAATGAGGTGAAACCTGCACCAAATGAAAACTAGGAGGTGTGGCTATGTTTCTCAAAATTTTATGATTTTTTAAATTCTTTTACTGTTTTTTTTGTTGCAATGAAATCAATACAGAAAACTTAAAACTAAAAGTATAGTGCAGCAAAGTAAGAACACCAATGATTTATACTAGTTCGGTTAAAACAACCTACTCCAGTCTTCGAGGAAACCTTCCTCGGTTATCAGTAAACAACAAAAACACCTTACCACTAGGGTGACTGAAGTTAAACACTAACTCCACCCTTTTACAATCACAACAATTAAGCAAACCGATCACGAACACCACCACCAATCGAATGATGGTTTGATCACACCTTGATCAACCTTTTACAACAATTGGACGTGTATGAGTGGTATATTCAAAGCCTAGATAATATATAGAACATATGAACAATAGGCTTGAGAGTAACAAGAAGAAGAAAGAAAGGAAGAAGAAGAGAGCAGTATAGCTTTTTACACTTGAGAGAATGTGAATTGTAGCTTAGCCTTGTCTTGCACTATCTCATCCCTTTTATCATAAGTTGGCCGCCCCATAGGGCTTTCTCTGTAGCGCCCCGCACCCCGGCCCAGCCTAATTTGGTGTGCCCGCCGTACTTCACTAAGGAGAGTACTAGGCGTCAATCCATATCATGTCATAGTCCATGATAAAATACATGGACTTTCGTGCTTACACGTCAACAAGTAAGCAAAACCGTAGCAGAATAAAAACTTCAAATTAAAAACTTCTACGAAATCATTTCTTAGTTTTACAACCCAAATCATAAGTGCGAAAATTCTCAAAAGTAGCTGTTTCCCATCACAATTACATAAAAAGTCATTGATCACAACCAGCCCGTCATGTCTCCTAAGCCATCCATCTTTCACGCATCTCACGGGTAAGGAACCCTAGGTTCGTCCTCAATCCATTCTACTTTGTTCCCTGCAGCCTCTGGGAGGAAAAAGAGGAGGTGAGTGACAAAGTCACCAGCAAGTGTACCATAAACAATCATGCATTAAATGGAAAGTACATACAAGAACCGAACCCCCAAAATTCGGTTTAGAAACATACCTGACCTTCCTTTCAACACCCGTAAGAAATCAGCTCATAACTTATTAAAGCTTTACAACTTATCAAATTTCATAACTTATATAAGTTCATAACTGGTAACATTCCACAACTTATTAAAGATCATCGCTCTATAAAGATTGTAACTTAGGAGCTACCAAGACATAACAACTTAACCTAAGTATCATGAACAAGATCATAGCTTACGTAACAATAGTAAGGAGGTCATAACTTAGGTAACAAAAGATAAGAGGATCATAACCTAAGTAACATTACCTCTAGCATTTGACTAGCATCTTCTCCCTTCAGTCAATAGCAACTAAGGCCATAAAATCATAACTTAGCCATGAAGCAAGTAATAACACAGCTTAGTGCAAATAGACTCAACATCATGCTCACGACCATATGCAATGTGTGTGAATATGCAAATGTAGTGCATAATGAAAACCATGAAAATCTTTTCCTTTCGTTCTTTCATTCAAAACATCATCGTCAAGAAAACAATAGAGCATTCAGATCTATTCACCCGGATCTGAGGCGGTAACTTCTTCCCTTAAAATCTATTATTCCCGGATTCGGAGCGGTAACGTCATCACTTATCAGATCTATTCACCCGGATCTGAGGCGGTAACTTCTTCCCTTCGAATCTATTATTCCTGGATTCGGAGCGGTAACGTCATCACTTATCAGGTCTATTCTCTCCAGACCTGAACGGCCGATATCGTCAGATTAATTAACCCCGGATCTGGAATAGGTCCTTTACTGGCCAGGAAACACACACGGTACCGGTGGAAAGCGTTCTTTTTTTAAAAACAGAATCTTTTCTTTAAAAACGCTTTTTCATCTTTCTTTCCCATAAAATCAGTTTCATAAATCATGTAAATGACAATGATGCAATGTATTACATGCACTATGCGACTCGTGAGCAAATACATCATAACATGCATGCACGGACTTGTCTTTTAAGCTGGGAAAACTGTCCATCAATCACATTCTGTTCATACAGCCTCGTGCTGATCAATTCATGCTCATTTTCGTAAGCTCATGCCATACAAATGCATAATGAAGTCTTAGACTCATACCATAAAAATTTCGTAACAATCCGAAAAGTCTAACGACCTCAAAACATCATACTATCATCAATGGTACTGCTGAAATCAGCAGGGCAGTACCGCTTTACCTCAGTTTCGTGGGTCATAAAACCTTATTCATTTTAATCCATCACCTGAAAAACATAGCTAACTCACCAAGGAACAATATTCATAAGGCAAAACATCACATTCAAGCTTAAATGAGCAAGAGCAAAGCCTTACAACTTAAGACATTAAACTGTCCTGTTTTCCAGTTTTGTACAACTAACTTCAACTCAATTGTTAACCATCAAAATGGTGTTTTTATGTTGGTTTCTTTACATGTACATGTACATATATGCCTTAGGTAATTACCGTAAAAATTCTAAGGCAATCCAATAAGTTTAAGGGGTCACCTAATTACTTTTTCCCAGCTAGGTACATGCAGAATCTGGAATGACCAGTTTTACCACGAATTTCATTGTGACCAAACCACAACTCCTTTTGCTAAAATTCCAACTCACAGATGTCATACACACGTCAAAATATCATCATACCAAAAATCAGCTCATTTTCACATTCCTAAGGTGCCCTTTCGAGCCACACAACTCACCATGCAAAACTGTCTTGTTCCAGCAACTCTGTTGGACCAGTTTTACCAAAAACTTCATTAAGGATAATTCACAACTTCTTTTACCAAAATTCCAACTCACACATTTCATAAACACGTAGGGCTATTAGCATACCAAAGATTAGCCAATTTGAATATTCCTAAGGTCCACTTTCAGGTGGTACAACATGCCACATAAAACTGTCAGCTCCAGTACTTCTGTCTAAGCAGCTCCTACTAAAAATTATACTCTGGTCAATCCCCATATTCTTTTACCAAAATTCCAACTCACATTTATTACACATATGAGGCTATCGTCATACCAAAAATTAGTCAATTTGGACCTTCCTAAGGTTCATTTCCAGGTCGTTAAACATGTCACATAAAACTGTCCTGCTCCAGTACTTCTGTTTTACCAACTCTTAACAATAGACCAATTCACTCGAATAGTGAATCCACTCTCCATGGTTGACAAGAAAATCTCCAATGAATGCCTTGTCTCAAAGCTCCTTAACTCTTTGCCAAGAGAATAGACACTTAAAGTCACCGCCATCACCGAATCTAAAAATCCCAAGCCTTTTACCTTTGATAAGATATCCAGTAATCTTCTTACTCATTAAATTCTTATTGATGAGGATCAAAGGTCCGATGAGGATCAAGGATCCCATCAAGACGTCAAAGGTCCTATGACAAGAAGGAGGGCAAGAGAACTTTGTCATCAAGTTGCCACCTTCTTGTATAAGCATGTTCAAGATGAACCTAAGGTTCCATGGGTTCACTTCATTGAACCCACTCTTTGAACATTGATGCATATGCGTGTGTGTTTTATTTATCTTGTTCCTTGTGATCTTTGTTTTATGTCTTTTCTTTGTAGGTAAATTAGGTACATGGAAGTCCAAAATCAAATGGAGACCCAAAATGAGCAAGCTAGGCGTGTGTGGCAAAAAGAGAGACAAAAAGAATGTTGTCTTGAAGAGAATGTTTGTCTCCACAAAGACAAATTCAAATGTGTCCAAGATGGAATCTCTTGTTCAAATTGAAATCAAAAATCATCTCCAACATACAACAAGGGGCCGGCCATTTTGAAGCAAATGGATGATGATGAAATTGAATTTAAGTTCAAAGCTAGACTTGAATTTAAAATTCAACCATGATTTGAATTCAAGTCTCAACCAATTGGAGACTTAAATTTCAAGAAGATTTCAGCATAATCTCCATCCATTCTCATGCCAACATGAAGGATAAGAAAGATGAGATCACAGCTCAAATTTGAATCCAAGTTTAAATTCGAATTCAAGTTCAATTTGAATTCAATCTCCAACCAACATTTGAATCCAACATCTCAGCCACTTGGAGGCCTTCTCACACGCCATCTCCCATCTTTCCACGCCAACTTGGAGATCAAAAGAGGAGTGATCAAAATTCAAAGATTAAATTCAAGTTTGAAGTCAAGCTAAAATTCAATTTGAATTCAATCTTCAACCAACCTTTGAATTTAACTCCAACCACCTCACCTACATCAATATCAAGTCTCAAACGCCAACTTCATCATCATACACAGCCAGATTCATTGAGGATAATGTCTTGCAAGACTTTAAGATTTTAGCTAGAATTTGTTTTAGTTTTGAATTCAAATAATTTTCAATTTTCAAACATTGCTAGCTAGCTTTATTTTGAATTAGTTCTAGACATTTTAAGGCTCAAGCTCAGCCTATAAATAGAGCCTTGGGAGACGGATGAAAGAACAACTTTGATGAAATAAAAATCCTTTGATATTTCTTTCACTTTGTGTGAGACTTTGTTTTCTTGGTTTTGCATTAAAAACCTAAGTCAAGATTCTTCAAAGTTGAGCATTTTTGAAGGTGTTGCCATTGCTAAAAGGTGCCGTCCAGGAGGGCCATATTGGTTTGCCTGATCAACGACCATCTTGAAGTGTTGGTCTTGCTCGTTTGATCCACACGTTTTTATCACTAAGGAAGCAAGGGGAAGTCTTCTTCCTTGTGCCTAACCCTTTGTGAAGGACGTTTAGAAGGTGGAATCGTTGGAGCCCACGTTGTGCACGCATCAAATTAGTATCAGAGCAAGGTTACTCTATTCCACCATCTATCATTTCCTTTTCGTTTGAGTCTAGTCATTTCAAGTTCAGTTGTGTCTTTCTTTTATTCCTCATTCTACACGCCATTTGTCTTGCATTTCGTACAAAAAAAACAAAACGTCCACTTTGTTTGGGTCATTTGCATTTTGTTGAGTCTTGTTCTTCATCATTCTAGCATCATTTCTTTTATATCCAACTTGTGCATCAAACATCTGAAATTTTATCATTCAAACTTGAACAATTAGGGTTTGAGCATTTATAGTACATTCAGCTTTCTTTTACTACAACCATCAGCCTATAAAGCTACCTCGGTTTTCAAATCATCTTGTTGCTACTGAAGCTTTTAGTTGGTGATGATTGTATGCATCTTGTGATTCGTATTATGGTTGATTTCATGCTTTAAATAAAGTAGTCCAACGTGTGCTTGTCTTCACAACCCATTTTCAACATCAAACAAACCCTAAAACCACTCAATACCCCACGGCCCAACCAGCACCCACCCCTACCCAACTCTAAAACTCACCAACCTGATTCCAAACTACCTTCTTTACACCCTAAACAACAAACCCCAACCCAATTTTACCAAACGAAGTCAGCATCCAAAGTTCCCAATTCATTCAAAAAAAACCCTAACCCTAGAATTTGAATTTTGGTTCAATTCTGTCCTATGACCATCCATTATCCAAATTGACCACGCAAATCATCAATTACCAACCCAAATAGCCCATTTACACCGCCCATTCGGTTCCCACAACCTCATTCCGCAAATTCCAAAAACATTCAAAAAAACCTAAATTGAAAAACCCTAACCATAATCCCAATTCTGCCCTACCCTAATTTCCCTCACTTTCCAAGGTATTTTGTTGCAATTCAAGGTTGCAAACTGCAATTTAAAGACATTGAACTATTCTGTCCGACAACGGAAGTGCTCAGTGCAAAACACGTGAAATTTCAATTCTGCCCCTAGTAAAAAAAAGAGAGAATCTGAACCTTGCTCAATTGAAATAGCAAGGAAGGAAAAGCAAAACAAAAGAACAAGGGAAAAGAAAAAGGGCAAAACGTTGTGCATTACGTGAAAAACAATTTGGTGCAAATTGAAAACCTTGGATACTGTATTTCGTTTTGCTACATACAACCGTCCTTCCATATCATATTCTCCCTATCCTGATCTTCTTGAACCAATCACACACTTGGTTGCTCGATTATTGCATGACTTGAACCATTTTGTGGATAGTAAGTGCATAGAATCAAAATTAACTAAAGATTGCCCACGGCAATCCTTAGTTCATCTTTGGTTCAGCCTTCTACATCAATTTTGGTTTCTTATTTTCTTTGAATCTTAGTAGAAAGTTCAAGTTTGTTTCCATTTCCCTTGATCCTACTTTGATACTTATTGGTGCAACTTGAAAGCAAAAAGAAGAAACAAGTGGAGAACATTGTGATTTGAAGAAGCATTGGCAGAACCCTTTCTTATTGATCACTTTGAGCCTTCTTAACTTCAGGTTATCAAAAAAACAAAGTGGTAAGAGAGTGGAAAGAAGAGAAAGAGGAGTGTTCATACTTTGTTTTTACTAATCCCTTAACGTTTGCTTGTCTTTGTGTTAGTTTGCTTCTTTTCTTCTCTTTTCGTTTTTATTTGATCACTTTAGGTAAAACATGGATAGCAGCACTCACTCCGCATCTAGCAAGTCAAAAGAGGCAGAAACTGTTGACAACACGCAACAACAAATGCTGGAGATGCTTAAGAAACTCATGCATGACAATCGGGTAATCAAGCATCGCTTGGAAGACGTTGAACGAAGCTACAAAACGAGTGATGGCCATGGTACAAGCAGGGCCGTTCCCCTACCACAACCTAGGCGCCATCCCCCAGAAGAAGTTGAGGATGACAACCTTAGACCACCACACATCGAGGCAAAAAGGTTTGTCCCTCCAACACAACTAAGAAGGTACGCCCCAAGAAGGTACAATAATGATTACATTCCATATGAGCATGATGATTATAACTTTGATGACCACCCTCCCCGTGGTTATCAAAGACGCCAAAATCCCCTTTTCCCACAAGATGATGATTTTCTCAAAACCAAAATAAATATTCCCACGTTTTATGGTAAAAGTAATGTGGAGGAATATTTGGAATGAGAAACAAAAGTGGATTTAATCTTTTCTTGTACCAACTACAGTGAATTACAAAAAGTGAGGTACGCTTCTATTGAGTTTTCTGTTTATGCACTAAATTGGTGGACAAATTTGTGTCGAAATAGAACTAAGACAAGACAACCGCCAATTGCCACTTGGGAAGAAATGAAGTTTGAAATGAGACAACGTTTTATCCCAAATAATTATGAGAGTTCTATTTTCATGAGTTTGCAAAACTTATGACAAGGTTCCAAAAGTGTAGACGAGTATTAGAAGGAGTTAGAAATTTTGTTGGAAAGGTCTAACTTGCAGGAACCCGAAGAAGCCACCAAGGCTCGATTCTTACATGGTTTAAACTGAAAGATTGCGCAAAGGGTTGATCTTCAACCTTATCCCGACCTCACAACCATGGTCCATATGGTTGAAAAGATTGAACATCAACTAAAGGTACATAGTTCCTCCAATTTCAATTCTACTTATCATACTAATCAGTCTTCATCAAGGTTTTCCAGCAAACCTTCAGGAACGGGAAGTTCACGGCCTACAGGAGGCCAAACACGTGACCAAGGAGAGTCGCAAAGGATGGACAATTGTGTGCAGTCCACACAACGGCGTGATGACCGCACCCAACACAAGACTCCCACCGGAAATTCTTCTGATCCCTCAAACAGGTTTAGAGACATTAAATGTTATAAGTGTCAAGGACGTGGTCACATAGGAAAAGAGTGTCCTAATGCAAAACGAATCATGTTAATTGAGGAGACAAACAAATATGTGTCTGAGTCCGAGCATGAAAATGAGTCTGAGCATGATAATGAAATTGAACCTGAAGAGGATCTAGGCGCATTAGATGATTTTGACACTAAGGAGTTTCTTGTTGTGCGTAGAGCTTTAAATGCATACCCGAAATTAGATGATCATGAACAACATAGAGAAAATATCTTCCATATTCATTGCATGATAAACAGTAAGGTGTGCACCATGATCATTGATTCCGGTTCTTATACGAATGTGGCTAGTATCGAATTGGTAAGAAAACTGAATTTGCCTATGACTAATCATCCGCATCCTTACAAACTTGCATGGCTAAATGATTGCGGTGAAGTTAGCGTAAGTAAACAAGTTTTGATTTCTCTTAGCATTGGTAGTTACAAAGATGATGTTTTATGCGATGTTGCACCAATGCATGCTAGTCATATCTTACTTGGTAGGCCATGGCAATTTGATCGACATGTGACATATGATGGTTATAAGAATCGTTATTCTTTCAAATTGAATGGCAAATTGTACAAATTGCATGCACTTCCACCACACAAAGTCCACGAGGATCACCAACGCATGTCTAAGTCTAGGGCCGATCCTAAGGAAAAGGAAACCGAGAGAAAATTCGTGGAATGTATGAAAAGTGAGAACAAAAAATACGAGAGAAAGGGAAAAGAGGTAGTGCCCCTAAGTGTCAACGATTCCAAAAAGAAGTGTGGGTATTTCGCAAAGAAAAGAGAGGTCACACGAGCCCTTTATAGCAACCAAACCATACTCATCATCATTCCTAAGGCGTGTCACCTTTCCCTAGAAGAACTCCCACCAAACCTACCTACCTCTGTTGCATCCTTTATCCAAGAGTATGAAGTTCTGTTTCCCTCCGACCCACCATACAGATTACCACCCATTAGAGGAATAGAACACCAAATCGATTTTGTCCCAGGAGCCGTGTTACCAAATCGCCCAGCCTATCGAGCCAACCGCGAAGAAACCAAGGAAATCCAAAGGCAAGTAGAGGAGCTCCTAGCGAGTGGACAAGTCCGAGAGAGCCTAAGCCCAAATCCGCCGTCCCAGTCATTTTAGTACCCAAAAAGGATGGAACGTGGAGAATGTGTACTGATTGCCGAGCCATAAACAAAATTACCGTCAAGTATAGGTACCCCATACCTAGGCTGGATGATATGTTGGATATGTTGCACGGATCTAAATTCTTCACCAAAATCGACCTTAAGCAAGGGTACTTCCAAGTACGCATTAGAGAAGGGGACGAATGGAAAACTGCATTCAAAACCAAGTTTGGGCTCTATAAGTGGTTAGTGATGCCCTTCGGGCTTACCAACGCCACTAGCACCTTTATGCGGCTAATGAATGAAGTCTTACGAGCGTTCATAGGCCGATTTGTTGTTGTTTATTTCGATGATATCCTAATCTATTCCCAAACCATAGAAGATGATCTTGACCACATTAGGGCCGTTTTTGAGAAGCTTAAACAAGAACAACTTTACGCCAACTTTAAGAAGTGCTCCTTTTGTTTAGAACGCGTAGTTTTCCTAGGCTTTGTCATTTCGGCTGAGGGAGTAGAAATGGATGAGGAAAAGGTTAGGTCAATTGTGGAGTGGCCTATACTTAAGACTGTAGGGGAAGTTCGCAGTTTCCATGGACTTGCAAGTTTTTATAGACGCTTTGTCAAAGATTTTTCTTCCATAGCTGCACCCCTAAATGAAATTGTGAAAAAAGATGTGCCTTTTAGGTGGGAAGAGACACAACAACAGGCATTTGATGAGCTTAAGCGTAGGCTAACCACTGCACCCATACTTAGGCTACCAAATTTTGACTAGAATTTTGAGATTGAGTATGATGCAAGTGGAGTGGGTATAGGCGCAGTTTTGACCCAAGGTAAGAAACCCATAGCCTATTTTAGTGAAAATTTGAAAGGAGCTGCATTGAATTACTCTACCTATGATAAGGAACTTTATGCCCTTGTGAGATCCCTACAAACTTGGCAACACTATCTTCAACCTAAAGAGTTTGTGATCCACACTGACCACGAAAGCCTTAAGTATCTTAAAGGGCAAGGAAAGTTGAACAAGAGACATGCCAAATGGGTAGAGTACATAGAACAATTCCCTTACGTGATTAAGTATAAACAAGGAAAGGACAATATAGTTGCCGATGCCCTCTCTAGGAGATACACATTAGTTACTACATTATCCTCACGCTTTTTAGGGTTCAAATCACTTAAGGAATTGTACCCCAATGACCATGACTTTAGCACTATTTTCGAGGCTTGTAAAGAGGCACCATTCGGAAAATTCTACATACATGAGGGTTATCTTTTCAAAGAACAAAAATTGTGAGTTCCACAATCATCCCTACGAGAAGCATTGACTAGAGAAGCCCATGGGGGAGGTTTAATGGGTCATTTCGGAGTGTTCAAAACCCTTGAAACTCTTAAGGAACATTTCTATTGGCCCCACATGAAAGTAGACGTCGAGAGGTTGTGTGGTAGTTGCATCACTTGCAAACAAGCCAAATCCAAGTCCCAACCACATGGCCTTTACACACCTTTACCCGTTCCCGATTCCCCTTAGATTGACATTTCCATGGACTTTGTTTTAGGACTTCCTAGGTCTCGAGGAGGGCGCGATAGTATTTATGTTGTGGTTGATCGATTTTCAAAAATGGCACATTTCATTGCATGTAGGAAAGTTGATGACGCCACACATGTTGCTGATTTATTCTTCAAAGAAATTGTGAGACTGCAAGGCATGCCACGTACAATTGTAAACGATAGAGATACGAAATTTTTAAGTCATTTTTGGCGCGTTTTGTGGGCTAAACTCGGTACACAATTGTTGTTTTCAACCACTGCACACCCACAAACGGATGGACAAATTGAAGTCGTTAATCGTACTCTTTCTCAACTTTTGCGTGCCATTTTGCAAAAACTTATTAAACATTGGGAAGATTGTTTACCGTATATCGAATTTGCATACAATAGGAGTTTCCATCACGGTACCTTGCATAGTCCATTTGAAATCGTGTATGGCTTTAACCCCTTGTCTCCCCTTGATTTGATCCCTATTCCCATGCATGAACGTTCAAGTCTTGATGGTAAACAAAAAGCGGAAAAGATAAAGAAACTGCATGAACAAGTTAAAACTCAACTTGAAAAGAAAAACAAAGTTTATGAAAGACGAGCTAACAAACATCAAAAACGAGTTGTGTTTAAACCTGGAGATTTAGTGTGGTTACATTTGCGCAAGGAAAGATTTCCCAATGAGAGAAAGACAAAATTGTTGCCTCGAGGAGATGGACCTTTCAAAGTTTTGAAACGCATAGGTGACAATGCATACATACTTGATCTTCCTGAAAGGTATGGTTCAATTTCACCCACTTTTAATGTTGCTGACCTCACCCCTTTTACTGATGACCTTTTTGATTTGAGGACGAATCTTTTTGAGGAGGGGGGATTGATGAGGATCAAGGGTCCCATGAGGATCAAGGATCCCATCAAGACGTCAAAGGTCCTATGACAAGAAGGAGGGCAAGAGAACTTTGTCACCCAGTTGCCACCTTCTTGTATAAGCATGTTCAAGATGAACCTAAGGTTCCATGGGTTCACTTCATTGAACCCACTCTTTGCACGTTGATGCATATGCGTGTGTTTTATTTATCTTGTTCCTTGTGATCTTTGTTTTATGTCTTTTCTTTGTAGGTAAATTAGGTACATGGAAGTCCAAAATGAAATGGAGACCCAAAATGAGCAAGCTAGGCGTGTGTGGCAAAAAGGGAGACAAAAAGAATGTTGTCTTGAAGAGAATGTTTGTCTCCACAAAGACAAATTCAAATGTGTCCAAGATGGAATCTCTTGTTCAAATTGAAATCAAAAATCATCTCCAACATACAACAAGGGGCCGGCCATTTTGAAGCAAATGGATGATGATCAAATTGAATTTAAGTTCAAAGCTAGACTTGAATTTAAAATTCAACCATGATTTGAATTCAAGTCTCAACCAATTGGAGACTTAAATTTCAAGAAGATTTCAGCATAATCTCCATCCATTCTCACGCCAACATGAAGGATAATAAAGATGAGATCACAACTCAAATTTGAATCCAAGTTTAAATTCAAATTCAAGTTCAATTTGAATTCAATCTCCAACCAACATTTGAATCCAACATCTCAGCCACTTGGAGGCCTTCTCACCTGCCATCTCCCATCTTTCCACGTCAACTTGGAGATCAAAAGAGGAGAGATCAAAATTCAAAGATTAAATTCAAGTTTGAAGTCAAGCTCAAATTCAATTTGAATTCAATCTTCAACCAACCTTTGAATTCAATTCCAACCACCTCACCTACATCAAGATCAAGTCTCAAACGCCAACTTCATCATCATACACAACCAGATTCATTGAGGATAATTTCTTGCAAGACTTTAAGATTTTAGCTAGAATTTGTTTTAGTTTTGAACTCAAATAATTTTCAATTTTCAAACATTGCTAGCTAGCTTTATTTTGAATTAGTTCTAGACATTTTAAGGCTCAAGCTAAGCCTATAAATATAGCCTTGGGAGACGCATGAAAGATCAACTTTGATGAAATAAAAATCCTTTGATATTTCTTTCACTTTGTGTGAGACTTTGTTTTCTTAGTTTTGCATTAAAAACCTAAGTCAAGATCCTTCAAAGTTGAGCATTTTTGAAGGTGTTGCCATTGCTAAAAGGTGCCGTCCAGGAGGGCCATATTGGTTTGCCTGATCAATGATCATCTTGAAGTGTTGGTCTTGCTCGTTTGATCCACACGTTTTTATCACTAAGGAAGCAAGGGGAAGTCTTCTTCCTTGTGCCTAACCCTTTGTGAAGGACGTTTGGAAGGTAGAATTTTTGGAGCTCACGTTGTGCACGCATCACTTATTGATAAGGAAAATAGGGTGAATCCTATTAAGCCCACACATGCATCACACAAAAGGATTGATGGTAGAGCCCTATGAATCGGATGAGGAAGTTTCTCTTCTAGATAGGAAAATTTAGAAGAATGGCTATAAGAAATAAGGCTCAAGCAAGAAAGTTATTCAAGAAACCACCCAAGGATAAAGAAGCAAGTGAAAATTGCTATAGGTGTGGCCGACCTGGTCATTTCATTGCTGATTGTCACGTCAAAAAGCCGCAAAAGCAAGAAAAAAAAGTTTTTCCTCCAAAGAAGAAAGCTTTACATGCAGGGGTAACCACATGTGATGATCTTCTTTCCGAATTGGAAGGAGAAGAAAGTGAAGACAAGGATATTGGACTTGTGGCAATAGTTGAAAATCCAAAGGCGCAACATACTTGTCTAATGGTAATTGAGAATGATCATGATGTAAATTCTAACTCCTCTAATAACAATTTTGCAAGATGAAATAGGGGATTTACAAGATGATTTTGAAAAACTGAATTTGAAATATAAACAATTAAAGAAGGAATTCTAAAAGTGCATACTAGAAAATAAGAGCTTGTATGATAAGAATATTTTGATTTACCAAGAACATGACATCATATTTACCATGCACAAAACCGTAGCTTTAGAATATATGGAGATTAGGAAAGAATGTGATAAATTAAGAATAGATTTACAAAAACTAACCGATGGTAAAAGTAATTTAGACAAATTGCTTGGAAACCAAAGGATAGGAAACGATAAATCCGGTTTAGGATTTAATTCATCATATTCTTCTATTGCGCCAAGTTATTAAAGAAAAAGCCAAATATTAGAAGAACTCAAAATGGCTCATCATCTAATAAAAGCAAAAACACGCTAATAAAACATCTTCCCACTTGTTTTAATTGTAACAAAGTAGGACATGTAAAGTGTAGCGCCCCGACCCAGCCAATGGACCCGAAACGGTGCACCCGTCGTAGCCTACTAAGAGGACTATCAGATGTCACTACTCTCACATACACATCATCACTGCGTAGGAAAATAAATCTGAATTAATTGAATCTATTCTCCCAAAAGCATAAGAAAATAAAACTGTTTGTGGACGCAACCATCTAATCCTCAACTGAATGAAATAAAGTTAAATTAATAATGCGCAATCTATAACAGTCCCAAGATAGACTCTAAACACCCCATTCAGCCCACTCGCCGTCGTCCTCAATGAGAATCATGTCATACTCGGGCTCATCTGCAAAACAATGGGGTAGAACCCTTAGCGAAAAACGCTAGCAAGTAACCCGCTTATAAGACATACGGGATCATTCCAGGCCTAATCCCTGTTATCATCTCGTGCTTAAACTGCCAATTGAACACTACACACATATATACCAAAGATTCAAGCCAAGAACTCAAGATTTCAATCCTACAAACTCAAATACTCCATTTTTCTCGCCCAAAACCCTAGCAAAACAGCAGAAAAATTACAGCAAAGGGGGTTCAAGGGATAAGGATTTGTAGAAATTCATAGATTCACTCACATCAAACCAGATTTTGAATATACGATGGCCAAACATAAATTTCAATACACAGAAATTTCACAGAATTCACATGTAAATAAACAAGGATATAATACTGCATGGTGATCCAATTTTGATACAAAAGTAGGGCCTTTTCCTTCACAAATCGTAAGAACTTATAAGAAAGTTACTTGCCTTTGATTACTGATAATCGGATTGGAAAACAGACGGGATTTGGATCGACTCTTGAAGACTATCTCTTCACCTGCTATGGAGGTCGGCTAGGGCTTGGGGGAAGAAAAGGGAAGTCGACGTTTTTCTCAAAAAGGATGGAGAGGAATGACGCTCTTTCAGTTTTTTATTATGGAGAAGGGCGAAACTGGAATTTCTAAATTGTATTTTACTTAAATCCTTTTTTTTCAATTCTTAAATTCTAATATTTAATCCAAAATTAATTGATTGTTAATTTCTTATAATTTCTTCCCTCATTTAATTACGCTCCGGAGGGTGCGAGGCATAACATTTCGCCCCCTTACAAAAATTTGTACCCTCAAAACTGACGTACCTTATTGGAAGAGGTATGGGTACAACTCCTTCATCTGCTCCTCAAGTTTCCATGTGGAATCACGCTCCGTATGATTACTCCACTGAATCTTGATATACGGAATCACACGGTTGCGTAGAACTTGATCCTTCCTGTCTGCAATCTTCACAGGGTACTCTTCGTACGAGACATCATCCCTTATCTCCAACAGTTGAGCTTCAAGAACATGACTCGGATCCGTCACGTACTTCCTTAGTTGAGAAACATGAAACACATTGTGGACTTGCGATAAGGCTGGAGGCAACGCTAATCGATATGCTCTTTCTCCGACTCTGCCAAGCACCAATGGCAGACGCAACGGCTAGTTTTTGCAGAGAAAAGGGGGTTTGAGTGATTTCAAAATATGTGATTTAAATGAATGACATAAAACATGCATGATATAAACAAACGTGTGCATGATATTGCTTATTACTTGCCTTATTTAGCTCATATATAATGTTGCCGTACTAACGAGCCATGAAGCGTTAAAGCTTACATCATATGGCAAACATTTGTTGTGTTTATACTATTTTCAGATGCCACCATTAATGAACTAAACTAGTTCATTAAGTGAAGTACTTAGTTAATTAAACTAAGTAGTTCATTAAAGAAAGCTACATTTGGAGAAGGCACAAAGGCAACAAGGCTAAGGAAGGAAAGTTTTCTTCTCCTCCCCTCATTAATATACACGCCATACATATATATATATATATATATATATATATATATTTTCAGATTTTTTAAAAAGGCACATGCACATGTATTCCAACGTACTACCGACATGTTATATATTTTACGTACGTATGTTAACGTCAAACCACTATACTTAACTCATATTTATGAGTATATTCAGGTCTTATATCATATGATATAAGTCATGGTGATGACAAATTAAATACGACACGTTAAAAGGTTCTAAACCAAAAATTGTCGTATCGGACGAATACCGAAACTTCGCTAACGTGTCACGTACTTGCCATAAATAAATGGCCAGCCCCTATACTTCAAAAATATGTATGATTTTCGTGCCTATGGTAATATTCTCAGCCAAAAATTCTTTCCATGTTGGCACACACAAATCACCCCACATTAAGGCCAAAATGTGAAGATTCCAATTTTTAATTTTGTCACATGTTAATGGCGCCACTTTAAGACCTGCCAAGTGCTGAGATTTAAAGTATATATTATATATATTATGTGTAACATAATATATATAACATGTGCAAGAGGTTGGAATTTAATTAGAGAAAAAAATCAGGTAATCGATAAATATCGAAAATTCGATTTTCTACGTACACAATGCATGGAACGTTTTTGGCACATCATACGACACGTATCTAGACATTTTTTACATATGTCATACATCTTAAAGTGTTCTATAAAATTAAATTAAGGGCTGATTGGAATATAACATGTGTGTATTATTAAATGTGCACTATTTTACAAAGTTAGCAAAAATAAAATTTCAGCACATGCATATACATCATCCACGCCACCTACAGCTGAGATGGAGCCTATGTGGAGCCTTGTTGGCATATTCATTGGTCAAGAATCAATCATGCGATGTTGGTGAATTAAAGAAAGAAGCTACAAATGGTAAGGTTTCAAAGTTTGTTACATTTGAAACACATGCTGAAAATTTCAGCATGTTGAAATGTGGCTGGCCGAATTTGTGCATTAAAAGGCATATATTTTGTGTCTTGAATTATGAGATTAATTGGAAGATATTTTGGAAGCATTTTGAATAAGTTTCAAAGACATAAAGAGTGATATCTTATATATCACACATGCTGAAATTTTTTTTAGCATGTGTACAATATGTTGGCCGAATGTATGGTTTTAAGGGTGTCCAAATTCATTTCCAATTTAATAAAGATATTTGCCATCAATTGATGAGTTATTTTAAAAAGAAAAATCAAAGAAAAATAGAAGTTATTTGAATTATCCCACTAAGTAACACATGCTGAAATTTCAGCATGTTAACTAGCATTATGGCCGAATTTTTTCCCTTTTTTTGAGAAATTTTGTCTTGCAAAATTTATGTGACAATCTTGTGTATTATGGAAATTATTCTATGTTGATTTTAGCACATGTTTTGAGTGATAAATTCAGATTTTTCCAAGTCATCAATGATGACAACATTCAACCTATCATGAAGTGCCAAGTAAGCAAAGCTTAAATGATCATCCAATGAGAAGATGTCAAGTAAGCAAGACCATATCACAATGATGTCTTACATTCTCCCAAGGACTTAGAAGATAATTTTCAAGAGGGGGAGAACACCTAGGGGGGACGGCCATATGAGCATAAAAGGAAAGAAGATGAGCAAAAAACAAGACAAGCACAAGCATTGCAAAATCAAGTGATCAAAACGCCTAGCCTCTCTTCTTCTACACTCTTTTTCTTTCTTCTTCTTGAAAGCCTATTGTATTCATATTTTAAATCTTGAATAGGCTTGTTATAGACCACCACATATTCTATATCTTTGTAAAAGATTGATCAAGGTGTGATCAATCTTCATTCTTGCGAGGTGGTGGTGTTCGTGCGAATTGTATTCATCGTACAAGGTTTGTAAAGGGTTGGAGTTAGTGTGTAACTCTATCAACCCTGTGGTAAGGTGTATTGCGTGTGTGTGACTAGTGTGAACCAAGTAAGGTATTCCTTGAAGACTGGAGTAGGTTGTTTATAACCGAACCAGTATAAAATTCTCGGTGCCATTTACTTTCAGCATTTATTTTCTGTTATTGCACAGTTTACTCTTTTTGTTTGCGTTCGTAAAAATAGTAAACGACTTTCAAAAATTACGAAAATTTCCAGAAACAAATTCACACGTCTTTGGGTTAATTTGGCACAAGTTTCAACCCTTTTGGATAAGGATAAGTCGATCAAACATCAAAAGTTCTGAGACTAGTGCAGTCTGATTTTCAGACTTGCAAAGGTTGAGACTTTGATAGTAATTGACAAACTTCCCAAAAGAATTTTGCAAAACTGTTTCAACCCACTTAAATATAGTATATAAGGAGTTAGTGATTAAAATTTCAGAGCATTTAGACTTACACGCAAATAGGAATAAATTTTTCAAAACCGTCTACCGTTTCTGGCAGATTCATGCAATCTGATTACCAACGGTTTTTGAAAGGGTTAAAGGTTGAATTTAAATTTAAAATTTTTAGGGGACCCTCATAACATCTGAGGCTAAGTTCTCTCAAAATTTCAGAATTTTTGGAGACCTATAACCTGGTTTTAAAAACATTTTAAAACTTGTCCTGAAAACAGAATCTGTTTTCAGAAGTTGAGGTGTTTAGTTTTAAATAAATTTTAAAAACCACACTTTCCGCACCACCTATTCAACCCCCCCCTTCTAGTGGTGCCTTGCAGGTTAAAGTGTGAAGAATTTGAATTGAATCTGGGGAAATTTGAGGTTGGGTTGCGTGGAAAAAAGATGAAGATGGAGGAAGAAGAGGAAGATGGAGATGAAGATGACCATGGTTGGAAAAAAGATGAAGATGAAGATGGAGGAAGAAGAGGAAGATAGAGGAAGAAGATGAAGATGGGGAGGATGGGGGAGGGAGGTCGATTGTGGGGGTGGGGGGTGTGGTGGGGTGGGGGTGGGGGTTTTCTTTTTATTTTTGAATTATTTTTTCTATAAACTTTTAAAAAATAAATGAAAATTGCCTTTATGACGTCAGCATGGATGCCAGGTGTCTATTAACCCTATAAGTCTGGATGGCAAGTATGTTTCATGAAACATTGGATGCTACTTAAAACTTGGTGGAAAAGAATGGATACCAGGTGCAATTAACTCTCATTTGAAATGGTTCCAAAAACTTCCTTCTCGAAGTAACACAGTAAACAGTCCGATAGTAAGTCGTATCCCAATCATTTGCACAGATCAGTCTTTATTATATTCATCGCAGAAAAACTTCTTTCCATACTCGCTGTTCCGACAGGTAAGATCAGTGCTAACTCGATGAGCCGATATACTAAAGGAAAGTAATTGTGATAATTCAACTCCACCATCTTCTTTGAAAGAAATCCAAGATTAGTAAAATGAGAAAATACTTCATTTGATTTCATATCACCAATGTAACTTTTAAGTTCATGGTTGAGCTCAATTCGATCCATGGTAGTGAAATCGTCTGGATATAACTCAGCAAGGTGTAGCAATTGACTATGATCAAAATTTGCAAAAGAATTGGAAGGATCAAGGCACATCACACATCTAAGTAAATCTGTGCTGGCTTCGGTGAAGTGTGTATCTACTAATCAAAATTTTCCCCCTAATTCCTAGTAACACACATATATCACATATCATTAGTTTTGGGATTAAAAAACAGTTACCTTAAATTTAGATAATCAAAAATACAACTGCATCTACCTATTACCTACATTTTTTCTCCGAGTTGGGGGGCGGCTACCCCCCATGCCCCCCCTCTGAACGCCCCTGCCAAGCACCTCATATGGGCCAATATACCGAGGGCTTAACTTGCCTTTCATCCTAAACCTCACAACTCTCTTAGTTGGTGAAACTCGCAGATAAACCTTTTCACCTTCCTCGAACTCCAAAGACCGTCTTTTAGAATCTGCCCAACTCTTACTGCGATCTTGTGCCACTTTGGGTCTATCTCTTATAATCTTCACTTTCCCAACAGTTTGCTCAATCAATTCTGGTGCGGTGATCGTCCATTCCCCAACTTCGTCCCAACAAACTGGGTATCTGCACTTTTGCCCATATTAGGCCTCGAACGGTGCCATACCAATCGCACTGTGGTGATTATTATTATATGAGAATTCCATCAGCTTCAATATATTACCCCAATTCCCCTTAAAATCCAATGCACATGCTCTCATCATATCCTCTAGAGTCTGAATAGTCCTCTCAGACCGTCCGTCTGTTTGAGGGTGATAAGATGTGCTCATCCTCAGATCAGTGTCCATAGCTTTCTGAAAGGCCATCCAAAACTTAGAAGTGAACTTGGGATCAATACTGACCGGAACTCCATGCAAACTCACAATGTCATCCACGTATATGTTTGCCAATTTCTCATAAGAGGCACCATTTGGCATAGCCAGGAAATGCGCTGTCTTCGTCAAGCGATCCACAATCACCCAAATCATCTCATTCCCACTTTGGGTTCTGGCAACCCCATCACAAAGTCCATAGTCACATGTTCCCACTTCCATTCTGGAATCTCCAGTGGCATCATCAAACCGTCGGGTCGCTGATGCTCTGCTTTGACCTGCTGACACACCAGACATCTCTCAACATATTCCGCAATACTTCTCTTCATCCCTATCCACCAATAATTCTTTTTGAGGTCCTTATATATTTTTGTGTTCCGGGGTGGATAGACAACCTTGAGTTATGAGCTTCACTCAACAATTCTCTTCGAAGCTCTTCATTGTTTGGTATGCATAGCCGGTTCTGAAACCATAAACTTCCATCTTCTCTCAGCTGAAAATCTTTTACTTGTTCCATTTTCAATTTGTCATGGATTTTCTTCAGCGACACATCATAATACTGAGCCTCTTTAATTCTGTCTACCAAGCCTGGGGTTATAGACAGGGCTGTAAGGACATTAGTCATTGAGTCCACAACATCCAGACCAAACTCTTCAATCTCTGGCTCCAATGGGGACTGTCTTGCATGGCTAAACTTTCTGCTCAATGCATCTGCCACTCTGTTAGCTTTACCAGGATGATAGTTAATGGTTAGGTCATAATCCTTAAGTAACTCCAACCATCTCCTATGTCTCATATTCAACTCTTTCTGTGAAAATAAGTATTTCAGGCTCTTGTGATCAGTGAACACGGCTCACTTTTCTCCATATAAGTAGTGTCTCCAAATCTTAAGGACAAACACTACTGCTGCAAGCTCCAACTCATGAGTCGGGTTATTCTGCTCATAAGGTTTCAGTTGTGTTGAAGCATAAGAAATAGCTCGTCCATTTTGCATTAAAACGCAACATAGTCCTTTCTTGGACGCATCACTATAGATCACAAAGCCATCGGTGCCGGAGGGTTGTGCCAATACTGGGGCCGTGATCAATCTCTTTTTGAGTTCAGAAAAGCTCTACTCGCATTCTGCAGTCCACTCAAACTTAGTCCTTTTTTGGGTAAGTCGGCTCACCGGAACTGCAATTTTTTAAAATCCTTCAACGAATTTTCGGTAATAGCCTGCCAGAGCTAAGAAACTTCTGACTTCTGTCACATTTGTAGGTCTCGGCCATTCAGTAATTGCTTCCACGTTCTTAGGGTCCACTGAAATTCCATCCTCTGATATCACGTGATCAAGAAAGGTCACACTCCTTAGCCAAAATTCACTTGCTAAATTTGGCATATAGCTTCTGGTGTCTCAGAATCTCCAATACCACTCTCAAATGCTCAGCATTGGACTGCTCATCCAGGGAGTAGACCAAAATGTCATCAATGAACACTACCACAAACCGATCTAGCTGCTCTCGGAATACGGTGTTCATTAAATCTATAAAAGTTGTTTGGGCATTGGTCAGTCTAAAAGGCATCACCGAAAACTCATAATGCCTATATCGAGTTCGGAAGGCTGTTTTAGGGACATCACCTGCTTTCACAAGTAACTGATGGTATCCCTGACGAAGATCGATTTTTGAAAACCATCTGGCACTCTTCAATTGATCAAATAAGTCCTTAATTATTGGCAGTGGATACTTATTCTTGATGGTTATCTTATTCAGCTCTCTGTAGTCGATACATAATCTCAAACTGCCATCCTTCTTCTTGACAAATAAAACGGGGGCTCCCTAGGGTGATGCACTGGGACGGATCAGCTTCTTGTCCAATAACTCCTGCAGTTGTCCCTTTAATTCCTTAAGTTCTGCTAGGGCCATCCTGTAAGGTGCCTTAGATATAAGCTCAGCTCCTAGAATCAAGTTGATCTCGAACTCCACTTCTTTTGATAGCGGTACTCCAGGCGAATCGTCTGGAAATACGTCCTTAAATTCATCATTCACTGGAATCTGATCAATAGAGGGAATCTCTTGCTTAGAATCCATAGCATAAACCATAAATCCCTCTGCTCCTTTCTGCAAAGACTTGAAAGCTTGCACTGCAGTCAAATAGATTTTCTTGGGGGCCTTTGTTAGCTTAACATTTCCTTGGACCATCACTTCATTCATCTCAGGATCCTTAACTGTCACTTGTTTAAGTCTGCAATCATAGTTGGCATGATACTTAGTCAACCAATCCATGCCCAAAAGCACATCAAAATCCTACATCGCGATCGGAACCAAGGTGGCGGAAAACACCTTCTCATCCAACTCCAACTCAAAGTCCTTGTACTGATGGAGTGAGACCAGTACTTGATCACCAGCTGCCTGCACTCTGAAGGGGGTCTCAAGCCACTCGGGCAAACAATCAAGCCCTTTGGCAAATTTCTTAGATATGAATGAGTGACTCGCACCACTATCAAATAACACATTCGCAGGTACTTTATTTACTAGAATAGCACCTAATCACAGAGAACATAGCACAGAGGATCTCATGTAAAGAAAATTTTAGGTTTCAACTTAACCAACTGGAAATTTAACTCAAATCATACCTGTCATGACATCATTGTCCTCCTGCACCTCGGCATCCGTCATGACATGAACTCTGGCATTGGCTCTGGGCCTAGCTCTCTGCTGTTGTTGTGGCCCTGCATCTCCCCGCGGCCTCTGCTTTCACTCGGGGTAGTCCTTGATTCTGTGGTCAGTCTTACCACACTTGAAATAGGCCCCATTTTTTTTCCAACACTCCCCAACATGATTTTTCTGGCAATGTGGACACACACCTGCCGCTTGTCGGGTAGGCTGACTCTGCTGCGGCGCTCTCTGGAACTATCTGATCTGACCTCTTCTGGGAATCTTGACCCAATGTCTGGGTCTACCGCCACTCCGATCATCTCTCGGCCTCTTTCCCTTGTCATCACGAGCCTCTCTACGCTCGGATCTGCGCAAATCACACTCTACTCGATAACAGGCATCCAGCATTTCTGCAAAAGTCTTTAAACTGGATCCTGCTATAGTTGACCGAATGCGAGGGTTCAGACCTTGCTCGAACTTGAGCACCTTCATTCTTTTATTTTCCAACACCATGGGCGCGAATTTTCCCAAGGCATGGAACCTGTCGGCTTAATCAGAAACAGACATCTTGTCTTGCTCCAACTTATGAAACTGCCTCATCTTCTCTAGTATGGCAGTCTCAGACACATAGTACTCCTTATAAGCCTCGACAAATTGTCTCCATAAGATAGGAGGAGTCATCTTCGGAAGGATACTGTTCCACCAAGCATTGGCTCGGCCACTCAGCAAGGGCGTGGCCACATCCACCTTGTATTCTTCAGGCACCTGCACTAGCCTGAAGCACTTTTCCACTTCTTTCAACCAAAACTCTACCACCTCTGGGTCTGTGGTCCTTTCAAAGGTGGGGGCATTCATCTTCTACATTTCCCTAATGTAGTACCGAATACCGTGCTGAGGCGGTGGTGGAAGAGGAGGAGGCTGCTGCTGCTAAGCAACTCCCTGCGCAATCACAGTCAATGCATCCATCAAAACCTGGGCATTACCATCTGCGGTGGCTGAGGGTTTTCATTCCCGTTTCTAGGGTTTTCTCTTCTGGGAGGCATCTTTCTGCAAGGTCGGCACTTATTAGCATTCAGCAATTCAAACGATAGTACTGAAGGCTCATATGCATTGCACAGAACAGAACTTACATACATTAAGAAGAAGAAGAATCGTATGGTCATTAATTAAATTAATATCGCACTCGCACACACTCAACCTAATCCATCTTATATCTAAGATCAAATACTTGGACCTATGGATCAAATTAAGGTTAAAATCATATCTTAGGACTTCCTATGACATAAACCTAGGTCTCTGAGGTTCTGAAGCCTGGGGCTCTGATACCACCTGTAGTGCCCTGGCCCGGCCAGCGGACCCGAACCGGTACACCCGTCGTAGCCTACTAAGAGGACTACCAGATGCCACTACTCTTACATACACGTCATCACTGGCGTAGGAGAAATAAGCACAGAGACATATATAAATTAAAATCTGAATTAATTGAATCTATACTCCCCTAAAGCATAAGAAAATAAAACTGTTTGTAGACGCAGCCATCTAATCCTCAACTGAATGAAATAAAGTTAAATTAACAATGCACAATCTATAACAGTCCCAAGATAGACTCTAAGCCCGGGGCACTGATACCACATGTATCCACACCTCTTCCAATAAGGTACATCAGTTTCGAGGACGAAACTTTTCGTAAGGGTGTGGAATGTTATGCCCCGCACCCTCCGGAACGTAATTAAATGAGAGAAAGAATTTTAAGAAATTAATAACCTATTGATTAGCAATTATTTTTGAATTTAAATATTAGAATTTAAGAATTAAAGAAAAGTATTTAAAGTAAAAATACAATTTAGAAATTTCAATTTTGCCCTTCCCCATAACAAAACTGATAGAGCATCATTTCTTCCACTCATTCATCTCAGAAGACATCGACCTTCCTCCTTTCCAAGCCCTAGCCGACCCCATAGCAGGAGAAGGAGAGATCCTTCAAGAGTTGATCCAAATCCCGTCTGTTTTCCAATCCGATTATCAGTAATCAAAGGCAAATAATCATCTTATAAGTTCCTACGAATTGTGAAGAAAACGGCCCTACTTTTGTATCAAAATTGGATCACCATGTAGTATTCTACCCTTGTTTATCTTTTTGTGAATTCTGTGCAATTTCTGTGTTTTGGTTTCGTTGTTTTGGCCATCGTATGTTGAAAATCTAATTTGATGTTGGTGGATATGTGAATTCTTGTAGATCCCAACCCTTGAATCTCCCTTTTCCTGTAACTTCATTGCTTGATAGAGTTGAGGGTGAAAGGTGGTATCTTTGGATTCGTAAGTTGAAATCTTTGAGTTCTAGGCTTGAATCCTTGTTATGTATGTGTGTAGTGTTGAGTTTGTAGTTTAAGGATGAGATTATAGCAGGGATTAGGCCTGGAATGATTAAGATGAAGTTTGGGAACGATTGGGTTTTTGGTTCTACAGTTCCAGCAGAAATCGCAGAGTTTCTTTTCTGGAATTGTAGACATCGATCGATCGATGTCATCGACTGATGTACATCGATCGATCTATGTAGGTGGAGCGAGAGACTGATGTGAGACAGAAAGTATTCTGACGGACTTCGATCGATCGATGTGAGGATATGAAGTCACTTCGATCGATCGATGTGGGCTGAGGGATCGACTGAAGTGAGGCAAAAAGTATTCTGACGGACTTCGATCGATCGATGTCAGGGTATGATGTGACATCGATCGATCGATGTAGGGTATGATGTTATACAGTTTTGTGGAAAAATAGAAGAAGGAAAAAGGGAAGGTAGAGGACCAATTGGGGGACACTAGAGACTTCTTAGGACCAGATTGAGGTTAGTGTAAGTCATGGGAACACGACCTAAGATGGTGAATCAACGGAGAGGACTTCGTGGGGTATTTGAATTGGACTTCAATGTGAATGATCTAAGGGGTTAAGGATGAATGTTTGAGGCTTTGATAAGGTTCAAATGGAACGTGTGAGGATGTCTACTATGTTCTTGGTGTCCCTAGTATGAATATTAATGTCGAGACGCTAATGTGTAAGTAATAGGAGTCCCAAGTGATTGAATGACATGATAAGTGTGCATCTTTGTATCATGGCATTTGCATTTGCATTATGTTTTGATAAGAGCTGTGCTTTGGCACAGGGTATAAAGTACTTTGCGAAATGAGTTGTGATGTGCTACAGGGCATAAAGACAAGCTATAGCCATCACAGGGTATAAAGTGAGTTGTAATGTGACACAGGGTATAAAGACAAGCTGTGGAACATTAGAGGGTATAAAGTTAAGCTGTGATGTGTCACAGGGCATAAAGACAAGCTGTGGCCCATTACAGGGTATGAAGTTATATGACCGGACATTGTGACATGCATTGCACTGTTTTGAAAGGTATTGCATAAGAATTTGCGATTGTGCTGTGGAGAGCATTATTTGAAATGTCATGCATCATATGTTTTGTTCCAGCATGATTGATATGTAAGTGAATCATTGTTTACTTACTTGTTACTTGTTCTTTTCTCTTGCTGAGTATGTAAATCGAAACTTTTGGAACTACCCAGGACATGTGCCCCTATTCCCTTTGATATTGATACTCACTCATGTCTTGCCATGTGATGATCCTGTATGTCTTATAAGCGGGTTACTTGCTAGCGTTTTTCGCTAAGGGTTCTACCCTGTTGTTTTGCAGATGGGCCCGAATATAATATGATTTTCATAGAGGACGACGGCAAGTGGGCTGAATAGGGTGCTTAGAGTTCGTATTGGGAATTGTTCTAGACTGTTTCTTATTATTTCAGCTTTCTTTCATTCATTTGAGGACTTAGATGGCTGCGTCCATAAACTACTTTATTTACTTATACTTTTGGGAATACAGATTTGATTGATTTAGTTTTAATTTTGCACGTGTCTCCGCGTTTAATTCTCTTACGCCAGCGATGATGTGTAGGTGAGAGTTATGACGTCTGGTAGTCCTCTCAGTAGGCTACAACGGGTGCACCGGTTCGGGTCTGCTGTCCTGGCTGGGGCGCTACAGGTGGTATCAGAGCCTAGGCTTCAGATCTACCTCGGAGACCTAGGTTATGTCATATAGAGTCTTAAGCTATGATTTTGACCTTAAGTTGATCCATAGGTCTAAGTACTTGATTGTAGATATAAGATGAATCAGGTTGGGTGTGTGCGGGTGCGACATAACTTAATTAAAGACTAGACTATTTATTTTCCCTTAACGTATGCAAGTTCCGTTCTGTGTAACACATATCAGACTTCAGTAATATCTTTTGAATTACTGAATGCTAATAGGAACCGATCTTGCAGAAAGATGCCTCCTAGAAGGAAAAACCCTAGAAACAGTGGCAACGGAAACGAGAATCCTCAGCCACCACAAATGGTCATGCCTCAGGCTTTAATGGATGCTCTAACAGTGATTGCACAGAGTGTTGCTCAGCAGCAACAGCAGCCTCCTCCTCCACCACCGCCTTAACACGGTATACGGTATTATGTTGGGGAAATGCGCAAGATGCATGCCCCCACCTTTGAAGGGCCCTCTGATCCAGAGGTGGCTGAGTTCTGGTTGGAAGAAGTTGAAAAGCGCTTCAGGCTGGTGTAGGTGCCTGAAGAGCAAAAGGTGGATGTGGCCACGCCCTTGCTGAGTGGCCGAGCCAATGCTTGATGGAATGGCATCCTTCCAAAGATGACTCCCCCTATATTGTGGAGACAGTTCGTCGAGGCTTACAAAGATTACTACGTGCCTGAGACTGACATTCTGGAGAAGATGAGGCAGTTTGATAAGTTGGAGCAAGACAGGATGTCTATTTCTGACTATGCTGATATGTTCCACGCCTTGGGAAAATTCACACCCATGGTGTTGGAAAACAACAGAATGAAGATGCTCAAGTTCGAGCAAGGTCTGAACCCCCGCATTCGGTCAGCTATAGCGGGGTCTAGTCTGAAAATTTTTGCTGAAATGTTGGATGCTTGTTACCGCGTGGAGAGCGATATATGCAGGTCACAGCCTAGAGAGGCTACTGACGACACCGGCAAGAGGCCAAGAGACGATAGGAGTGGAGGTAGACCCGGACGTTGGGTCATGATTCCCCGGAGAGGTCAGGCAGGACAGTTTCAGAGGGCACCACAGCAGAGTCAGCCTGATTGACAGGTGCCCGGAGTGTGCCCCCATTGCCAGAAAAATCATGTGGGAGAATGTTGGAAGAAGACGGGAGCGTGCTTTAAGTGTGGTAAGACTGACCACAGGATCAAGGACTGTCCCGAGTGGAAGCAGAGACCATAGGGAGATGCCGGGCCATTGCAGCAACAGAGAGCTAGGCCCAAGACTAATGCCAGAGTCCATGTCATGACGGACGCCGAGGTGCAGGAGAACACCGATGTCGTGACAGGTATGACTTAAGTTAAATTTTAGTTGTTTAAGTTGGAATTGAATTTGCTTTACGTGAGATTTTATGTGCTATGTTCTTCGTTGATAGGTGCTATTCTAGTAAATAAAATGAGATGATTTGGGTAATTGTCGATCGCTTGACAAAGACAGCTCATTTCATAGCTATGCCGCATGGTACTTTTTATGAGAAATTGGCCCACATATATATGGATAACATTGTAAGCTTGCATGGAGTTCCCGTCAGCATTGTGTTGGACCGTGATCCCAGATTTACTTCTAAGTTCTGGATGGCTTTCCAGAAAGCTATGGCCATTGAACTAAGGATGAGCACAGCTTATCACCCTCAGACGGATGGACAGTCTGAGAGGACCATTCAAACTTTGGAGGACATGCTGAGAGCATGCGCGTTGGACTTCAAAGGGAACTGGGACAACATGTTGAAGCTGATGGAATTCTCATACAATAATAGTCACCACAGTGCGATTAGTATGGTACCATTTGAGGCTCTATACAGACGGAAATGCAGATCCCCAGTTTGTTGGGACGAAGTTGGGGAGAGGACAATCACTGCACCAGAGTTGGTTGAACAGACAATTGGAAAAGTGAAGATCATAAGGGAGAGACTAAGGGTGGCACAAGATCGCAGTAAAAGTTGGTCAGAGTCTAAAAGAAGGCCCTTGGAGTTCGAGGAAGGTGAAAAGGTTTATCTGCAAGTTTCACTTGCTAAGGGAGTTGCGAGATTCGGGATGAAAGGCAAGTTAAGCCCTCGGTATATTGGTCCATACGAGATGCTTGGCAGAGTTGGCGAAAGAGCATATCGTTTAGCATTGCCTCTGATTTTATCGCAAGTCCATAATGTATTCCATGTTTCTCAACTGAGAAAATACGTATCAGATCCGAACCATATTCTTGAAGCTCAACCATTGGAGGTTAAGGATGATGTCACGTATGAAGAGTATCCGGTGAGAATTGTGGATATGAAAGATCAAGTTCTACGCAAACGTGTGATTCCGTATGTCAAGATTCAATGGAGTAACCATATGGAGCGCGAAGCCACGTGGGAACTTGAGGAGCAGATGAAGGAGTTATATCCACACCTCTTCCAATAAGGTACGTCAGTTTTGAGGACGAAACTTTTTGTAAGGGGGTGGAATGTTATGCCCCGCACCCTTCGGAACGTAATTAAATGAGAGAAAGAATTTTAAGAAATTAATAACCTATTAATTAGCAATTATTTTTGAATTTAAATATTAGAATTTAAGAATTAAAGAAAAGTATTTAAGTAAAACTACAATTTAGAAATTTCAGTTTTGCCCTTCCCCATAACAAAACTGATAGAGCGTCATTTCTTCCACTCATTCATCTCAGAAGACGTCGACCTTCCTCCTTTCCAAGCCCTAGCCGACCCCATAGTAGGAGAATGAGAGAACCTCCAAGAGTTGATCCAAATCCCGTCTGTTTTCCAATCCGATTATCAGTAATCAAAGGCAAATAATCATCTTATAAGTTCCTACGACTTGTAAAGAAAACGGCCCTACTTTTGTATCAAAATTGGATCACCATGTAGTATTCTACACTTGTTTATCTTTTTGTGATTTCTGTGCAATTTCTGTGTTTTGGTTTCGTTGTTTTGGCCATCGTATGTTGAAAATCTAATTTGATGTTGGTGGATATGTGAATTCATGTAGATCCCAACCCTTGAATCTCCCTTTTGCTGTAACTTCATTGCTTGATAGAGTTGAGGGTGATAGGTGGTATCTTTGGATTCGTAGGTTGAAATCTTTGAGTTCTAGGCTTGAATCCTTGTTATATATGTGTGTAGTGTTGAATTTGTAGTTTAAGGATGAGATGATAGCAGGGATTAAGCATGGAATGATTGGGATGAAGTTTGGGAACGATTGGGTTTTTGGTTCTGCAGTTCCTGCAGAAATCGCAGAGTTTCTTTTCTAGAATCGTAGACATCGATCGATCGATGTCATCGACTGATGTACATCGATCGATCTATGTAGGTGGAGTGAGAGACTGATGTGAGACAGAAAGTATTCTTTCGGACTTCGATCGATCGATGTGAGGGTATGAAGTCACTTCGATCGATCGATGTGGGCTGAGGGATCGACTGAAGTGAGGCAGAAAGTATTCTGACAGACTTCGATCGATCGATGTCAGGGTATGATGTGACATCGATCGATCAATGTAGGGTATGATGTTATACAGTTTTGTGGAAAAATAGAAGAAGGAAAAAAGGAAAGCTAGAGGACCCATTGGGGGACACTAAAGGCTTCTTAGGACATGATTGAGGTTAGTGTAAGTCTTGGGAACACGACCTAAGATGGTGAATCAACAGTGAGAACTTCGTGGGGTATTTGAATCGGACTTCAGTGTGAATGATCTAAGGGGTTAAGGATGAACGCTTGAGGCTTCGATAAGGTTCAAATGGAACGTGTGAGGGTGTCTACTATGTTCTTGGTGTCCCTAGTATGAATGTTAATGTCGAGATGTTAATGTGTAAGTAATAGGAGTCTCAAGTGATTGAATGACATGATAAGTGTGCATCTTTGCATCATGGCATTTGCATTTGCATTATGTTTTGATAAGAGCTGTGCCTTGGCACAGGGTATAAAGTACTTTGCGAAATGAGCTGTGATGCGCTACAGGGTATAAAGACAAGTTGTAGCCATCACAGGGTATAAAGTGAGCTGTAATGTGACACAGGGTATAAAGACAAGTTGTGGAACGTTACAGGGTATAAAGTTAAGCTGTGATGTGTCACAGGGCATAAAGACAAGCTGTGACCCATCACAAGGTATAAAGTTATATGATCGGACATTGTGACATGCATTGCACTATTTTGAAAGGTATTGCATAAACATTTCCGACTGTGCTTTGTAGAGCATTATTTGAAATGTCATGCATCATATGTTTCGTTCCGGCATGATTGATATGTAAGTGAATCGTTGTTTACTTACTTGTTACTTGTTCTTTTCTCTTGCTGAGTATGTAAATCGGAACTTTTGGAACTACCCAGGACATGTGCCCCTATTCCCCTTGATATTGATATTCACTCATGTCTTGCCATGTGATGATCCCGTATGTCTCATAAGCGGGTTACTTGCTAGAATTTTTCGCTAAGGGTTCTACCTGTTGTTTTGCAGATGGGCCGAATATGATATGATTTTCATAGAGGACGATTGTGAGTGGGCTGAATGGGTGCTTAGAGTTCATATTGGGAATTGTTCTAGACTGTTTCTTATTATTTCAGCTTTCTTTCATTCATTTGAGGACTTAGATGGCTGCGTCCATAAACTACTTTATTTACTTATACTTTTGGGAATACAGATTTGATTGATTTAGTTTTAATTTTGCACGTGTCTCCGCGTTTAATTCTCTTACGCCAGCGATGATATGTAGGTGAGAGTTATGACGTCTGGTAGTCCTCTCAGTAGGCTACGATGGGTGCACCGGTTCGGGTCCGCTGTCTGGACCAGGCGCTACAATTCCATGCCTAATCTCTGCTATCATCTCGTGCTTAAACTGCCAATCGAACACTACACACATATATACCAAAGATTCAAGCCTAGAACTTAAGGATTTCAATCCTACAAACTCAAATACTCTATTTTTCTCGCCCAAAACCCTAGCACAGCAGAAAAATTACAGCAAAGGGGGTTCAAGGGATAAGGATTTGCAAGAATTTATAGATTCACTCACATCAAACCAGATTTTGAATATACGATGGCCAAACATCAATTTCAATACACAGAATTCACATGTAGATAAACAAGGATATAATACTACATGGTGATCCTATTTTGATACAAAAGTAGGCCTTTTCCTTCACAAATCGTAAGAACTTATAAGAAAGTTACTTGCCTTTGATTACTGATAATCGAATTGGAAAACAGACAAGATTTTGGATCAAATCTTGAAGACTATCTCTTCACCTGCTATGGAAGTCGACTAGGGCTTGGGGGAAGAAAAGGGAAGTCGACAATTTTCTCAAAAAGGATGAGGAGGAATGACGCTCTTTCAGTTTTTTATTATGGGGAAGAGCGAAACTGAAATTTCTAAATTGTATTTTACTTAAATCCTTTTTTTCTTTAATTCTTAAATTCTAATATTTAATCCAAAATTAATTGATTGTTAATTTCTTATAATTTCTTGCCTCATTTAATTACGCTCCGGAGGGTGCGGGGCATAACATAAAGAGTGCATGTAGAGTTAGATTTGGTAACATGTATGTTTGGAAGCCTACAGGTCGACAAGCTAAACCAAAATGACCTAACCATCAAAAGGTACCAATGTATAAATCTCTTGGTTTTGTAGTCCATCAAAATAAATGTAGTAGCCAAAGAAGAAAGAACCAAATGGCTTATGGACAGCGGATGTTCCACGCACATGACCGGAGACAAGACTTTGTTCACTAAGCTCAAGCTTCAAGATGGTGGAACGGTGCATTTTGGATATGGGAGAGCCAAAATCCTTGGACATGGAGAAATTAGTAACTCTTCTTTTACTATTAATAATGTATTATATGTAGAAGGGCTTAAGTATAACTTGATAAGTTTTAGCCAATTATGTGATGCTAATTTTTAAGTTGAATTTGTGAAAAGAAAATGCATCGTGAAAAAGAATGACCAAATTGCTTTTGAGGCTATAAGGAAAAATGATGTTTATAAATTCAGCATACATGATTTGATATCACAAAAAGTTTCTTGTCTAGTTGCTAAAAATAATTTGACATAATTATGACATAGATGACTTGGACATATTAGTTTCAAAAATTTCAAAGAGATTTGCAAAAATGAAAAGGTCCAAGGTCTTCCAAAATTGAATTTCGAAAACCATGGCTTATGTGACACTTGTCAAAAGGCAAAGCTTGTTAAAGCAAGTTTCAAGCCCAAAAGTGAAATCTTTACCAGCAAACCTCTACAATTGCTTCGCATGGATTTGTATGAAGATATTGGTACGGCAAGTCTAAATGGAAAACATTACACTTTTGTAGTGATAGATGACTTCTCTATGTACACTTGGGTCATGTTCTTAGCCAAAGAGAGTGATGCATGCCAAGAGTTTACAAAACTTCGTAGGAGATTAGAAAACCAAAAAGAAGACGCAATCAATGAAATTAGAAGTGATAGAGGTGGTGAGTTTGATGGTGAGTTTCAAGAATTTTGTGTATTCAAGAGGTATGGACACAATTTCTCAGCTCCTAGAACTCCTCAACAAAATGGTGTTGCAGAAAGAAAGAATAGAACACTTCAAGAAATGAGTAGAGCCATGCTAAATAAATTTGAGCTACCTAAGTTTTTGAGTTGAAGCGATAAATACCGCTTGTCATGTAATAAATAGAGTTTATTTGAGACCATCTCTCAAAAAGACTCCTTATGATCTTTGGAAAGGAAGAGTACCCAATATTGGATATTTCAAGGTATTTGAGTGTAAGCTTTTTATACTTAACACTAAAGCTAACATGGATAAACTCGATTTCAAAGCGGATGAAGGAATCTTTATGGGTTATGCTCAAAATAGCAAGGCATTTATGGTATATAATAAAAGGAATATGAAAGTTGAAGAATCAATTCATGTTAAGTTTAGTGAACTTCTTGATGATGAACCAAGTATAAATGATGATGATGATGAAGAAAGAATTGAAGTGAGTCATATAGAGAAATTTGAAAATACAAAAGATAATATCATTATCGATCTTATGATTGATCCAATTAGAAATGAACCTAGGGTTAAAGAAGAAGAAAAAGTGAGAGGTGACACTTCAAATTTACTGGAATCGTATAAATATAAGAAAGATCACCCAAAAGAGTTAATATTAAGAGAAACAAGTCAAGGCATGTTAACTAGGGGAAAATTAAGTGAAAATGCTTTTATCTCACAAGTTTAGCCTAATAATATAACAGAGTCTATAAATGATGAAGAATGGATAGTAGCCATGCGAGAAGAACTAAATCAATTTGAAAAAAGTGATGTCTGAGAATTAGTGGCTAAACCTAGTGATCATCCTGTAATTGGCAGTATATGGCTATTTAAAAATAGAATAGATGATAAAGGAAACATAACCAAGAAGAAAGCTAGGTTAGCAGATCAAGGATATAGACAAGAAGAAGGTATAGACTATGATGAAACTTTTGCTCCCGTAGCTAGATTAGAAGCTATTAGAATGCTACTAGCATATGCATGCTATAAGGATTTTAAGTTATACCAAATGAATGTATAGTCCGCCTTCTTGAATGGAATAAATCAAGAAGAAGTGTATGTAGCTCAAGTCTATGGTTGTTCAACGAACCAAAGAGTTTGCAAACTGTTCGAGTTTGGTTCGTATTTGTTCGGTAATTTTCTGTAAACAAGCCGAATTTGAATAGTTTTTTGGGTTCGTTTACTAAAACGAGCCAAATTATTCATAAACTATTCGGCTCATTTAAGCAGTTATAGTGTTATTGAGCCAAACTCAAACCAATTTTAAAGTTAGCTTAGCTAAATTAACCGAGCCAAACAGTTTGTTTAGCTAAACGAATCTGAATTCGAAAATCTAGTAGTCGGTTTGGCTCGGTTCGCTAACACCCATGATTATCTAAATCATGTTTTCAAACTCAAAATGGTCCTTTATGGACTTAAACAAGCTCCTAGGGCAGGGTATGAGGGATCAAGTAACTTTCTCCTTGAAAATGTTTTTCAAGAGGAAAAGTTGATACTACTTTTTTTTTATTAAAGAACAAGAAAATAATCAATTACTTGTTCAAATCGATGTTGATGACGTTATATTTGGTGCTACTAATGATTCTCTTTGTGAGCATTTTGCTAAGCTAATGGAAGGAGAATTCGAAATGAGCATGATGGGTGAACTCAACTACTTCCTTGGACTTCAAATCAAGCAAACTCAAGATGGAGTATACATATCTCAAACAAAGTACAACAAGGATCTCCTCATGAAATACAAGTTTGAGTATGGAAGGAGAGTGAGCACACCAATGAGCACAAGTACAAAGCTTGACAAAGATGAAAAAGGAAAGCCGGTTGAGGTAACCAAATATAAGGGTATGATTGGTAGTCTACTTTATTTAACCGCTAGTAGACCGCATATTTTACATGATGTATATCTATGTGCTAGATTTTAAAGTATGCCTAAGGAATCATATTTAGTTGCCATAAAACGCATTTTAGGTATTTGAAAGGTACTTTGAACTTTGGGCTATTTTATCCCAAAAATGAGTGTTTTGACTTAAGAGAGTATAGTAACTCCGACTATGCCAGAAATTTAGTCGATAGAAAAAACTCCTATGGGACGTGTTGATTCCTTGGAGGTTGCTTGGTTTCTTGGTTCTCTAAGAAACAAAACAGTGTGTCACTTTCAACGACAGAATCCAAATGCGTATCAGTCGCTTCATGTTGTGCCAAACCACTTTGGATTATAAACACCTTGAATGACTATAATGCCAAGAAACAAAATAGTGTGTCACTTTCAACGGTGGAATCTGAATACGTATTAGTCGCTTCATGTTGTATCAAACTACTTTGGATGATAAACACCTTGAATGACTATAATGTCAAGTTTGATAAAGTACCAATCTTGTCTGACAATACTTCAGCCATAAGTATAGCACAAAACCCTGTACACCATAGTAGAACCAATCATATTGAAGTGAGATATCCCTCCATAAGGGATTGTGTTCAAAAAGGATTGGTATGTGTTGAATTTGTTCCAACAAATGACCAACTAGATGATATTTTCACCAAATCCCTTCCTACCGAGACATTCGAATCAATTAGAACAAGATTAGGAATGATAAACAATGCTTAAAAGGGTTAAAATTACAAATGTTAGGAAATGACATACATGGACCGATCCATGTATTAAACTGAGAGATCCACATATATCTATGGGTGACATCGATTGATCGATGTATGTTGATCGCTGACGTCGATTGATCGGCGTGATCGATTATAGCGCTATAACTTCTGTCCGAAACGCGATTTCTTCCATTTCCATTCCAAAAAATCGAACAAAACCCTCAAAATTTACAGCGCCCTCTCCTCCAAAATTTATTCCATCATTAAATCTCACTACATAATCCAAATTTCATCTTCCCCACACTTGATTTTTGCCTTCTACTTCAAATTTCTTCATTCTACCCTAGAAATTCTTCCTTCTCACGTCCTAATTTTCTTCAAGATGTCACAATGAGCAAGAACACTGCAAAACGGGCAAGAACATCTCAAGGTGAAGAAGGAGGGTCAAGCAACCCTCTCCAAGGACAAACCTCACAGCCCCAAGCAAGAACCCAACCTAGAAGAAAGTTACCCATGGATTTTAGCCAAGCCAATGTATTGGCTGACATCCGGAGTGGGTTGACATTCGCAAACTTCCCATGGATAAAGATTAGGGAGTCTAAGGATGCCTTGGAAGAAACTTTCCCATCAGGTAAAATTAGATACATCACTAGACATGCCCAAACTCTATATGATAGATGGGAGAGAGATGAGAGGGCCATTATTCCTCTTAAGTTGCTTAAGGTAAATGACATCATGAGCAATAGTGAATTAAGGCCAATTATTGAGTGGTTCGATGTCCAACAATGGAGAAATATTTGGCTGGAAAGGGAGATGGACATGATGTCCACTAGGTACAGTAGGATTTTTTATGCTTCTTATGGTACAATATATAAATGATCTCCCATTAGCTTTGCACACTATGATAGATGACACACACATTGAATGTGATGTTGGTATAATTTGCGAGTTGATTGGGGTACCAAACGAGGGATCGTATGACTTTAATGTTTGGAAGTGGGATACGCCCCATTGGGAGGCCATTGAGGATGAAGTGAAGATATTCTTAGGATTTCATCTGACCAAGAATACCAATGACATGCCCTTAGTGTACCAAACCTTATTTTCTATAGACCTATTTTGCATTAATGGCAAGTACGCAAAAGGGCCTAGCAACTTAGACTTCTACATTGCCTTTCATATAGCCAACCGAGAGGAAAAATTAATTTTGGGGAGCTTTACATGACAAATGTGATTGAGGCTGCAACCAAGCAAAACAAAGAACTCTCGTATAACAATCTAATCTATCGGATGCTATTAAAATCGCGGTTAGATATGGATTCTACAAATCTGGACCAAATCACTCATAAAAATTATTATGTTAAAGTCAATATCCAACAAGTGTTGGAAGCAAGAAAGGAAGCTATGAAAGGAAGAGCAAATGAAGAAGAAGCGGCTGAAGAGGAGACAACTCTTGAAGAAGCACAGGTTCCTATGCCCGAAACCTAAGAAGAAACCTGTGGCTTGAGCTCAAATGTCTCTGAACTTCAAGCTCAAGTCATTTCTCTTCAAAAAGAGTGGGTGAGCTAAGGAGCAAGGTGACGGTACACGAGTCAAGATTTGCCAAGCTCAAAACAAATATGAAAGCGTGCATTCCGAGATTGGCTTTCTCCTCGGCCGAAGACTAGGACTCATATTTCCCTATTCATCCCCATTTCTCATTTTAGATATAGATTCTAGCTTAGGATGGAGCATATTCTGGTATTATGTATTTGCTAAACTTCATTGTGTCCCTTTGGTGATTAATGACATCTTGTGTTTATCTTTAATTATTAGCTTTTATGCTTTCAAAAAAGGAGAGAACTTGGTTCATTTTGTGTTATTTATATTGGGAATATGTTAATATTGGTGTTTGAGTATGTTACTTAATTGTTCATATTGGTTGTTGAGTATACTTTCTTGACCTTCTTGTTTGATGGATATGCATGTGATAATCATGATACGCTTGCTTGACTTGCTTGCTTGATGGATATGAATATAATAGATATGATATGCTTGCTTGATTAATGGCATGCTTGTTTGATATGTATGACATAGTAAAGCTTGATGGCATGCTTGCTTGCTTGATGTAAAAATGAATGTTTTGACATATATGTTGAATAACTAGCGTAAATGGGAATATGCCATGATATATATGTTGCATTTAATAATTGAAGTGTGATTTTGTTGAGGGAGAGTTTTGAAAAGTTTTTCATCACATCTATTGGTTTTAGGAAGATTACCTATTGAGGGAGAGTTTTGAATATGTTAACAGGTTTCATGTATTTAGGCGGAGCATAAAATGTATTGACCAAGGGGGAGATATAAAATTTCAAGTTTTGAAACTCTTAGCCAGCTTAAATATAGATTTTCAAGCAAAAAAATCTTTTAAAAGGCTTAGTTTCGAAATCATCAAAAGAGAGGAAATTGTTGGAATATGAAATGTTTTGATGAAGTTAAAAGATATTTTAAAAAAGTTAAAAAGAAATTTTATACTTGGGACTTGAATCAAAATGAGAAAAACACCTGTGAAACATCGATCTCTCATATGGATCGATCAATGTATACATTAGTCTCTCAAGGAGAGGCATCGATCGATCTATTTTAGGATTGTCCAAAGTTAGAACCTCAATGTGAGACATCTATCTCTAAGATGAATCACATTAATCGATCGATGTGTACATCAGTCTCTTGAAGAAGAGACATCGATAGATCAATGTATGTAAGTACAAAAATGAAACCTTACTGTGAGACATCGATCTCTAAACCATTAGACGTCGATCGATCGATGTATACATCAGTCTCTCAAAGAAGAGACATTGATCGATGGATGTATGGCAGGTTCAAAACTGCAACCTTTCTGGAGGACATCGATCTTTCAATGCAGACACATCGATTGGTTGATGTCATCGAGAACTCAAAATCCAAGGAAGATTCATGGTGTTTTCTCTTTCTAATCTTGCTCAAATTTCTTTTGGACTTTTTTTGGACTTTTTCCTAACATTAATCATTCTTCCTTGACTATTATATTCATGTCTAAGATTCCCTAGGGTGACCTTGGAGAATCAAATCAATCCATAGGTTGGCTAAAGGGTATTTGCACATTGTCAAGACTTGAGATTGACTTGAGGACTTTGGGGAGGCTCCAGAAACATAGATTACACCTCCTATAAATTGAAGATCTTCATATGAGACATTCATACACTTTCATCCTCTTTAAGCTTCATATTTCATTGTTGTAAATTTCTCTCATTTGTGTAAAAGTGATTAAAGCTTGTTAAGCTCTTATTTGTTCTTCATTGTTGTAAATTGAGAGATTGTGAGTCTAAAGCAAGAGGAACTATACATATTTGATATATTCCTTATGTTTAGACTAGTGAGAAAGTGTAAACCACACTACTTCCTAAAACCCACTGTGAGAAAGTTCTTTGAGAGAACTTTGTTGAAGTTGTGAGGGATCAAGAAGTTGTTCTTGCTTATAATTGAAGTTGTTGTAGTTGCACAAAGTTGTTTTGTGCAAGAAGTTGTTGTTGTGATCACGTACACTAAGTTGTTAGTGTAAGTATTGTTGTGATTGTTCTTATTAAGAGCAATAAGAAGAGTAATTGCTGAAAATCCACTTTAGAAACAAAATGGTATTGGAGTAAAATCATTTACGATTTGAACCAGTCTATATCGGGTGTATTCATTCTTTGTCTCTCATCTTCCATTCTTTACTTTGATTTTGATTTTCATTTGAGTTGGAGATAGGCGAAAATAAGAAAATTCCGCAAAATCGTCCAACACTCTATTCACCCCTTCTGTTGAGTGATTATCACCGACCTAACACCTTTCTCTGCCTCGGGATCAGAATAATTTTTTTAATATATAATAAATATGAATTTCTGTTAAACTAAAAATCTTGAACGTATATTATGTATGTGTGTGTATATATATTATATGTATACATATCTATATACATACACATATATTTCACTCAATGGTTAAGTATATTTCGACTTGTTTTTATTAGTATTCTATGCATTTGAGAACTTTACGAGTGTCATTCTCTTTTTGATTTAAAAGTAGTGTTGCCACTTGCCAACACATTTACACGTGGTGCAGCTAAAACATAGATACATAGTGAAACGGCAAGAATACCACTACCCTAATCTGTTTCCTCTTCTGCAAAACCCTAACCAGTAGTGGCCGCCGCTCTCCTACCCTTCGAACCCTTAGCTCATCGAAGCCCGCCACACACATATTTCTTTGCCTTTCTTTATCTCTGTTTCTCTTAGTTTTCCATTTCTAATGCATATCTCTGATCTCTCTCTAAATCTGATTTCAATCAGTATCAGAAATGGACGGCAGGCGATGACAAATTCATTCTTCTACTTTACATCGACTTTTCTTTTTTAAAACAAAAAAGGACACCGCCAGTATCTTTCAAAACTGTCCGTGAATTGATTGCCGGTCGATATTTTTCGTTATTTTCACCGGTAAGAAGTTAGAGGATGAATGTATCGGCCATGACTCAGGTACCTTCCGGTAAGAGACATATCGACCGGTATCGGCATGTACAAAACGAATTTAATAAGAAGTCGACTTCAAATTTCTTTTCCAAACACATATATTAATGTAATTAATTAATCAAGTAAATTACTCTTTTTATATCTTTTTTTTCAAAAAAATATTTTTGCAGGTCATCACAGAATCTGTTCTTGTAAAAAAGTTTTTCATTTTTCGAAACTAGCGTTTCTAAAAGTCTGAATCACCTAGTTTCAAAGTTTGATCGAAGTTAAAAGTTGCAAAAACGCTTTGAAATGTTTGTAGAAATTGTGACTCACAAAGGGTCTTAAGATTTTACAACAACATTAAGATTATAATATCATAATATGGGGACAGCTTTTATGTATGTCGCTTGCCTACGGGTACATTGAATAATGATTTGGAAAGTTTCACTTCCAAAAGAGTTAGTAATGCGCAAGAGTATTTCTAATCACCAATGACTATGTGCTTATAAAAAAAAATTTTATGCGAGTGACTATTTAAGATGGCTTTGCTATTGCATAAGTATAAAGTTTGAAACTTTTTGAGAAAAATTAGATCTTCAAATGTTTTATGGGGTATGTTTAACTAGGTGTGGGGAACAAAGAAAGAAGTAAGAGCAGTCAACTAAGAAGAGTACACTTGTCTAGGTGAATTATTGCGAAAAAATTCCAACTATATCAATGGAATAGGAGAGAAAATGGATGAAAAAGGTAGTTGGTATCTGAAAAACAAAATTTCAAAATCTTTTTTTGTAATAACATGTTAACCACATTTTTTTTTTGCCAACTTTCCACGTTTTTTTATGCTAACTTTGATTTGTACTGTTGGTACTTAGTAGAGAATATATTGACAATTGTGTACTCTGATAATGATTATGATTTGTTTGGTTGGTAATTAGTAGAGCATATATTGACAATGGTGTACTCTGATAATGATTATGAGTATATAAATAAGAAGTGAATCACTTCTGTTGAGGGACCGGCTCGCTTTGCGATATGATATACGCAGTCTTACTTTATAATTTGTGCAAGAGACTATTTCTGAAGTTCGAACCCGTAACATGAAGTCCAAAAAACTCGCTAATAAAGATATATCAAATATATCTAATAAAGATAAGTTTGTAAATTTGCAGTAAAAGAAAATTAGTGCATAAAATTAAAATTCTTATATCTGTTGCAAATTCATGTCACTTACCAGAAACTGGAGGGGGGAAAATTTTCCATCAGGTCGCCGCCAAACGGTCAACCTCCATCTGACGTCCCTCTTCAAAACATTAGTCTCGAGTAAATCTGCACTAGCCTCCATCCTCCAATGCCCTCCCCTCCGAAGTTACACAGTTACCTTCCCAACTTATCTTTTTTGTTTGCTGTTGTTTTCACTTGCTATTCTAATTAGGGAGCTCAATCAATTGAATTCTCATCATCTTTTTCATTTATTCATTTATTTGAACTTTTTGGAGGGGGTGGAGTTGGATTTGGAATTTGAAGATTACTTTCATGCTCTGTTGGTACGAATTTTATGTTCATATGATGTCAAGCCATCATTAACTGAGGCCGATGCCCACAGTGGTGGTGGTGGAGGTTCTATACAACGCGGTGGAGGAGGGATGGTTCAACGCAAGGTGGTGGAGATGGAGGAGAATTTGAAGGTGGTGGCTGTCAATTGCATTACGTGGATGATCGGGGCTCTGCTAAGTTCAGGAGGCCCATCATTTTGGGAAGGATCACCTTCGCTTGCAGAACCCAATAATAATATGGTGACAAAAAACTCAAATACAAACAAGTTTTGTTTCTGAAATAGGGAAAGTTCAATTACAAATTTACCCATACAAAGGTATATTTATAGGTGGATTTATCCTCTCCCATTAGATAATTATCTCCTACATTATTGTTTATTTTGAGTCATATACTAATAATCTATCTTATTTAAATCCATATACTTAAGGAAAACTACATTTACATTTCCTGTAGTTTCAATTAATGACCTCTACATCTCATTCAATTCAAAACCTGATATTTAAATCTCATGTATTTTGGATTGGTATAACATTTGTTGTTCTCAAAAATACTTTGGACATCTACAATTTTATAATATTCATAACACTCTCTTTTGAATGTCCAAATTTTATAGAATATGCCTCATTAAAACCTTGCCAATAAACTCATGGGATAAAACTTGTACGAAGGAAAAAGAGTACACACTCATAAAAATTGGTTCTTGTGATGCACTGCCTCGTTAAAACATTGCCAAGAAAAATCCAATGGAATAAAAACTTAGACGAAGAAAAAAGAATACAGTGTGTATGCATCAATCGCACTCCTCCTGATGCCGGCATGTGTAGCGCCCCGGCCCGAAACTGTCATCGGAACAAGTGCACCCGCCGTAGTCTACTATGAGAACTACGAAGCGTCAAAGCAGATCAAGCATACATCATCCATGACGTAAGATAAATCAGCGGAAACATTGTAAACTTTAAAACTTCACCATCATTAATGTAACCAGAAAATACAGCGGAAATAAAAGGTGTTTGATCAACTGTCTAACATAACTTCCAGTACAAATAATAAACATTGAGTTTCCAAACTTAAAAAGAGTAATCCAGCATCTATCTACATCCATGCCCGTCATCCCGTTGAGCCCATTCGCCATCGTCTTCGACAAATATCATTTCATATTCCGGCTCACCTGAAAAGGAATAGAGTATATATTCTTAGCGAAAATATCGCCAGCAAGTAACCCGTCTATACACCTTACGGAATCACACACGACGAGTCACCAGTGTATAAGTTATTGCCCAAAATAAAGTGCTCGGGTTAGCAAATAGCATCTTTATAAGAATCTCCCAAAACAGATAAATCACATAAATGATACCCGGATACGAGAGCAAACATGTACTAAGTCAACGTATCACATAAACAAGGCATAAACTAGTCACACTTCTTGCATGTCAAATCTTATGCTTCGTGTATCGTGATGCATGTACTTCTTTAAAACCACACACAACACCCATGCATATGTCTTCTTTCATAAACATGTCATGCGTGTCATTTCAAAAAACATTCCATACCTCTTCTTATCACATTCTTCGTGTAGCAGAACTTTATACCCTGTGGGTGATCAATCCACAGCAAACAGAACTTTATACCCCGTGCTGAAAGGTCCACGGCCCCATAATATATAACTTTATACCCCGTGCTGAAAGGTCCACGACCCCATTACATACGTCATATATCCGTGCTGATAGGTCCATGGCCCCATAAAATATTTTATACCCTGCTGTTGATTCACAGGTCACGCTTTTATACCCTGCTTTCGCAGGCGTGACTTTTATACCCTGCGATCAACCAGCAGCCATAGTTTGCCTTTCAAAAACTTTAAACTTCTCTTGTAAGCACATGTTCTTTCGCAAAGCAATTCTCAAGTCAAATGGAAGTGACCTTGTCATGATGCAGGATGTTCATGCAACTTCGTATCAAACATGTAACATACACACACACATCTTACATATCAAGTATACGGTCTTGCACCTCAAACACTCCATGTTCGTATCTTTCCAAGTCCGTTCGTCACGCTAATTCACTTGGGATTCAATCTTACTCTTACTTAGTCGAACTTACCATGTATTCCTCAATTACACCTCAAATACCCTTGCATTTTATATTCAAAAGAAGTGTATGGAGTTACTCTACATACATAGGGCGCCTAAAGGGTCAAAAAGACTTCCAGTATACTTCGAACGCCACATGAGGCGCCTAATATGGACATAGGGTGCCTATACTAGGCGTTCGAAGTGTTCGGGGATGTGCCGTATACATCAAACGCCTACATGAGGCGCCTAATGTGACTTGAAGCGCCTAATGTAGGTGTTCGAAGTATACGGGGATGCTCTGGGACACATTGAACGCCTACATTAGGCGCCTAATGTGACTTGAAGTGCCTAATGTAGGTGTTCAAAGCGTTCTGACGGTTCAGAACTGCAGTTTTTCTGCAGTAACTTCCACCCAACACCTTTCTTCTTCACCCCTTCCATGTTAAACACCTCAAGATCCATCTTACCATCTAAATTCGTCATGCTTAGCACACAACTAACATGAATTGATTCTTAGACATGTCTAATAATATCCACTCTTAACCTTCTATCATTCACAACCTTCAATAGATATCTTCAACCTTCCCAACACAACAAGTCTATAACAATGCCATCATTCATCCTTCAATTCTCTGCAAATCCTCTCAAACATCTAAGGTGTAAACAACCAACACTAGAATATAACAAGACAATAGACACATCAAGAATACACTTTCATGGGCATGCTTGACAAACAACAAAGCACCACATAACTATTCACAGAAATTTGGCCCAAAGAACATGACTTTACACAACTAACAACAACAATTACATATAGTAAAGCATTTAACATAAACAAACCAAAGCTACTAATGTGTGATCCAAGTTTTCTCTTTGTAAGAACATAGGGCCTAATGTAACAAAATTTACGTAAAGCGTATAGAAAGATTACTTGCCTTTGTTTCTAGTTAAGCTTACGAATTTACTACAGAATTTCGGTAAGGATTGCACTTAGATTGACCTTCTTCCTCCCTTTTTCTTCTTCTCTTCTTCTTCTTCCTCTCCTTTTCTCCTTCTCTTTTCTCCTGCGGTTTCTCCCCCTTTTTCCTCTGTTTTAACCGCCCCCTTGGATGAATGGGGAGTTATACTATGTGTTGTGTAACTCCCCTATCCTTTAGTAGGGACCTTTTAGGTAATTTTCCTTAATAACCTTTAATTCTACTTTTAACCCCTTTTTCTTATTTTTCTATATTTTAAGTAACTAAGTCTCACATCCTACATCATTAATTAAATTGCATTTAAGGTTGACCTTTAAGTATTGAAAGTCGTGCTTAAAAGTCACGAGGTATGACATTCCACACTCCTTACAAAAAGTTTCGTCCTCGAAACTTACGTACCTTAGTCAAAGAGCTGAGGATACCTCTCCCGCATTTGTTCTTCGAGTTCCCAAGTGGCCTCACGTTTTGTGTGGTTGCTCCACTGGACTTTTACATAAGGAATCACCCGCTTCCTCAACACTTGGTCATTTCGGTCTACAATTTTCACGGGTATCTCCTCGTATGTAACATCACCCTTGAGTTCCAAATGTTGAGCTTCAAGTACATGACTTGGATCCGTCACGTACTTCCTTAATTGTGACACGTGGAATACGTTGTGAACTTGCGCCAACGCCGGAGGTAACGCTAACCTATATGCCAAGGCTCCCACCTTCTCAAGTATTTCGTAAGGACCAATAAAACGAGGGCTTAGCTTGCCTTTTACTCCAAACCTCATAACACCCTTCGTAGGTGATACCCTCAAATAGACTTTTTCACCCACATTAAATTCCAATGGTCGTCGTTTGGAATCTGCCCAACTCTTGTTGCGATCCTGAGCTGCCTTGAGTCTTTCCCGGATGACTTTCACCTTTTCTAGCGTTTTCTCCAATAGCTCAGGTCCGGTGATGGTCCTCACACCTACTTCGTCCTAATAAACCGGGGACCTATATTTCCTTCCATACAAAGTTTCAAAAGGAGCCATGTCAATTGCGCTGTGGTAACTGTTGTTATAAGAAAACTCCATTAGCTTTGCCATTCCATCCCAACTCCCTTTAAAATCCAACACGCAAACCCTTAGCATATCTTCCAAGGTCTGAATAGTCCGCTCGGACTGTCCATCGGTTTGGGGATGATACGCCGTACTCAACCTTAATTCCGTACCCATGGCTTTCTGGAATGCTGTCCAAAACTTGGATGTAAACCGTGAATCTCGGTCGGACACTATACTTACTGGAACACCATGCAAGCTAACAATATTCTCCATATATAAATTCACTAACTTGTCAAGAGGTGCTTCACTTGAAACGGGTAGGAAATGGGCAGACTTTGTTAAACGATCCACGATGACCCAAATCATGTCATATCCACTTCTTATCTTTGGTAAACCAGCTACGAAATCCATCGTGACATGTTCCCATTTCCATTCTGGAATTTCTAATGGCATCAACAATCTACCAGGCCGTTGGTGTTCCGCCTTAACTTGTTGACAAACTAAGCACCTTTCTATAAATTCAGCAACATGTCGTTTCATTCCGGACCACCAATAATATTGCTTGAGATCTCTATACATCTTGGTGCTACCAGGGTGTATTGATAACCTCGAACTACGAGCTTCTTGCAAAATTTCCTTTCTAAGTTCGTCCACATCAGGTACGCATAATCTTTCTCTAAACCATAAGCTCCCATCCTCTTTGGTCCGAAATCCTTCAGCTTGACTATATTTCACCCTTTCCATTATTTCACTGAGGGTCTTATCATTCTTCTGAGCCTCCTTTATCCGATCAACCAAACTTGGTGTGATAGTCAATGTTGTCAAAGCGTTCACTGTGGAGTCAACCAAATCTAAACCGAATTCCTCTATCTCTCTTTCCAATGGTGATTGTCACGCATGGCTGGACTTCCTACTTAACGCATCTGCCACTTTATTAGCCTTTCCTGGGTGGTAATGGATTGTCAAATCATAGTCTTTTAGCAACTCCAACCATCTCCGATGCCTCATGTTTAATTCTTTCTGAGAGAATAAATACTTTAAACTCTTGTGGTCCGTGAATACCGCACACTTTTCTCCATATAAATAGTGCCGCCAAATCTTTAAGGCGAATACAACTGCGGCGAGCTCAAGATCGTGTGTTGGGTAGTTTTGCTCATAAGGCTTTTGCTGTCTTGAGGCATATGCGACTCATTCATTTTGCATCAAAACACAACCTAAACCGTTCTTCGATGCATCACTATAAATCACAAACCCATCAGTTCCGGAGGGTTGAGCCAATACTGGAGCTGTCGTTAACCTCTTCTTAAGCTCCGTGAAGCTTTGCTCGCATTCCGCCGTCCACTCAAACTTGGACTTCTTTTGAGTAAGGCGACTAATAGGTACGGCTATCCTTGAAAATCCCTCAACAAAATTTTTATAATAACCAGCTAAACCCAAGAAACTTCGCACTTCGGTGACGTTGGTAGGTCTAGGCCACTCAGTTATAGCTTCCACCTTCTTCGGGTCAACAGCAATCCCCTCCTCCATTATCACGTGACCCAGAAAAGCCACACTTCTTAACCAAAACTCACACTTGCTAAACTTAGCGTATAGTTGTTTCTGCCTCAAAATACCTAGAACGGTTCCCAAATGCTCAGCGTGAGTTTGTTCATCAGGAGAATACACCAAAATATCATCTATGAATACCACTACAAACTTGTCCAACTGTTCTCGAAAGACGGTATTCATAAGGTCCATAAAAGCTGCAGGGGCATTTGTTAATCCAAACGGCATCACCAAAAACTCATAATGGCCATATCTTGTGCGAAAGGCTATCTTTGCGATGTCCTCGGCCTTCACTCGCAACTGATGATACCCTGATCGGAGATCAATTTTAGAGAAGATTTTAGCACCCTTGAGCTGGTCAAATAGATCCTCAATTCGTGGAAGAGGATACTTATTCTTGATGGTAACCTTATTCAACTCTCTATAATCGATACAAAGTCTCATGCTACCATATTTCTTCTTTACAAACAAAACAGGTGCTCCCCAGGACGATACACTAGGGCAGATAAACTTCTTGTCTAATAACCCCTGCAGTTGTTCCTTCAACTCTCTCAACTCTGCCGGAGCCATTCTATAAGGGGCTTTAGAAATAGGTTCAGTTCCTGGTATCAAGTTTATCTCAAACTCAACTTCCCTCGGGGGTGGTACTCCTGGTAAATCTCCCGGAAACACATCAAGAAATTCATTAACCAGTGGAATTTGCTTAATAGACGGTATTTCCTGAGTAGCATCCATGGCATAAACTAGAAATCCCTCAGCACCCTTCCTCAAGGCTTTGCGTGCTTGTGCAACGGACACATATACCTTCTTGGGAACTTTCTTTCGTTCCGCATCTCCTTGAAACATTACCTCTTCCATCTTAGCACTCTTGACTGTCACTTGCTTCAATCGACAGTCAATGTTGGCGTGATACTTGGCCAACCAGTCCATTCCCAATATCACGTCAAAGTCATACATCTGAATAGGGATCAGTGTGGCGGAGAATGTTTGTCCTTCAAACTCTAATTCGCAATCCCGGTATTGATGATACGAAACCATAATTTGATCTCCGGCCGCTTGAACACGATACGGAGTTTCTAACCATTCAGGCAAACTCCCAAGGTGTTTAGTGAATCTCTTTGCTACAAAGGAGTGGCTTGCGCCGCTATCAAAGAGCACGTTGGCAGGTACCTTATTTACTAAAATCGCACCTAAAGCCATATCAAGTTTTACACAGAAGATTAAGCACGTAAATACTTAATTCAATAAGGATTTAGACTTAGTTTAAATGGTACCTGCTACTACATCGGTAGCCTCCTGCAAATCAGTGTCCGTCATGAGATATACACGGGCATTTGCTCGTGGCTTTGCTCTCGGCTACTGAGCCGCCTCTCCAGGAATATTTTTCTTCATCTCCCGGCAGTCCCTAATCATGTGACCCACTTGACCACATCGGAAGCATGCTCCAGCCACCTTTCTACACTCTCCGATGTGATTCTTGTTGCAATGTGGACAAACTCCTATAGCCTGCTGAACTACTGGATTCTGGGGTGGAAGTCTCTGAAAATTTCCAACTGGGCCTCTTTTCGGAATCTTGACCCAACATCCGGGTCTTCCACCAACTCTCACATCCTCTCTTGGCCTTTTGCCTCTATCAGACCCTCCTGCACTAGCTGCTCTTGCCGCTACTCTGCGGAAATCGCTCTCAACCTGAAAACATGCATCCATCATGTCCTCGTAAGTTTTCATTCCTGCGTTCACTATTGCCGACTGTATCCTCGAGTCCAAACCTCTCTCGAACTTCGTCATCTTAAGGCGATTATCAGACATAATCGCCGGGGCAAACTTACCCAAGGCATGAAAACGATTCGCATACTCCGACACCGTCATCCTTCCTTGCTCCAATCTATCAAACGCTCTTATCTTTTCCAATATTGCAGTCTCCGGTACGTAATACTTTAGGAAAACATCACAAAACTGTGCCCATGAGATTGGTGGGGTCATCCTCAACACCATTCCGTCCCACCATTCACCAGCCTTGCCACTTAGAAGGGGTGTGGACACATCAACCTTTATCTCCGGCACTTGCACTAATCGAAAACATTTCTCCACCTCAGCCAACCAATGTTGAGCCTCCTCCAGATCAGTACATCCTCTAAACTCCGGAACTCTCACCTTCCTCATCTCTCCATAGAAGAACCGGATATTGTGCTGTGGTGGCGGAGGCGGCGGAGGCTGATGCTGCTGAGCAAATCCTTGTGCAATCACCGTTAGTGCATCAGTGAGCACCTGGGGTAAAACCACTTGTGGTGGCTGGTTCTCTTGTCCATTGCCAGAGTTTCCTGTGTTCTCTCTTCTTGGAGGCATTTTCTCTGAAAGGTCAACATTGCATTAGCATTCAGTAAATACAACATGTTACTGAAAGCTTGAATGCACAAGAATGGTTGGGGTATAAAATAAAAAAAATAAAATATTAATGCAAAAATTAAATGCTAAACGCGCTCACACACACCAACCCTAATTATACTTAAACTCTAAAGAAATCAACACTTATATCTAAGGATCAACCTTAAGGGAAAATCATATCCTAATTTGCTAAAAGATCATGAACCTAAGTTTCCGAGATAGATCTGAAGCCTAGGCTCTGATACCACCTGTAGCGCCCCGGCCCGAAACTATCATCGAAACTAGTGCACCCGCCGTAGTCTACTATGAGAACTACAAAACGTCAAAGCAGATCAAGCATACATCATCCATGACGTAAGATAAATCAGCGGAAACGTTGTAAACTTTAAAACTTCACCATCATTAATGTAACCAAAAAATACAGCGGAAATAAAAGGTGTTTGATCAACTGTCTAACATAACTTCCAATACAACATAATAAACATTGAGTTTCCAAACTTAAAAAGAGTAATCCAGCATCTATCTACTTCCATGCCCGTCATCCCATTGAGCCGATTCGCCTTCGTCTTCGACAAATATCATTTCATATTCCGGCTCACCTGAAAAGAAATAGAGTATCTGTTCTTAGCGAAAATATCGCCAGCAAGTAACCTGTCTATACACCTTACGGAATCACACACGACGAGTCACCAGTGTATAAGTCATTGCCCAAAATAAAGTGCTCGGGTTAGCAAATAGCATCTTTATAAGAATTCCTCAAAACAAATAAATCACATAAATGATACGCGGATACGAGAGGAAACATGTACTAAGTCAACGTATCACATAAACAAGGCATAAACTAGTCACACTTCTTGCATGTCAAATCTTATGCTTCGTGTATCGTGATGCATGTACTTCTTTAAAACCACACACAACACCCATGCATATGTCTTCTTTCATAAACATGTCATGCGTGTCATTTCAAAAAACATTCCATACCTCTTCTTATCACATTCTTCGTGTAGCAGAACTTTATACCCTGTGGGTGATCAATCCACAGCAAACAGAACTTTATACCCCGTGCTGAAAGGTCCACGGCCCCATAATATATAACTTTATACCCCGTGCTGAAAGGTCCACGACCCCATTACATACGTCATATATCCGTGCTGATAGGTCCATGGCCCCATAAAATATTTTATACCCTGCTGTTGATTCACAGGTCACGCTTTTATACCCTGCTTTCGCAGGCGTGACTTTTATACCCTGCGATCAACCAGCAGCCATAGTTTGCCTTTCAAAAACTTTAAACTTCTCTTGTAAGCACATGTTCTTTCGCAAAGCAATTCTCAAGTCAAATGGAAGTGACCTTGTCATGATGCAGGATGTTCATGCAACTTCGTATCAAACATGTAACATACACACACACATCTTACATATCAAGTATACGGTCTTGCACCTCAAACACTCCATGTTCGTATCTTTCCAAGTCCGTTCGTCACGCTAATTCACTTGGGATTCAATCTTACTCTTACTTAGTCGAACTTACCATGTATTCCTCAATTACACCTCAAATACCCTTGCATTTTATATTCAAAAGAAGTGTATGGAGTTACTCTACATACATAGGGCGCCTAAAGGGTCAAAAAGACTTCCAGTATACTTCGAACGCCACATGAGGCGCCTAATATGGACATAGGGTGCCTATACTAGGCGTTCGAAGTGTTCGGGGATGTGCCGTATACATCGAACGCCTACATGAGGCGCCTAATGTGACTTGAAGCGCCTACATTAGGCCTAATGTAGGTATTCAAAGTGTACGGGGATGCTCTGGGACACATTGAACGCCTACATTAGGCGCCTAATGTGACTTGAAGCGCCTAATGTAGGTGTTCGAAGTGTTCTGACGGTTCAGAACTGCAGTTTTTCTGCAATAACTTCCACCCAACACCTTTCTTCTTCACCCCTTCCATGTTAAACACCTCAAGATCCATCTTACCATCTAAATTCATCATGCTTAGCACACAACTAACATGAATTGATTCTTAGACATGTCTAATAATATCCACTCTTAACCTTCTATCATTCACAACTTTCAATAGATATCTTCAACCTTCCCAACACAACAAGTCTATAACAATGCCATCATTCATCCTTCAATTCTCTGCAAATCCTCTCAAACATCTAAGGTGTAAACAACCAACACAAAGAATATAACAAGACAATAGACACATCAAGAATACACTTTCATGGGCATGCTTGACAAACAACAAAGCACCACATAGCTATTCACAGAAATTTGGCCCAAAGAACATGACTTTACACAACTAACAACAACAATTACATATAGTAAAGCATTTAACATAAACAAACCAAAGCTACTAATGTGAGGTCTTTAAGTCGACGCATTCCAATGTTATAGACCATCTTTCTAAACGTAGTCATTGGTACTGCTGTGGTGAACAAATCAGCAAAATTCTTGCTTGATTGTATCGGATGGATATCAATGTCATCATTCTTCTCAAGATCATAAGTGCAGAAAAATTTCGATGATATATGCTTCGTTCTATCCCCTTTGAAGCCATTCTTAATTTGAGCAATACATATAGTATTATCCGCAAACAATATTGTCGGAGTCTTCCTTAGTGAAGATAATCCATATGTGTAGCGCCCCGGCCGAAACTAGGGTTTCGCTCAGTGCACACGCCGTACTCTACTACGAGAAATACAAGGCGTTTATACCATACATGTGCATGTCGACCAAATCATGGTACGATGTAGCAGAAGCAACATAAAATTAAACAAAATACAATTGACATGCATCATATTACATTATAATTCTGTACAAATAATAATGTACTAAGTCATGAAATTCTCTGAATACATCATAGCCAAATGACTAACATCTTCAAAGTTAATCTCTCGGCATAATGTATGAATATCAGTAACCTATCTGGACTCATCTTCAAGAAACTTGTAAAATGATTCATGTTCTCTGCAAAGTGATTAAAAGCAAGTATGAGATATAAACATAATCGCTTAGCAAGTAGCCCTACTAGATATGTCACGTGGATCATGCATGGAGAGACGGGGTGATAAAATAAATACGCGTAATAACAAACACAACATGACATGTCTCTATTTAAAATTAAAGTGACATAACATAAACATAATAAACAACATAAAATACATACGGAAATTAATATTGTATCATAGTAAACATTTCATTCTACATAGTTCGTAACATCACATACATGTCCATACTTAGCTTTTAAACCATAACTTATACTAAGGTCATACATCTTACATCCACTACACTTTCATGCATAATCTCTAACTTACAGACATCATAAACTTAAGGATATTCTAAAGGTAACCTAAGGTAACATCGTCATAATATGATGCATAAAGCATGACTTTTCATAAACATAACATGACTTTTTCCGTAAACATGCATAACTTGGCATTTCGTAAATCATAAGCTAACATGACATTTCATAACATGAAAACATAACATTTCATAATGGCTATAGCACTTTCGTAAGAATAATAACACACGACATATCGGATGATTTCCCATATAGTACATGTACAACATAAGACATAAGAACATGTCCTAACGGTGACGCGTTATGCCGGAGATCCCATGTCCCAGACCCGGTGTTACACTCGGTCATAACATAAACATATGCCCCTAACATATACCACTCCTATCCCGATGTCAGGCCGGCGCACCATAACATAATCATAATCATAGACATAAACATAACATATCGTGTGTCATTGGAATCAATCATCGCGTGTTTATTATTCGTTGCGCGTATGAACTTTTAAAACATGTGGTGCAATTAAAAATAGTCTTTTCAAACTTTCACTTCATTCACGATAAATCTCGGCTAAGGGCATTTTGGTCATTTATAATTTAATTCTCAAACATCCATCACTTATTTACATTCTACATTTCATAACTTAAAGAAAATACCACTTTGCCCCCAAAGGTACCCCTCCGCCATAAGCATAAAAACATCCCCTTTTGATCATTTTTCACACAACAATACTTTCTTAATTTCTATTTTCCATACACATCTCATGTTTTCACACTTAAGTCATCACTTATTTCCTAACTTCTTTGACTTGTCACCTAAAAATACATAACATATATCATAATTTACATCTTATTACGTATTATACATATAAATATAAATGACATAAAAAAGTCATTTATGTCATAAAAAATTATTTAGGCCGTGTATATGTAAATGTTTTGCATTTAACACAAAGGATAATTTAGATAAATTTGAGTTCATATCTATTGAATGCATTTTTATTGGATATTCTGTGAATTGTACGGTATATAGATGCTATGATCTCGTCACTAGACAAATTTTGGAATCTATACATATGAAATTCAACAAATTTGGTGAATATGAAACAAATAAAGAATATGATGATGATTTTGAGCTGAAACTCGTGATGGATGACATAGAAGAAAATATCATACATGATGAGTATGGCACACTAGAAATGCATGAACATTTAGAACCGCATGAGAACTTAAAAAATAATCAACCAAGATGGTATATAGATTACCATATGACCTCATAATAGGTGACATATCTCAAAGTGAGCGACCACGTAGAAGAATAGATCAAGATGAAATTGATCAATTCCATGCTATGATTTCTGAAATAGAACCAAAGAATGTGCATGATACTTTGAATAATTCTTCTTGGATTGATGCTATGCATGACGAATTAAATCAATGGCGACATCATTATAGAACACGTTCTTAATGAAGAAAAAGTAGCCGACATCTTCACAAAAGCCCTTAATCAAGTCACATATGAAAATCTCTAAATTAGACATGATTTTGATTGATATGCTATAGATTGCTATTTATTGCTTTTATTTCTGATTGCGTTTTTTGATGTGATTTACAAAATAAAAGGGGCGAAAAGCATAATTTAAGGGGGAGCATGACTTAAGAGGGAGTTCTGAAATTCAAATTTTGAAATACAAGTTATGGATGCATGATTGTAGGTGGAGTGATTATGACACATTTAAATCATGACTAAAGATAATTTTGCAAATCATCAAAAGGGGGAGATTGTTGAGAAATCAAGGTTTGAATGATTTCAAAATGCATGATTTAAATGTTACGTGATTTCAAAATGCGTGATTTAAATGTTACATGACATGCATGCATGATAAATATGTCTTATATGTTTTACATATATCAATGTTGTATGAACGTGCCATGAAGCGTTAAAACTTAAATCATATAGCAAATATTTGTTGTGTTTACACTATTTCCAAGTGCCAGGTTAAATGAACTGAACTAGTTCATTAAATGATGTGCTTAAAGAGTGAACTAAACTAGTTTATTAAATGAAGTGCTTAAGGAGATATTTGAAAATGTCTATCCTTCAAAAAATTTCAATACGAAAAGTTCTCATCTACACCACATTTATACACACACTGCACACACACACACACACACATATATATATATATATATTTCTTTTCTCAAGACATTAAGCTATATTCTTCTATCCCGGTATTCTAACAACATGTCATCAACATACGTTATCAACATCAAGCAATCATATATATGTCATCTTATGAGTATATACATATCCAAGATATTCCAAATCATATATTCTATGTCATCAATCTTCCAAAAACATATCGACACGCCAAAAGTTCGTAAATCGAAAATTGCCACATCAAATGACTACCGAATCGTCACCGACACGTCATAAACTTACCATACAAAGATGGCCAACCAATATACACTCCAATCACCTCAAAATTTCGTGCACTACATGGAAAATTCAATACAAAAGTTATACAATAATTACATATATCAAATATCCATCATTTTCCTTGTTTTCTTGAAAATTCAAATTTCAAATTTGTTACACCCCATGACCGAATTTTCTACATCATTTAAAGCTGATATTATACATTTCTTATGTATACTATATGGTGCATATCACATTTTACATGTCTAAAGGGTTCTTGATCAATTGGAGAAAAATCGTGTAATCGGCGGAATACGAAAATAAAAATTTCTACACCACATTACAAGGGGATATTTCTCTTACATGTGTGACATGTATCTAGACATGTTTTACACACTCAAGACCTATCTTGGAGTATTCTAGAAGACAAATTTAAATGATGATTGAAGTTTGTCATGTTTATGAAGATACCACATTATTGTTCATTCAAAATTAAAAAACTATTTTCAGCACATGTATGCTGAGGTAGGGCGGCTCCTTTGAGTATATTTGGAGCCTAGGAGGAGCTTATCTTGCACTATGATTGGTGGAGAATCACCTACGAAAGAATTCAAATATTTATGGAGATCAAGATACACAAGGTAATGTTTCAAAATTCAAAAAGAATGATGAAGTTTTCAGCATACTTGGTCGATTTTATGGAAGGGTTTCAAGACTCAAAATCATTCCAAAAATGAGAAGACATCACACTAATGGTTGATCGGCAATCAAGATATTCAAAATTCGAACTGTTTCCATATTTTTGATGATTATCCATGTCATATATTATGTGCCAAAGTGGCTTAATGAAGACCCAATCATAGAACGACAACAAGGCGGAGATACATCACTTATCCTATCATATCTCGCCAAATAAGCAAAGGTATGAACAAGGCTTTGCAAGCTATCTTCCAATGGTATTCTATCTCCTAAGTTATGATCTTAATGTTATTTCTTGTCTAATAAGTTATGATCTTATTTTCTTACGAATAACGGATTGAAGATCAGGTATGTTGTGAATCCAAATTCTTGGGGTTTGGTTCTTGTGTATACTTTCCATTTAATTCATGATTGTTTATGGTGTACTTGCTGGTGACTTTGTCACTCACCCCTTATTTTTCCTCCAAGAGCCTGCAGAAAACGGGGTAGAGTGGATTGACGACGAGCGTAGGGTTCCCTATCCATAGACGTGCGAGAGGAGGACAGCTTAAGGACTTTGTTATGATGGTTTATGTTTGATGGACTTATGATGGAACTTTAAATTTGGTTCGGCTTTCTCTTTATATTTTGTGGACATGGTTGTAGACGTTGTGATGGATATTCGGCATGTTTTTATTTAAAAGTTTTTATTCTGCCTCAGTTTTTTTTGCTTACCTGTTAACGTGTATGCAGGAAAGTCCATACAATTCGTTATGGACTACAATATGTTGTGGATTGACGCCTGGTACTCTCTATAGTGAAGTACGGCGGGCACACTGTATGCGGGCAGGCCGGTGCGGGGCGCTACATTGGAGGTCCAGAACCTAGTCATTCAATTAATAAAAACGGGGTCTGAAAACAGAATCTATTTTCAGAAGTGAGTATTGGTCATTAAACATTTTTAAAAACCAATTTTTTGACACTCAGTATTCAACCCCCCTTCTAGTGGTGCTATACAGGTCCGACACTTGCATATATATATTTTTAGAATATAAATATAAGTGTTCATAATGTATAATAAAGCTATTTTTCATAAAAAAAAAGGCCTTTATGGCCGTTTAATACATGTGTATAGTTGTATATATATTTTCATAACATGTCACATAAAATACCTAAGTTAGTCATTTTTCATATCATAACATATATATTATACATATATGTATACATAAAATATAATAAAGCCATTTTTTATCAATAAAAGGGCCTTATGGCCGTGTGGTACATATATGTATATCTATATGTATCTATTTTCATACTTTATACATATATGTATTCCTAACCTATAATACATCATTAAAACTTTAACAAGAGGACTTATGGCCATGTGTTATGTGTATGCATTCCAATATAATATATTTTCATACATCTTACATATATGCATTCATAACATATATTGTAGTCATTTTTATTATAAAATAGAATTTATGGCTGTGGATATATATATATGTATATCAACATAATTATATTTTCATATATTATACATATATGTACTCATAACATAAAATAAATCATAAAAACCTTAAAAAGAGGCCTTATGGCCGTTTGTATATATGTGCATATCCCTATATATATATTTCAAATATACGACATATATACATCACATAGAAACATATATTTTACATATTCTTATTGTCAAAACTTGAACATACTACATGAAAGATCCAACTTTAATATAAACATATATACTTAACATTTGAAAATCCATGAAGGATCTATGAAGAGTACTTGCCTTTATAACTTAACCTTAGTATGAAAGTGAAGATTTCTTCACTTGGCTTAAAGAAAACCTTCTCCTTCTCACCTTAGCAACCCACGGTTTTGACCTCAAAAATAGAGGGTTAGTGAGCAACTTATGAAAATAGATAAATGAAGAACATAAACTTATCTTAGGTGATGTTCTTACCTTGCTACAACTTGGTTCTCACCTCTTAAAATTCACCCATGGTGTTGAAAGAAAGGAGGATGTTGTAGTTATTATTTCGGATAAATGTATTAGATCAAGAGAAAAAAAATAATAACACTCACATTGGCATGGACAAAGATGCTGATATGCCCATGCCTGCTGTATCTTTGATGAAACGAACATCATCGTCTATTATTCAGGAGCATCAGCTGATACAAGATAACAGGTTAATAGATGATTGCTCGGATCCACTCGTTTCCCATATTCAAGATTTAGAGAAATTGCATGAAGACAAAGAAGATGAAGTACTAGCCCAAAAAAATCTGCATGACGACCCTGACTATTGTCAGGTTTTAGATTCTGAAGTGGGACATACAGAAATTTTGACAGAAGATAGAGAGAACTCTATGTCTTTTATTGAACGAATGAAAGCGGACTCGGAGGCAATTAGCAAACGTCTTATATCGCGTCCACCAGTGGTTGATGATGCACTCATTCTTGACTCACTAAACTCATCTTTAGAGGCTGATAACGATGGGTTTATACCGGTACAATGCAGCCGGAGACGTAGGACTAAAAAAGAGCTTCCACCAAGACCGCCATCTTATATATTAACGTGCAGCGCCACACAGTTTTGTTCTGATCTCCCGCAGCATTCATCTGATCAATTGTCTCAATGAAGTCCTTAATGTGGAATGTTGGAGGGTTGCGAACTTCAATCAATCGATTAATCTTGCTGCAAAGAACCCATAGGCTCGATTTATTAATTATAATCGAGCCAAAGCAACGAGCCAGCAAGCTTCACACATACCACCTCAAAATAGGTTTCAGCACGCGCTATCAACATGTGATAATAATGTCTGGATTTTGTGGCAGGCAAGTACAATACACTTTCATAATATCATACATTCGACGTAGGCCTCTCTTTTTAGGTTCAAATGGCTACCTCTCCAGCAAGATATGGCATGGACAGTTGTATATAGAAAACACACAGTTTCTGATCGCAAAAGGTTGTGGGAGACTATATATAATCACTTGCAGCAGGTTTCAGACCCTTGGGTTATTGGTGGAGATTTTAATACATTCCTGCGTCTAGAAGAACATAGGGGCCGGGCCATTCCAGCACTACGTACTTTAGATGATTTTAATGAATGTGTTCAAGTTTGCCATTTGCATGAACTACCTACTGTGGGATCGATATTTACATGGTCACGAGGAAGTGGTATCAATCGAATTCAACGTCGCTTAGATAGATTACTCAGTAACACAGCGTTTGTAAATCTCTTTCCAGATATAGAGGTCCAACACTTATCGAGTATTTCTTTCGGATCACAAACCATTATTCCTCAAGTATATCACCACAACGGAATAGCCACATATATCTTTTCGATTTCTGAATGCATGGTGAATCATCCAGATTTTTATGATTATGTTGCTGCAACATGGAAGAGTTATCCTATAATAGGGGGCATGAGGGGGCTGTATAATAAGCTTAACATGCTGGAAAAAGACCTACACAACTGGAATCTGCGGGTATATGGCAATATATTCAGTCGTGCCTCTCAGGTAGAGCAAGAGTTTGTACGTGCGGAAGCTATCGATGATGCAAATCCAACAACAGAAAATAGGATAGCCTTTTTGCTGGCGCATGCTAATCTATGACGCTCCAACACAGAACAAGTAGCGTTTTGGGCGCAAAAATCTAGAATGCAATGGGTAAAAGAAGGTGAAGCAAACACATCATATTTTCAGGCAATTGTCGCAGATAGACACCGTCGCCAACGAATTCGTCAAATATCAGATTCTAATGTAGCAGTGATCTCGAAACAACAGGCTATTAGAACACTTGCGGCTGAATATTATAAGAACCTATTCACGCATGAAGAAACTTATGAAATCGAGGAGCTAATGTCCTATATCCCGAAGATACTATCTCAAGCGGACAATGATGCTCTTTTGCGAATCCCTACATTAGAAGAGACAAAGCAGGTTGCTTGGAGTTTAAATCCTAACAACGCAGCAGGACCTGATGGATATAATGGCTTTTTCTTCCGAAAGTGTTGGGATTTTTTGCACAATGATGTTTTCTAGCAGTGCAGGAATTTTTTCTGGGCGTCCCAGCGCCACAAGCAATGCCATCGTCTATCATAACGTTAATACCCAAGATATCACAACCACAGACATTTGCGGACTTTAGACCAATCTGCCTGTCAAACTTTGTAAGTAAGTAGATCACACACATTATTGCTACACGGTTATCAGATTTTCTGCCATCTCTTATTTTGAAGGAACAAATTGGGTTTTTAAAGGGCCATGATATAAGTGAGCAGGTGCTAATGGCAAATGAGATGGTACATCATTTGAATAAAAACACGCGTGGGGGCATGTTATTGTGAAGGTTGACATGGCAAAGGCTTTTGACGGGGTGAATTAGAATTATATGATAAAATTGCTAACTCAGTTTGGTTTCTCGGACCGCTTCATAAGAATACTCATGAACACGACGACATACTCTAAATTATCAATCTCTCTGAATGGACAATTATATGGTTTTTTCTCGCCATCAGGAGGAGTCAAGCAATGTGATCATTTGTCTCCGTTGCTTTTTATACTTTGATCAGAGGGATTTAGCAGGGGATTAAATCATTTAGTTGAAACACATGTGCTGCATGGATTTAATATGGGACGAACTCCAGGTGTGTCGCATTTGGCATATGCGAGTGACTTGCTCATTTTTCTAAATGGGACCTCCCATAACCTACAAATTTTCTAGTCTTTTTTGAAATCTTATCAACGCGCTTTTGGACAGTTGGTAAATTATCATAAGAGCCAGTTTGTGGTAAGCTCATGCATCTCTCAACAGCGTCGTGCACTCATTGCGAATATATTAAGAATGCGTTCTACCTCTCTTCCTCTTAAGTATCTTGGATCATATATATACAGGAGAGTAAATCGTGCACAATATTGTCAGACACTTTTGAATCATTTTGATACTAAATTACAAGTTTGGGCAAGTCAGTTGCTATCACCTGGAGGTAAATTGGTGCTATTGCAGTCAGTTCTCTCATCTTTGCCTTTGCACATTATGGCTGCCGCTAGACTTCCCAAGAGCGTCATCCGCGCCATTGAACAGCGGCTATCTTCCTTTTTCTGGGGCAAACGACATAACTGGATTTCTTGGTCCAGAATCTGTAGCCCAACGTTGGAGGGAGGGTTGGGGAATCAGGAGTATGCGTCAACATTGTAAGTTATGGTGGCATTATCACACTGGTACTTCCACATGGGCAAAATATACGCGTCAAAAGTATGGCTGAAGAGGAGACTACACACCTCGTCTATTTCACTCTCCAAGTTGGAAGCGTGTATGTTTTATTCATACGACTTGTTTTGCACATGCTAAACTTCAGCCTCATCCGCAATGGATGACAACGACGCAGGGATTCTTTACGTTACGTCAAGCCTATGAAGATTGTAGAGTACATCATCCAGTGCTTTCCACGCATAAATTCATATGGTGGAGTTCCATACGAAAGTATGCAAGCATTTTTATGTGGAGATTAATAAATGGAGCATTACCCCTAGAAGACAATCTCATTCGATTCTTCACAGCTAGTCCAACAATATGCCCATTTTGTAAGTTTTCTTCAGCCTCGGTGGATAATCTTTTTGTTCATTGCAATTATATAAAGCCACTGTGGATTCGCTTAGCATCGATTTTCAATGGACCTTTGCCTGTATCTTCAAATATACGCTCAAATATCATGAGATGGTGGTTATCTTCTTCTGCGGCCACACTAATTGGGCAATACCGCGTAGTCGTTCCCTCATTCCTCTGTTGGTCTATATGGAAAGTATATTCAAATATGATCTTCGAAACATCTTTAACATGATGAGACAATTGTGCTACGCTTGGGCATCTACATTTTCTGGGAAGAAATATGCTGTACATTTACCAAATGCTATTGATATGGGTTTCTCACCACACTTAAAAATGCAACGGGTAAGAATTATCAAATGGCTGCTCCCTCCTTCTGGCAAGTCTAAGTTAAATGTGGATCCAACAGCAGGTAGGAATATGGCCACAGTAAGGGCCACAGTAGGGGCCATTTATGGCTGAGCTCCAAGCTACCATATACAGTCTCGTATATTTTAGTTTATCACGAAAACATATTCAAGTTGAGACTGACTGCATAAATCTCATCCAACCTCCACAGGATATTCTCAACGCTCATGCCGATTTGTTTCAGCGAGTACATCTCTTCCTGAGTCTATCACATAGTACTATACATCATACTTTGCGTGAGGCAAACATGGTAGCTCATCACTTGGCACAACATTGTCAGATGAATCCGCTTACAACAATTTATACTTCGCCATCTTCACTCCCTCCACCTGCTCGAGGACATCTTCTAACGGATCACACCATTGCATCTATACGCATGACCAACTAGATATGATGCATTTGGACACATCATTAAAGCAACCTCTGATCGTAATGCTGAGATACATGCAACGTTGGTATGATGTTGTCAATTTTTCAACTCTTATTAATAAGTTTTTTGGATTTCTTACTTATACATCTCTTTTGATACTTGTGTTGATGAGGTTCAATGGTATCCAACATGGCAATATATGCAGACGTCACGCGATTATCTCTCACTACGCCTGTATTCTCCTAGAATGCAGGCGATATCGGTATGGTTTTCTTTCTCTTTGCTCATATTCTTTTGCTGCACAATATTTGAAACTTACATATCAAATTTAGCTACTTCTACGGAGATCGCATGGATTGCGGCGGCTGAAGATCGAAGACATAGAAGTGTGCTTGTCAATTTGTATTTGCTTCTTCCGGCTTCAAACTGCTTTTCTTACTTTAAGTTTCGAATTGTATTTTTATTGAACATTACATTACTTTGTTTTACCTTCTGTCGAATTTTCTTTTGGGAGGGTCTCCCCTAGACTATAGATGAATAATGTAACCACGGTATTCCTCTGCCACAAGTGAGGGCTATATTATTAATCAAACACTGGACGGTACCGCCCGTCCTTCACCAAATATATATATATATATATATATATATATATATATATATTTTTATAAAATGTGATATTTTATTGAATAAATCCCTCACTTGTGGCGGAGGAAAACCATATTACAATCAAAAGAAGTAATGACTAGAAAAGCTACTAATTATCAACGTCCTGGCAATATATGATATGCCGCATTAAAACCATGCCGAGTAAAACCACCCTTGTGGATAAAACCCCGGCGATGGAAAAAGCGTACATATTTATATGCCTGGATGGTTGATAGTCGCTATTGTGTAATGAAAGAAAGAAACATAACCGTGTACGATACCAGCATAATAAAATAAGCCAACAAGCAAAAAACATTTATGAAGTGCCGCAAATGCCCATCGATGTCTTGAAAGCAATCTACAAAGTATGTGTGGTGCCAATGCAGCCAGAGATCAACGCCTCCAACAAGGGTAGTTATCGAGTGATTAGGTGAGGGCCATATACTCAGGTCGCCAATATGAAGTGCCATCCATGTTCGCTCCCACTCAGCCAAAGAAAAAAGAGAGATGTAAGTCGTACCAATAGAACAAAGATACACCTGAGAATTCTGGGTACAGATCAAACCTGTACTGCCGGCACAAAACAAAGTGCCGGCAGGTAGACATGTAAAGAGGCAACTCCTACATCTTGAAGGCCAACAAAGACCACCATTTGCTTCAGTCATCCGAGAGATGGAAGACCGAGAGTAAACCGGAACACCTATCAGCTGGCTCGCAGCTCCCAGTGAAGTAAATAAACCATGGAGCAAATAAAACATCATTGTCAGTGTAGTAAGAATTGTAGTGCGAGACCAGATAATCAAAAGAAAAGGAAACGAACCAGCTCTGCCTGCACCAGATGTTGTGCAGGCAGAAAGAAGGAGTTGATGCCAATCCATATGGAAGACTACATATTTTGTTGGGTTGCAACCGCATGCCAATTTGTGCTCACAAGTATCACAACATCCATTGAACATGGTAAGAGAAACAACATCAATATGCATGAGCAAAAAAATGATGCAGCAGCAGCGTATGATATAAACATTATACGTACTGGGTCTGCCCGTGACTGATAGGACACGGACAGAAGGTGTAAAAAGACAGCACTCCATTATAGTGTGCGCAAGTACGCCGAGGTGAGATCCAGTTCCACGGAAGCTTTGACCATGGATGGAAGAGTATCACGGTTATAGAACCCCGTTATTGGATGCATCATTGCATGTTGGGCAAGATAATGAGCTGGCATATTATTCTCCCGGTAAGTATGAAGTAACACGAGCTGATAATGGCTGACCAGGTTGTGAAGCAACCGAAGATGATAATTTCCTGTTGGCTGTCGAGGCTTTCCGAGACATGTTATCATTTGAGCACAATCCGATTCTACCATGAGGGAGCAGTATAAAGGAAGGAAATAAAGCAGGCCAAAAAGAGTAGCCTGAATCTCCGCCTGTAATGGTGTACCGTGGGGTAGGCGAAAAGAGAGGGCTTGGATGCAACATCCATCATGATCACGCAATAACACTCCTCCTGCAGCATAATGCTGGCCAACTGCTGCATCCACATTCAACTTTAGACGACCCGAAGGGGGGGTTTGCCACCTAAGAACCCGAAGACGAGGAGCACGAATCTGAGGGAGCCAGGAGAGCGAGGGCAATGGGCCTGCTGCCAACTTAGTCCCATGAAGGCGCATCGTCCAAACATGTATATCAAAATGGATAGAATTTTGCAATGCCACTGTGGAGAAAGTTGTTGCGTCACCATAGATGAGTTGTGCATATTGGCGCCAAATGTTTGATAAGATTATTGCCGGGACGACAATCTTCAAAACTCCAGCTAGTGATGTAGAATTAGACCGATACCACCAGGATAATAAATATTGTTGCAAAGACAGAGATGTCGGCGGTACCCCATGTAACTCAGCAGCAAAAAAACTCCAAAAATAACGGATGCGAGAACAGTAAATGAATATATGGTCCACTGATGCTGAATGTGACTTACAAAAAGGACATTGAGTAGGACGCACCATCTGATATGGTCCGATATAATCTTCAAAAGGCATAGCGGAATGGAAAAAACGCCATAACAATATCCGAACGGCGGGAGCGTGATGTTTAAACCAAATAAATGATGTCGAAAGGAATGTTGGGCGGGGTGTGCGACATATATCATAGGCCGATTTAAGAGTAAACTCCCCAGAAGATGTGGCCGTCCATGATAGAAATGTGCCCAGACCAGTGGAGTGCGATATACATATGGGGTGAATGCGACAAATAGATTTCCAAACTGCTGAATCTGATAGCCTGGGAGTATAGTCAACTCGTCGTCCGTACTTAAGATGCATGTACTTACTCCACAATGTATCCTGGCGCTGATACTGCCACCATATGCGACACGCGTATGCCTGTTGTAGCTCACCAAGACTACGTAGCCCTAATCCTCCTTCTTCAACTGGAGAAGTAATAGTGCTCCATGCGACCCAATAGTGCCGATCCCCCCAGAAGAACGCTAACATCTTCCTATCAAGCATGCGAATGACTGACTTAGGCATGCCGCCTGCTGCCAGAATATGTAGCGGAAATGCCGTAATGACAGAGCGTAGTAGCACCAGACGGCCTGCCATATATAGTAAGCGAGAATGCCAACCCTGTAGTCGGTCATCCACATACTGTAACAACGAAGAACAGTGCCTAGCCCGTGGGATGCCCTTGTGAAGATAAGAACCAAGGTATCGAAAAGGCAGAGATGTTTGACGCATTCCTAGGATGCCTTTGATAGTTTGACATTGCCCTGCTGAAATATTGGATGATGGAATGAAACTGCTTTTACTAAAATTAACTTTTTGTCCTGATGCAGTTTCATATATAGTGAGAAACGCATGGAAGCGGCGAAGATTCCTTTGAGTGCCTTGCAGGAAGATGAGCAAATCATCTGCGTAAGCTAAATGCGAAACTTCCATAGGTATTCTGCCCAACCGAAAGGATCGAATCCTGCCCGTGCGAACCAGAGCCTTCAACCCTCGACTAAAACCCTCTGATGACAATATAAACAATAAAGGCGATAAGGGATCCCCCTGTTTGACGCCTTTGAAGGGACGAAAGTATGGTGAAGGCTGGCCATTAACTAATACTGACATCCTCGTCGCAGCTAGATGATTAATGATAACCCGAACAAAAAAATCCGAAAATCCAAACTTACGTAGAAGCAGCTGTAGGTAGTCCCAGCTAACACGATCAAAAGCCTTCATCATATCTAATTTCAGGCATAAGTGGGGTCCGCCCCTATCCAACACATGCACCATTTCACGAGCTAAAAGCACTTGAGTAGAGATATCCGTACCTGCAAGAAATCCCGTTTGCTCCGGCGAGATTAACCTGGGCAACAGCTGATTCAAACGAGTGGCAATGATACGAGTGCAAACTTTACTGAGGAAGTTTGTAAGGCAAATTGGGCGAAAATCACCAAATGTCTAGGTCGACTGGACTTTTGGAATGAGAGTAAGTAATGCACTAGCCATCACCGTAGGCTGTGGAACCCCAATGAAAAATTCCTGTACAGCTTTAAGCACATCCAAATGTATTATCGACCAACAGGAACGGTAAAAGTGGCCATTAAATCCATCAGGCCCTGCCGCACTATGCGGATCTAGACTCCATACTGCGTCTTTGACCTCTGATTCCAATGGCAACTGGGTAAGCATTATATTATCCGCATCATTGACTAGGCATGGAATATATGATAATATTTCCGTATGATTGGTGGTCGATACGCTGGCAAATAAATCCGTATAAAAGTCTACTTCTGCCCGCATAAGATCTTCCTGTTGTGTCAACAATGCTCCCTGTGAATCTCGAAGTTGACGAATACACAACTGCGATCGCTTACCTTTGACAAGTGAGTGAAAATAGCGTGTATTAGCATCCCCTTCTTGCAACCATTTAACACGAGCTTTTTGCTTCCAATATAACAGTTCATATTTTGAGGCAAGCAAGTATTGCGCCTTAGCCCGAGAGTAGGCCTCACGCGCTTCCTCCGTAGAATTAGCATACCAGTTATTTTCTGCTATATTCAGAGTCTTTTCGGCCTCCTTCAAATTACTAAAAATATCCCCAAAGATAGTTTTATTCCAATGATGTATATCTTTCTTTAGAGAAGATAATTTGTTATAAAAACCCCGCATGCCACCTGTTGTTGGATACGAGAGCCATGCATTCCGCACATAATTATGAAAATCCGGATGTTGGAGCCATGCATCTAAAAACCGAAAAGTGCGACGAAGTGGTTGGGCACTTGACTGACATTGTATCAATAATGGAGTGTGATCCGACGTGACGCGCGGCAAGTGCGAGAGTTTCAAATTGTCAAACATATCATGCATGAAAGAGTTAATAAATGTCCAGTCTAGCCGTCGGCGAACTCTACCAAGGCCGCGGCCTTCAGTCCAAGTATATTAAGTGCCATGATATGGTGGGGACATAAGTGAACAAGCCTCAATACAGTCATTAAAATCTTGCAAGGCAGACAAAGAAGGTGTAGAGCGACCATTATGATCCTCAATTGTGCGGAACGTATTAAAATCTCCACCAATCAACCATGGAAACTGTAACCCCGTGGAGAAATCCCCTAGCGCACTCCATAAGGCCTGACGCTGCATGGCTGTATGTTTCGCATAAACTAAAGAGAGAACAAAAGAACTCTGCTGCATGACTGAAGAGAGAGTCAAGTGAATCACTTGCTCCTTATCCTGTGTGTCAAGCATAAGAAATTCATTATCCCGCCAAAAAAACCATATTTGTTCTGATTGTGAGGCATAACAACGAGTGAAACCAAGCCGCAAACAAAATCTATGAATCTGTGATGGGGTATGTTTAGGTTCAATTAAAGCAAGCAAATTTATACGGTGATCTTTAAGCAACTGCTGTAATGGGGGCAGGGATGTACGCATGCCCCTAATGTTCCAAATTAATATATTCATTGAGAAAGGTTAGAATCACTTCCCTGAATGATCTGAGATGCGCTGCGAGTTAGAATTGTCGAAGGTGGGAGGGGTGGCAGCTCCTTTCAACTGCGGCATTTCTGACGTGGTACGACAGGCACGAAAGGTGCCTCCTCCGTGTTAACAGGTAATCGAGAGATTAATATATCATCCTCAGGGGACGAGTGTAACAATTGCACGCGACGTGCAACATCACCCGGGACTATGAGGGGGCCATCGGCATTCTCAGTATTAGGAAGTTCCGTGTCCGACGAGTGACCCAGATCATGATGGGTTACATCCTCCGGCAGTTGATGATCCGGAGCATCACAAAAGTTGTCATGTAACTGACCTTCCTCGTCATCCTGTGAATCCAACACATCGACCGAAGGGGCTGCAGGAGCATTCGACATAGGTTCCGTAACTGGAGGAATAGCCGACTCTGGGGGAGGCATGGATGATAAGGGTTCCTCAGATTGTGGTACAGTTGTCTTCTTCTTAATTGGCGTCCATCTTTGTTTCGACGGCCGAGACGGAGGCGGTGGCGGGGCTGGCGGAATGGCCGAAGGCCTTGGCTGACATGTGTCTTGATCATGCCCTAAACGACGACAAGCAGTACAATATTTGGGCAAATCCTCATAAACCACCGACTGCAGTATAAGACGTTTCTTTGCCTGCAGGTATATTTTTGTAGGCAATTCCTGGGACACATCAACTTCAACACAGACTCTGGCCACAGACGGCCGAAGCGCATCCGATGTCGCTACATCTAACTTGAGTGGTGAACCGATTGGCTTCACTATCTCAAACAAAGCCTCTCGACAATGCAAATGAACCGGCAAACCAGGAAAGGCTACCCAAACTGGTACAATGGGAACATCAGTCATAGGATCAAAGTCGACTGTCCATTTAGTGATTCGCATGTGACAGCCTGATATATGCCATGATCTACGATAGAAACATCGGAGATAATCTGCTTCTTGACGAAAATTCAGCAAGATGTGTGTTTGATCAATAAGTGTAATGCGCAGATCATTATGAAATCCAATTTTCTCAAATACTTGTCTGATCACCTTCAACGGTGGTCGTCCATACCAAAATGTACTGACCAAAGAATATTTGAATGGGGCGGCTAGTGCATCGATTTCTGAATCGAGAAAAGAGATCAGCGGAATACCTTTGTGCCTGGAAACCGTTTTGGGCGAGATGCTGATTTTTGCGGCTGATGAGGCGCCCGCAATGACATCAGCGAATGACGGCGCCGTGGATGCCATAACGATGATGATTTGATCGGAGAACAACTTCGGGCTGCAGGTTATTCGTGTCAACAGCGAAAATTGCCGGATGATGCCAAGAATGCAGATCGGATGGAAGGAATCAGCGGCGGCGGCTATCGCCGCAAAACCGCCTGGAGTCGCCAGAGACGCAGCGCCGCCATTCAGAGAGAAGGTATACCTTTGATACAAAATTCTATATATATATATATACATATATATATATATATGTATATATATATAACCGTGTGTGTATATATATACATAGATACATATGCCCAAAATTTATTATTTGGCCGAATATTTATACGAGCCCTCGACCGAAGGTCGTGGGGAGGGAAGAGGGAGAAAAATTCTTGGGGAGGATGGAAGATTTGATGGCTTAGGTTTGTAGGAGATGATGAGTTTGAAGAGTGTGTAAGAAGGTAGCAAAAATGAGATGTCTTGTCTCCTTTGGGGCTCAAGTTGGCCGGCCACTTTGGGTGGGAGGGACGAAAATTTTTGTCCTATTTCTCATGTAGGATAAAGTGGAAGAAAGTGGGATGATTGTGATAAAAGTGTGTAGGGTGTTGTTGTGCAGTGGAATACAAAATGGAAGAAATCTTTTTTTCCCACTTGCATGTGTAAATTCAGCCATAATAGGGTTTTAGTGGGTAGAATTGAACAAAATAACATCATTTGGTTTCTACACAATTTTTTACACTTGGTAATTTGTTAGGGTATTTTCCTAACCACAATTTCTTCTTCCTATTTTCCTACCCTAAATCGTGTATATATAAGTATCCATACATATTCATTTTTTTTCTTCTCGTCCAGGATATTTAATTATGTCTGAAGAAATCTTTGCTTCCCACTTAAATGCGTAAATTTGGCCATAATAGGGTTTTAATGGATAGAATAGAACAAAATAGCATCATTTGTTTCTACACAATTTTCTACATTTGGTATTTTGTTAGTGTATTTTTCTAATGACAATTTCTTCTTCCTATTTTCCTACCCTAAACCATGTATATATATGTATCCATACATGTTCAGTTTTTTTTTCTTCTTGTCCAAGATATTTAATTATGTCTTGTTTTATTTTCTATTTTGTTTAAGTAGTGAAATTTATCATGTCACATTTTTCGGTCAAATTAAGTTACCCTAACAATTTAAATTATTACAACGAAGTTATTTAAGTTTGATCGTATGTTCGATAACGTTCGTTATCGAATTCATTAGGTTTTTGACATACCAAAGAATTTACAGAACATATATCGATGAATTTAAACTTATGGTGCCGAAAATGTTATGACGGAACGAAAAATTTTTCGGGACGTAACATTTCCCCCTATAAAAAGTTTCGTCCTCGAAACTCACGTACCTCATACGAAAAGCTGCAGATATTGCCTCTGCATCTGCTGCTCTGACTCCCAAGTCGCTTCTCGTTTGGTATGATTACTCCACTGTACTTTCACGAACGGAATTGACCTCCTTAGTATCTATTCCTTACGGTCTACTATGGTACTGGTACCTCCTCGTATGTAGCATCCTCTCGAATAGTCACTGGCTGCTGCTCGAGGATGTGGCTCGGATCATGCACATAACGTCGCAATTGCGATACATCAAATACGTCATGTACCCGCGACACGCCGGGGGTAACACCAACCGATATGCGACTGCTCCAACTCGCTCTAATATCTCGTAAGGACCAATAAATCTAGGGCTTAGATTCCCCTTGATACCAAATGTCATAGCGCCCTTCGTCGGAGAAACCCTCAAGTTTACCTTCTCTCTGACATTAAACTCAATCTGGTCTCCTCTTAGAGTCTAACCAACTCTTACTCCGATCCTGAGCTACCTTTAGTCGATCGCATATCAACTTGACCTTATCTAAGGTCTTTCCACTAACTCTGGACCCATGATGGCTCTCTCACCAATCTCATCCCAGTAGAGTGGTGATCGATACTTACGACCATACAACGCCTCAAACGGTGCCATGACAATAGAACTGTGGTAGCTATTATTATATGAAAACTCAATCAACATCACAGACATTGTGAAAGTTAACCAATTGTCTAGAAGCAGACTGATAGGTATCCAAAAATTAGCGAAACTTTTGCATGTTGGATATAGTGCCATTCAGAAATATCACTAAATCATCTACAAATCCTAAGTGAGTTACATGTGGTACCCATCCCAGTTGAAAGCCACGCAACTCACCCGAACGTATCAAGGCATTGATGCCACGAGAAAAACCCTCTGAGGCCAAAATAAATAACAATGGCGATAATGGATCGCCTTGCTTTACCCCCCGTGTGACAGGAAAGAATCCCGCCGGCTTACCATTGATGAGAATTGAGCAACGGCTAGCAGCTAAGTTATTCAAGATAATCCGCACAAGCTTAGCATCAAAACCAAATTTGATTAAAAGTTGACGAAGATATGTCCAATCCACCCTGTCAAAAGCTTTTGCCATGTCTACTTTAACTATAACATGACCTCCATGTACATGCTTATCTAACATGTGCACCATTTCTTGAGCTAGCAAAATGTGGTCAGTTATACCATGGCCTTCAAAAATCATGCCTGCTCCAGGGATATGAGTCGCGGTAGAAAAACCGATAAACGTGCTGCCAATAGACGTGTGATAATCTTGGCCAAAAAGTTTGTCAAGCAGATAGGCGGAAGTCATTAAATGATTGTGGATTTGGCACCTTTGGAATAAGGGTAATAAGAGATGGAGCAAGTTGATTGGGAGGCCTAACTCCAAGAAAGAATTCCTGAACAGCTTATGTACATCAACTTTAATTATATGCAAGAATCTGTGATAAAATGATCCTGGGAAACCATCTGGGCCAGCTGCACTGGTGGGACTAAGATCCCAAACTGCACACTGCACTTCCTGTAGATCAGGCAATGCAAGAAGCGCTGCATTGTCTTCCTGTGTTAAGATAGTAGGAATATATTGGAGCAAAGAAGACGGATGCGACAGTGTCTCCGCAGTGAATAACATTTGATAGTAACGAATTGCTTCCTGCTCAATGTCTGTAATACTTTGATATTCCACACCATGCGAATCAACAATTCGACGGATTGTTTGACGACGTCGTTTGTCCTTGACAATTTGATGATAATAACGGGTGTTAGCATCACCCTCTTTCATCCATTTTATGTTTGCTTTTTGCTGCCAAAATAATGTAGCTCGATTTTGCAGTTGCCGCAAGGACGCCATACTGCGATGATACAACTCTCGAGACTCAGAAGATGGATGGATGTCATATTCCTTTTCACATCGAAGAGTCTCTGATTCTGCCTGTGCTATGGCGTCAAAGATATTACCAAACACATCCTTATTCCATTGCCTCAAATTCTGTTTAAGCTGTCGTAGCTTCGAGTAGAACCTTCGCATACCGCCAATCGTGTCATAAGACTGCCAGTGGTGAGAGACAAAATGATCAAAATATGAATGTGAGGCCCACGCATCCAAGTATCGAATGGCTGCAGAATTGACAGATCTTTCAGTTGAACATTCAAGATAAATGGGACAATGATCCGATGTTGTTCAACTAAGATGTTGATAAGAGACTGCGGTAAACAAATCAAAGAAGCTAGACGAACAGAGGTATCTATCCAATCTACGCCAAACACAGCCCAGTCCTCTCCCATCGCTCCAGGTAAATGTCAAGCCTTGATAATTAATAGCCTGAAGCGAACAAGAGGATATACAATCATTAAACTCTTGCAATGTTCTAAGAGGTGGGGAAGATCGCCCTTTATGCTCATCTAGCAATAAAAACGTATTAAAATCTCCTCCTAGTAGCCAAGGGACATCAAGCGCAGCATGTATGGCTGCAATATCTTCCCAGAGAGGACGACGTGATGCAACAGAATGTAATCCATAACCAAAAGTACATCAGAAATTATCTTTTGTGGGAATCCATTGAAAGTGCATGGAATGGTTTTGAACTCCCAGATGATCCCTTTCCAAACGCAGAAAAGCATCACTCCAGAAAATCCATATTTTATCCTGACAAACTGACACTAATTGTGTGAAACCAAATTTTAGACGATAAAATACCAACGAGGATGGCCTTGATTTAGGCTCAAATAACTAAGATATGCAAATTATAACAACGCAGCAACGATAATAGACGCTGAATTGAAGTACGAATACCGCGAACATATATTTTTTTTTATAAAACGGATATGTTATTAATGAGAAAAGGAGCCCTCACTTATGGCGGAGGAAAACCTTATTACAATCCTCAGAGTATGTGAATAAATAAAATAAAGAGGTAATGATGACATATCTCCAGTCGTATATGATATGCCGCATTAAAACCTTGCCAGGAAAAACCACCCTTGTGGATAAAACCCTGGCGAAGGGAAAAGCGTACATATTTATACGGCTGTCATTGATATGTATATAGTCTATGCTAAAGTACACATAAGTTTTCGCTACTAATGGGAATACATGATGTTGGCGCCAGTTGAATCCGTGGAAATGCTTGTGTGACACTATCCAGAAAGCCATTGTTGCCGCCGAAGCCATTCGATGTCGCAACCATGTAGAAAGAAAAAGAAGCGCTGAGTATAACAAGGAACACATGATGTTGGCGCGGAGTGTAAAAGGGAGGAGGATCATACCGCGCCTGCCAACACAAATGAATGTGCCGGCAGTCAGTGAGTGAAGCGCACAACCCTGCAAATGTGTGAACAATGTAGACCGGCAAGGCGTCCATAGAACCACTCCATTAAACACCAGAGGTAGTATAGTGAGTATACTCATGAGCCCGAGTGAGACATCCACATGAGGGTAGAAACCGCATGTCCAAGAAACAGAAATATGTAAAGGCAATAGAGCATATTCTAGGGTGCAGCTGTATAAAATAAGTAAAATCATACCGAGCCTGCCTGTACTCATTCGAGCACAGGCAGAGTACATAAAGCATCGCCAATCCCAATGGAAGGCTTGTGCCAAGCAGACATGATGGCAGCATCCCAGAGATGCCATAGAATGTATCCCCCAAACGAAGCGTGTGAAGTATAAGAACAAAGCATAAGGGCCATGAATAAGAAAAGCAGAACCACAAAATAATGGGTTAGGAAGCATACCGTGCCTGCCCGTACCTGTGACGATACGGGCAGATAATAATAGAACACGCCAATCCATGAGTAAGACATTATCCGCCAACGTGTAGATTAGGAAATGCGAGATCAAGAAGAACTGTGGCACGCACGATTGAGGGTAGAGTAGTAGGGCTGAAATGACCTGTCTCTGGGTGGAGCATGGCATGTTGAGCTAATGAGTGTGCTGCCATATTTGCTTCGCTGTATGTATGCGTTATTTCCACTCCAGCCGAATATAAGAGCGAATGAAGGAGGTGTAGATGAAAATTGCCATGTATGCTTTGTAGAGCTCGAAGTCTCGTGACCAAGTGCTCACAATCAGTTTCAACCACCAGTGAGCGGAAAAATGGTAAAAAGTACAAGAGGCCAAAAAGTGTTGCTTGAATTTCTACCATCAGAGGTGAGCTTTGGGGTAATCTAAAAGAGACTGCACCCACACAAGCTCCCGTAGAAGTTCGTAAAATCGCGCCACCCGCCGCATATCTAGCACCAACTGACCCATCAACATTCAATTTATATCTGCCCGATGGCGGACATTGCCATTTAACTAGTCGAATTCGCGGTGGGCGAAGACGTGGAATCCAGGGTAGCGAAAGAGGTGGGCCATTTACTAGCTTTGAACCTTGTATTGATTGAACCCAGAGATTAATATCAAAATGTATGGCACTACGCATTCTGGATGGCGAGAAGGAGGAAGAATCCCCATAGGTGAGCTGAGCATATTGCTTCCATATATTGGTTACAATGATTGCCGGGATAACAACTTTTAAAACGCCGGATAAGGTGGAGGTGTTAGCCCGAAACCACCATGATAACAGATATGGTCGAAGTGATGTTCGAGGCGGAAGCAAACCATGTAATTCAGTAGCGAAAAACATCCAAATTTGAAGAATGCAGCTACAGCGGAGAAAGACGTGGACTAGCATGGCCGAGTCCTGTTTACAAAAAGGACACCGTGTAGGACGAACCACTGAGTAGCGGCCAATGCAGTCCTCAAAAGGAAGAGCGGAATGAAAAATTCGCCAGAGTAAAAGTCTCGTATATGGTGAGTGATGCTTAAACCATATAAACTTTGAAGATAGCTGCGTAGAAATGGAAGTCCGACATGTCTCATAGGCTGATTTAAGAGTGAACTCACCTGTTGAGGATGGTGTCCATGAGAGGGTGGTGCCTGCGCCGATCGTGTGGGATACAGAAAAAGGATGGATGCGGCAAATCAGCTTCCATGTCGCAGAGTCAACAAGACGTGGCCTAAAATCATTGCGTCTGACATATTTTAGGTGCATGTAAGTACTCCACAAAGTATCGTTCTGATGGTATGCCCACCATATACGACAGTGATATGCGCGTTGTAACTGAGTAAGATCCCGAAGGCCCAGCCCGCCTTCGTCATAAGGCTGTGTAATCCGAGACCATGAAACCCAATGTCGCCGATCACCCCAAAAGAAAGAAGCCATTTTCCGATTGATTATGCGGATGACAGATTTTGGTAAACCACCCGCTGCTAACACATGCAAAGGAAGAGCCGCTATTACGGATTTGAGGAAATTAAGCGACCAGAATGAGATAGGAGTCGCGTGTGCCAACCTTGCAAGCGGCCATCTATATGTTGAATTAAGGAAGTGCAATATACTGCTCGATTGATACCTTTGTGGAGATATGAACCCAAATAGCGAAAAGGAAGCGAAGATAGGCGCATATCAAGTATAGCTTTAAAACTTCGTTGTTGAGACACCGTCACACTTGCGGATGGGATGAAATTGCTTTTATGATAATTCACCTTTTGTCCAGAAGCCCTTTCATACTGTGTCAAGAAAGTCCGGAAATGTATAAGATTGCGACGCGTACCTTTAAGAAAAACAAGCAGGTCATCCGCATATGCCAAGTGAGTAATCGTCAGTGGGATACGGCCTAGCCGAAATGACTGAAGGTGTCCGGTTGCTGAGAGAGATTTTAGTCCCCGGCTAAAACCTTCCGAGGATAGTATAAAGAGTAGCGGAGACAGAGGGTCCCCCTGCTTGACTCCTCTAAACGGGCGAAATGCAGAAGAGGGTTGGCCATTGATTAAGACTGATACCCGAGTAGCACTCAGATGATTAATAACTAGACGTATAAAAAAGTCCGAAAAACCAAACCGACGCAAGAGTAGCTCCAAATATTCCCAGCTAACCCTGTCAAAAGTCTTCATCATATCCAACTTCAAGCACAACTGGGAACCTCCTTTGTCTAACATATGAATCATCTCCTGGGCGAGTAACACTTGTGATGAAATATCATGGGCGGGCAAAAACCCTGTCTGCTCCGACGATATTAAACGTGGAAGCAGCGTTCCTAATCGCGTGGCAATAATTCTTGTACACACTTTACTCAAGAAATTAGTAAGACAAATGGGCCGAAAGTCACCGAATGTTTGAGGGGAGCTAACCTTTGGGATCAATGTGATCAATGCTCTAGCCATGATGGACGGCTGAGGAATACCAAGAAAAAATTCTTGTGCAGCTTTAAGAACATCCAAGTGGATCACATTCCAGCATGAGCGATAAAAATGACCATGAAAACCGTCTGGCCCTGAGGCACTATGTGGATCTAAACTCCACACTGCTGTTTTAACCTCTGATGCTGTCGGAAGACCAGTTAACATGAGATTATCTTGAGTTGTTAATAAACACGGGATATGCGAAAGAATGGCCGCATGATTGTCTGTTGACTCTCGCGCAAAAAGAGCCGTATAAAACTCAACCGCAGAAGCCATGATAGCATCCTGAGATGTAAGCAACTGGCCCTCAGAATTCCGTATTTGCTGTATTCGCAGCTGCGTGCGCCTACCTTTAACAAGTGAATGAAAATATTTAGTGTTTGCATCTCCATCCTTCAACCATTTGACCCGTGCCTTTTGCTGCCAAAATTGTAATTCATAGTTTGACGCAAGCAAATAATCTGCCTTTGCTTTATGAAAAGCTTGACGCGTTTCCTGTGAGGGGTCGTCATCCCAACGAGCTTCGGCCTGGGAAAGTAAATTTTCTGCGTGCTTAAGATTGCTGAAGATATTCCCGAAGACATCTTTATTCCAACGCTGGATATCTTTTTTTAATGCAAATAATTTATCATAGAAACCACGCATGCCCCCCGTTGTTGGATATGATTGCCAGGCATGTTGGACATAAGATGGAAATTCCGAATGCAAGAGCCACGCATCCAAAAACCAAAACACACGATATGGCATTGTAGAACTTATCCAACATTGCAAAAGCAGTGGAGTGTGATCAGAAGCTACCCGAGGTAAGTGAGATAATGTAAAATCCTCAAAACGGTCATGAATCAAAGAGTTAACAAAAACCCAGTCGAGGCGGCGTCGGACACGGCCAAGACCCCTGCCATCTGCCCATGTAAATCTAGTGCCATGGAACGAGGGAGCCATAAGCGAGCAGTCCTCAATACACTCAGTAAAATCCTGCAATGCTAACAGTGACGGGGAGGATCGGCCGCTGTGGTCGTCCAACGATCGGAAAGTGTTAAAATCTCCTCCCACTATCCAAGGCAATTGAGATGTAACATGAAAGTCACGCATTGATTGCCAAAGAATTCGACGTTGTGGAGGCGTATGATGCGCATAAACCAATGACAGGACAAAATTATACTGCATCGAAAGCGATTGTATAGTGAAATGTAACACCTATTCCTTATCCTGTACAGCAAGAATGCGAAATTCATGATCTCTCCAAAAAAACCAAATTCGTTCTGACTGTGATACAAAATTCTGTGAGAAACCTAAACGTAACCCATATCTCAATATATGTGATGGGGGATGCTTGGGCTCAATCAAAGCTAGAAGGTGTAACTTATGTTCACGGATCAAATTACGTAACCGTGGTAGCGAGGCACTCATGCCCGTATATTCCATATTAAAATATTCATTGAGTTAAGGTAGAATCACTTCCCTGGATAATATGCGATGCGCTACGTGTCAACACTGTTGAAGGTGGCAGAGGAGGAAGATCCTTGCGGGATCGACGCTTGCGACGTGGTACCACTGGAATAAATGGGCCGTCCAAAGTAGGGTCTTGCAATCGCGAGATCAACAACTCATCATTCGGAGACGGCTGCATGAGCTGCATGCGATGTGCCACGTCAGCAGATACCATAGGGATTTCTTGAACTGCCGAGTCGGCAGGCAGATCATTGTCGGAAACATGTCCGAAATCAGATTGGGCAGCCTCCTCCGTGGCTGGAAAGTCTGCGGCATCACTAAAAACTTCATGCGAAGGAGGTTCAGATGGGGGAGCAGACGGCTGCGAAGTCATTTGGTTTGGCATGGATTCAGTGCCACCAGGAGTTGGCATGGTTGGGACTACACCAGTCACAGATGGCTGCTGTGCATGATCATATACCGGGATTTCTTCACTAGAGGGGGGATCCATAAGAGTATCGACTTCTGCGGCACCATCCTGGGCTGGGGGAGGCACAGTGGACTTACGCTTAACAGGTGTCCAGCGGGTCTTGGCTGGTCGAGAAATAGGAGGTGGCGGCGGCGGCGGAGGGATAGAAGTGGCGGCGGTGGAGGAGCAATTACCAGATGCATGCCCCAAATGGCGGCAGTCAGTGCAGAACAACGGGAGGTCCTCATAAACTATGTTTTGCAATATCAAGCGTCCCTTTGCCTGGAGGTATAGTTTTTGGGGCAAGTCCTGAGAGACATCAAGTTCAACACACACTCTAGCCATGGAAGGCCGAAGTCCCTGCGTTGTTGCAGTATCAAGCTTAATGGGCAATCCAATGGCGCGTACGATTTCGAATAAGGCTTCTTGCCGGTGGAAATGTACCGGAAGCCCCGGAAGAGCCACCTAAACCGGCACAATTGGAGCATCGGACGAAGGGTCAAAATCCACTGTCCATTTCGTAACTCTCATATGACAACCAGAAATATGCCAAGAACGACGATAAAAACAACGTAAGTAATCTGCTTCATTTCGAAAATTCAACAAGATATGGGATTGATCAGTGAGCGTTATCCGAAGGTCCTGATGAAAACCAATCTTCTCAAAAACATCCCGGATAACCTTTAGCGGGGGACGACCATACCAAAACGTTCCAACAAGAGTATATCGAAAAGGAGCAGCAAGGGCATCTATTTCCAAATCAAGAAAAGGAACCAATGGGATACCTTTGTGACGAGTTACCACCTTCGGAGCAATGGAGATCGGCGGTGTCGAGTGCCCGGCAACAACTGCGGCAAAAGATGGCGCAGCCACCATGTCCGCTTCAAAGAAAAAGGATAAAAGAATGGAGCTTTTGTGAAGAATGTGGGGAAAGGGAGAAATGGAGAGTGATCGCAGGAACCGGCAGTGGCTATACGAGGGAAGAAACGGCGGTAGCCACAGAAGCTGACCTTCAGAGCGCATCCGGGATTTCTTCCATATATATATATATATATATATATATATATATATATGTCCTTACCACATATATCTAATTGTATACCGCGAACATACATATATATATATATGTATATATATACACACACATATATATATACATATATATATATATATTCAAACATCTGGACGGTAGATGTATCACAAGAATTACCACAAAAAATCTATTTGCAGGCAAAGAAGATGATCCTACAGCAAGTAATCTATGAAGATTTGCCTCAGTTTTGTGTCACTTGTCGCAGATTAGGTCACGCCACTGGACACTGCAATGATTAACCGACACAGAATATTGAAGTAAAGTCCAAGCCCACTACAAGATGGACGCCAAAAAAATAACACTCGCAGTGGCATGGACAAGGATGCTGATGTGTCCACACCTACTGTATCGTTGCTTACAAGAGCAACATCGTCAACTATTCAGGAGATTCAGCCGACACATGATAATCTGACAATAGATGATCATCTAGATCCACCCGTCTCAAATATTCAAGATTTAGAGAAATTGCATGAAGACAAAGAAGATGATGTACTAGCCCAACAAAAGCTACATGATGATCCTGATTATTGTTAGGTTTCAGACTCTGATGTGGGACATACAGACATTTTGTTAGAAGATAGGGAGAACTCTATGTCTTTTATTGCACGAATGAAAGCGGACTCGGAGGCAATTGGCCAACGACTTCTATCGCGTCCTCTAGTGGTTGATGATGCACCCATTCTTGCCTCAATAAATTCAACTTCAGAGGCTGAACTGATGGATTTATACCTGTACAATGCAGGCGGAGACGTAGGACCAGAAAAAAACTTCCACCAAGACCGCCTTCTTCTATATTGACACGCAGCGCCACACAGTTTCGTTCTGATCTCTCGCGGCATTCATCTGATCAAATGTCTCAATGAAGTCATTAACGTGGAATGTTGGAGGGCTACAAACTTCACTCAATCAATTAATCGTGCTGCAAAGAACTCACGGGCTATATTTATTAATAATAATTGACCCAAAACAACGAGTCAACAAGCTTCATTAATACCGAATCAAGTTAGGTTTTCGGCACGCATTATCTACACGTGATAATAATGTCTGGATTCTGTGGCAGGCGAGTACTATACATTTCCACAATATCATACATTCTATGCAGGCCTCTCTTTTTCGGTTTAAATGGCTACCTCTCCAGCAAGATATGGCATGGAAAGTTGTATATGGAAAACACATAGTTTCTTATCGCAAAGAATTGTGGGAGACTATATATAATCATTCGTAGCAGGTGTCAGACCCATGGATTATTGGCGGAGATTTTAATACATTCTTACGACTAGAAGAACATAGAGGCCGTGCCTCTCTAGCACTTCGTACTTTAGCGGAATTTAATGAATGTGTTCAAGTTTGTCATCTGCATGAACTGCCTACTGTGGGATCGGTATTTACATGGTCACGGGGAAGTGGTATTAACCAAATTCAATGTCGTTTAGATAGATTACTCAGTAATACAGCTTTTGTAAATCTATTTGTCGATATGGAGGTGCAACACCTTTCGAGTATTTCTTCATATCACAAACCTTTACTCCTCAAGTGTGTCACAACAATGGAAAAGCCTCATATATCTTTTTGGTTTATGAATGCACGGTCGGATCATCCAGATTTTTATGATTATGTTGCTGCAACATGGAAGAGTTATCCTACCACAGGGGGCATGCGGGGGCTGTATAATAAGCTTAACATGCTGAAAAAAGCTTACACAATTGGAACCTGCAGGTGTTGGCAATATATTCAGCCGAGCCTCTGAGGTAGAGCAAGAACTTGTACGTGCTGAAGCTATTTATGATGCAAACCCAACAGAGGAAAATAGGATGGCCTTCTCGTTGGCACAGGCTAACCTATTGCGCTCCAACTCAGAACAAGTAGCGTTTTGGGCGCAAAAATCTAGAATGCGATGGGTAAAAGAGGGTGAATCAAATACGTCATACTTTCATGCAATTGTAGCAGATAGACACCTTCGCCAACGAATTCGTCAGATATAGATTCTAATGGAGCATTGATCTCGGAACAGCAGGCTATTGGAACACTTGCGGCTAACTATTATAAGCATCTATTTGCACAGGAAGCAACTTACGATATAAAGGATTTAATGTCCCACATTCCGACGATACTATCTCAGGCGGACAATGATACTCTATTGCGGCTCCCTACATTAGATGAGACAAAGCAGGGTGTTTGGAGTTTAAATCCAAATAGCGCAGCAGGGCCTGATGGATATAATGGATTTGTCTTCCAGAAGTGTTGGGATATTTTGCACAATGATTTATTTCTAGCGGTGCATGAATTTGTTTTGGGCGTCCCAGCTCCACAAGCAATGTTATCATCGATCATAACATTAATCCCCAAGATATCTCAACCACGGACTTTTGAAGACTTTAGACCGATCTACCTATCAAACTTTGTGAGTAAGTTGATCACGTGCATTATGGCTACACGGTTATCAGATTTTTTACCAGCTATTATTTCAAAGGAACAGATTGGATTTTTAAAGGGACATGACATAAGTGAACATGTGCTTATGGCAAATGAGATGGTCCATCATTTGAACAAAGATACACATGGAGGACATGTTATTGTGAAGCTCGATATGGCAAAGGCTTTTGACAGGGTGAATTGGAATTATGTGGTACGTTTGCTAACTCAGTTTGGTTTCTCGGAGCGTTTCACAAGAATTATCATGAATACGATGGCATACTCTAAGTTATCTATCTCTATAAATGGCCAATTATATGGATTTTTCTCACCATCAAGAGGAGTCAAGCAAGGTGATCCTTTATCGCCGTTGCTTTTTATACTTTGTTTAGAGGGATTTAGCAGGGGACTAAATCATTTAGTCCAAACACATGTGCTGCATGGTTTTAATATGGGACGAACTCCAGGTGTGTCACATTTGGCGTATGCGGATGATTTACTTATTTTTCTAAATGGGGCCTCTCATAATCTGCGACTTTTTCAATTCTTTCTGCACTCTTATCAAGGAGCTTCTGGACAGTTGGTAAATTATCATAAGAGCTAGTTTGTGGTTAGCTCTTGCATCTCTTTGCAGCGCCGTACAGTCATTGCGAATATATTGGGAATGCGCTCTACCTCTCTTCCTCTTAAGTATCTCGGGTCATATACATACAGGGGCGTAAATCGTGCACAATATTGTGAGACACTTTTAAATCATTTTGATACGAAATTACAAGGTTGGGCAAGTCAGTTACTCTCACCTGGAGGTAAATTGGTGCTTTTGCAGTCAATTCTCACGTCTTTGCCTTTGCACATTATGGCTACATCTAGACTTCCCAAGAGTGTCATCCGCGCCATTGAACAACGGATGTCTTCTTTTTTCTGGGGCGAACGATACCACTGGATTTCTTGGTCACGAGTTTGTCGCCGAACGTCGGAGGGAGGCTTGGGCATCAGGAATATGCAGCAACTTCAACAATCATATGATTGTAAGTTATGGTGGCATTATCACACTGGTACTTCCATATGGGCGCACTATATGCGTCAACGATATGGTTCAAGAGGAGACTTTACACCCCGCCTATTTTACTCCCCAAGTTGGAAGCATGTATGCTTTATTCATTCTACATGTTTGGAACATGCTAATCTCTTGCCTCAGCCACGATGGATGTCAATGGCACATGGATCCTTTACGTTGCGTCAAGCCTATGAAGATTGTAGAGTTCATTATCCAGTGCTTTTCACGCATAAGTTTATATGGTGGAGTTCCAAACAAAAATCTGCAATCATCTTTATGTGGCGATTATTACATGAAGCATTACCCATAGAAGACAATCTCATTCACTTCTTAACTGCCAGTCCAACAATATGCCCATTTTGTAAGTCTTCTTCAGCTTCGATGGATCATCTTTTTGTCCACTGCAATTATATTAAGTCATTGTGGATTCGGTTAGCATTGATTTTCAATGGACCTTTGCCTGCATCTTCAAATATGCGATCAAATATCTTGAGATGGTGGTTATCTTCTTCCGCGACCACTCTTATTGGGCAATATCGAATTGCCATTCCATCATTCCTCTGTTGGTCTATATGGAAAGTATATTCAAATTTGACTTTTGGTGAAGCAGACTCATCTCATCAAAACATATACACTATGACAAGACAATTGTGCTACACTTGGGCAGCTACATTTTCGGGAAAGAAACATGCTGTACATCTATCAAAGGTTATTGATATGGGTTTCTCACCTCACTTAAAAATACCACGGATAAGAATTGTCAAATGGCTACTTCCTCCGTCTGGCAAATTCAAGATAAATGTGGATGCAGCGGCAGGTAGGACTATGGCCACGGCAGGGGCCATCTTGAGAGACTCAAATGGGAGCCTGGTGTAGGCGCTATCTTTTACTCTTCCTCGATTATCAGCATTTCTGGCAGAGCTTCATGCTACTATATACAGTCTTATATATTTTAGCTTCTCACATAAACACATTCTAGTTGAGACTGATTGCTTAAATCTCCTTCAACCTCCAAGGGATATTATCAACGTGCACGCCGATCTGTTTCGATGATTACATCTCTTTCTGAGTCTATCAGATAGTACTATGCATCACACTTTGCGAGAGGCAAATATGGTAGCTCATCACTTGGCACAGCATTGTCAAATGAATCCAATCACGACAATTTATACTTTGCCGTCTTCTCTACCTCCACCTGCACTAGGGCATCTTCTAACAGATCACACCATTGCATCTATATGCATTAACGACTAGTTTTGATGCATTCAGACGCAGGACTACAGCAACATATGATCGCAAAGTTGCCTGTATCTCAGTGGTACATGCAACGTTGGTATGATGTTGTCACCTTTTCACCTCTTATCATAATGTTTTTCGATTTTCTTAATACTACTTATACATCTCTTTTGATATTTGCGCTAATGAGGTTCAATGGATTGCAACATGGCAATACATGCAGGCATCAAGCGCTTCTCTTTCAACACGGTATTTTTCTAGAATACAGGCGGTATCGGTATGGTTTTCTTTCTATTCGCTCATATTTTTTTCATGCACCTTATTTAACATTTACATCTCAAATTTGGCAAATTTTGCGGAGATCACCTGTACTGCGTGCGGCTCAAGACCAAAGACATAGAAGTGTGCTCGTCAACTATTATTTGCTTTTTCTGGTTTCAAACTGTTTTTCTTACTTTAAATTTCGATTTGTACTTTTAATGAACATTGTACTTTTCCTTTCGTCAAAATTTTCTTCTGGGAGAGTCTCCCCTAGATTTTAGATGAATAATGTAACCATGGTATTCCTCCGCCATAAGTGAGGGCTATATTATTAATAAAACACCAGACGGTACCGTCCGTCTTTCACCCAAAATATATATATATATATATATATATATATATATATATATTTATCGAAAGACGGGCGGTACCGTCTAGAGTTTTATTAATATAAGCCCTCATTTATGGCAGAGGAATACCGTGGTTACACTGAAGTGCCCTATCTACGGGAGACTCTCCCAAATAAAAAGTGAAATAGCTATACAAGAGTCTATAACCAAACAAAACGACATGTGTATGACTAAGTTGAATACATATATATATATATATACATATACATGCATGGGTAACACATCCAGATTTTGACAACCTGGTTGCAGCTTATGGAGAACCTTTCCTACAGTAGGGGCATGTGGGGTTTTTCGGATAAATTATGGCTGCTAAAATTTCAACTTCGTCGATGAAATAAGGAGGTTTTTGGAAATATTTTTGACGCAGTAGCCGCAGCAGAAGAGGAGGTTACGCGATGTGAGCATGATTATGATATTTTTGAGGCCAGAAACGATCGCGAGAGGTATCATCATAGCATGGCTAAACTTTGGTTGGCACAAACACGGGTACTGATGTATTGGAAGCAAAAGGCGAATGTGAAGTGGCTTCAAGAAGGTGATGCGAACACCTCCTTTTACCATCAAACTATTAAAGATAGACGCCGCTGTCAACTTATAAGAAAAATCAATCAGGAAGATAGGACGGAGTGCACTACCTATGCAGACATTGAGGAGGAAGCAGTTGCCTATTTTCAACGTCTTTTCTCGGATGAACAGTTAGGAGATATCGAGCCCATAATACGATATATAACTTGCGATCTGTTGGAGGAGGATAACCTAGCATTACTGGCTATGCCAAAGATGCAAGAGGTCAAACAAGCCGTATGGAATCTTAGTCCTTCAAGTGCGGCTGGTCTAGACGGATATCCTGGTTCTTTCTATAGACATTTTTGGCCAACAATTGCAGATGACGTGTTAAAGGCTTTCCAAGAGTTTTTCTTGGGTGTTCGCGTTCCCTCGCAGTTGCTTGCAGTGATGATTACTCTAATCCCAAAAACGCCAACCCCACAAACATTTGCAGATTTTCGCCCCATATGTTTGGCAAACTTCATATCTAAGGTAATCACACGACTTATCTCTACCCGCCTCTCTAGTATCTTGCCACTGTTAATTTCTCAGGAACAGGCCAGTTTCATGGCTGGACAAGGAATAACCGAACAAATTCTTTTAGCCCAAGAGATGGTTCATGCTATTGATCAGCCCTCGCGTGGGGGAAATGTTATGGTTAAATTAGACATGGAGAAGGCTTTTGATCGAGTCAGTTGGACTTATCTGGAGCGGATTATGCTTAAAATGGGTTTTCAACCAAGGCTTGTGCGTATTGTGCTGAATAATCTTCGTGCTACTCGTTGCTCGATCATTATCAATGGTAAACTGGTTGGTTTCTTTTCGGTAAGTCATGGAGTTAAACAAGGGAATCCATTGTCACCTTTGCTATTTATTCTGGCATCTGAGGGCTTCTCTCGTGGCTTAAACGCCATGATGCAATCAGGCTCACTCCGAAGATTTAATGTAGGCAGAATCCCCGCAGTTTCTCATTTGGGATTTGCTGATGACTTGTTAATTTTTCTTAATAGATCACATCGAAATTTAGCCAAATTTCAGGATTTTTTATTGGCTTATCAAAATGCATCCAGACAACTCATCAACTATCATAAAAAGTCAAGTTGTAGTAGGGACTTCAGCTAATGGACATAATGCATCCCAAATATTAGGCATGCGACTTGTTTCTTTGCCCATCAAATATCTTGGCTCATTCCTATATAAAGGAGTCAATAAGGCCTCTTATTGTGCACCACTCTTACAGCATTTCGACTCAAAAATAAATGGATGGTCATCAAAGTTTCTCTCTATGGCGGGAAGACTTGTTTTACCACGGTACGTTCTCAATACCATACTTATACACATCATAGCCAGCTCTCGTTTGCCCAAAGGTGTCATTGCAGTGTTAAATAAGAAAATGGCAAAGATTCTTTTGCATGATCAACATCATTGGGTATCATGGGATGTTGTTTGCACTTCAATAGAATCAGGGGGTCTAGGGCTGCGCGAACTATCTTGTTTGCAGAAGGCATATGATTCTCAAATATGGTGGAAATATCATCATCATAATTCATTGTGGGCGCTCTATTGCAGGAAAAAATATGGTTCTCGTTCAACAATGTACTATCATATTTATGATTCCCCAGGTTGGAAAAGTCTTTGTCGTGTAAATGAATTCATGCAAACCAAGACAGAAACAACCCATTCGGCACTGCACTGGACGCCAGATCCACATGGCCAGTTCTCAATTAAGTCAGCGTATCTAGAAGTGGAACAATCACAGGTTCCGTTCCCTTACTCCAAGTATGTATGTTGGCCTAGCACGCATCCTAGCATGCATGTTTTCTTATGGAGATTATGGACATGCTCGCTCCCGCTAGTTGATCACGTACGGCGTTGGTTGACAATTTTTCCTTCTCAATGTCCATTCTGTAAACAGGCTTCAGATAGGCAGGATCACATCTTTATGCACTGCCCCAAGATAATTGTTCTGTGGAGGGAGATTGCCATTCTGTTGTCTGGCCCTTTGCCTTAAATCCAAACTTTAAGGGCTATGTTGTGCGTTGGAGGCACGGTTCTTCCTCTGCAAACATGCATGGACAATTACGAGTTGTTGTGCCATCAGTGGTGGTTTGGACAATCTAGAAAGAATATGCTTCCATTAGGTTTGGTGAAGAACAATTCTCCTATCAGCATTTATATAATAGAGTTCGTGCAACTGTTTATACATGGTGTTCTGCTGTAAATAGCCAGAAATTTGCACAAAATATTCCATCTTTGGTTGCTGCATCATTCTCTCCTTGATTGCGCACAAAACCAGTTAAAATTATGCGCTGGAAATTGCCTCCTTCGGGAAAACTAAAACTGAATATTGATGCAACTGTCGGGCGTCGACTTTTAGCGGGTGGGGCTGTCCTTCGGGATGATCGTGGTGTTGTTTTTTCAGCCATATGTTTTGTTCTTTGCCAGCTGTACCTCCCATGCGGGCTGAACTGCAAATGCTTCTTCTATCTTTACTCATTTGCGCAACGTATCCCGATTGACTTATTATTGAAACAGACTGTCTTGGATTACTATCGGCCTTATCAAATATTACAAGATATACAGAAATGATTGGTTGCGACATACAGCAAGCACACGCTTTTTTGCAACTAAATGATGCAACTGTTCAATACTGCCCTAGGGAAGCTAACACAGTGGCTCATACACTAGCTCGTCATGGATATAATATAGCTGTTTACGTATCTTTACTACATTTTAATTACCTCCGGAGGTTAAGGCAGCGGCAAAGATGGATATTACATTGCCAGCATTACGTCTCCCATAGGGTTGGCTATACTTCTTGGTGGTTGCCTGCTCCCATTATTGGGGCAGGCAACATGGTGCGTCTTCTCATTCAATTTTTGGTTATCTATATGTTTTGCGATATTATATTAATGTTCTTTCTTTGTTGTCTCTTGGTACGAGTGGTGCACAGGCTTTCCTATTCGTGGTGGCCAAAAGTGTATGAAGTTCCAGTATGGCGGGCTTGTTCTTTCGTTGTATACTATGATCCGCTGGGTTTCATGCCAACTTGGAGAATTCCAATCACACAGCAGCAGCCTGGTTTCCTAAGGGCACGATGTCTGCCTCGGGGCCTGCATATCAAGGAGGCTCAACTCAGACTTACTTCTTTTCTCTACTGTAATTTTTCCCTCTAATTCTCTTGTTGTATAAATATGTACGCTTTTTCTTTCGCCATGGTTTTATCCACAAGGGTGGTTTTACCTGGCAATATTTGAATCCGACATATCATATACCACTGGAGATTGGATCTTATTACTGCGCTTCATTATCGCTTTTCCTATGATGACATTCTTACTTTTTTGTAATATGGTATTCCGCAATAAGTGAGGCCACTTCTTAATAATATTCCACTTTCATAAAATATATATATATATATATATATACATATATATATATATATTTTGGGGAAATAAATTTTATTGAAAGCCTCACTTGTGGCGGAGGAAAACCTTATTACAAAACGTCACAGTACGAAAATAAATGAAACAAATCTCGAATGATGGCGAGTCTCCAGTCGTATACGATATGCCGTATTAAAACCTTGCCAAGTAAAACCACCCTTGTGAATAAAACCTTGGCGAAGAAAAAAGCGTACATATTTATACGGCTGGGCATTACACCTATTCTATGTACAAATGAATACATATGTGAGATCTGAGGGAAGTTTGTCTCGCTACTGAGCCATGCCTTGTGCCTTTCGCCTGATGTTGCCAAGATGTCGTGAGCTATTGTTGCTGCTTCAGGTGTACCATGTGCCTCAGAAGAATTTAAAAATGCAGTTAGAAGTAACACGATGGAAAAGTAAGATAATACAATTGACCAAACCCAGACCATACCTAAATCGCCTTGGTTCAAGTTGAACCAAGACGACGATAGCAGGGATTGCCACTGGGTGGTAGTATGCTTGTGCCGCGCTTGATAAATGTTGGTAAGCTCGTGGTTGGCCTCGTAATTGGCATCCACCATGCCAAAGTAAGCACAAAAGTAAACGTCAAACAGATATTAAAATATGGAACCTCAGTTTTGATTTGAACGTGCATAGCAAGCAAATGAATGAAGAGTAAACGCGCCAAGGTTGCCTGTGCTCGAAAACACAGACAATGACATGGATGTATGGCTGGCATGTTTTACGCTCTGAAAGCCAGCAGATGAAGGTCCGTGTTTAGTGTGCCACGAATTTCACACGGTAGCTCATGGACTGAACTGTATAATTGCATGCCGGATGATCTATAACCATAGCTTGCCAGCCTATGGGCTGCTAAATTGCTTCTCTTGGACAATATTGAATAGTTGAACAATTAAGACTGAGAAACTGTTTTGCACGTGTGATATCCGATACGAGTGAACCCGTAAGCTGCCTGTTTTCAGCCGGCAGAGTGATCAGCAATTGGCAATCCGTGTCGACCTCTAAGTTGTCGTATTGTTGCGCATAATACAGCAGTGCCATTGTCATGGCGTGAATCTCCACCCGCAGCGCTCTTAACAAAGGTAGGGGAAAGCAGATGGCCGAACAAAAATGGCCTTGATCCGTTCTTAGTACCGCTCCACCAGCGACAATTCGTTGTCCTATAGTGGCGTCTACATTTAATTTCAACTTGCTCGATGGTGGGAGTTGCCAGCGAACTATTGTCATTCTCTTCATTCATAATGTTGGGGAGAATTGTTGATCCACAAGATAAGGTAATGTTTTAGCAAATTTTTTCCCGTTTATCGAAGAACACCACGTATATACATCGCCCTTTATCTTTGCGTACAAACGATCATAGTTGAAATGCTCCTCACCAAATCCAACAAGCTGCATACATTTTCCATATTTCCCAAGCTACTAGTGACGGCACTATTTCTTTGAGCTGGCCTTGCATCGTACGTTGCAAGGACACTTGCCACCATCGAAGTAAATGAGCCTTAATTGTGCGAGAGATTGGCATTGGACCAGAGAATGTAAGTGACATATCCATCCAAAGCGGCCGAATGACTGAACAATGCAGAAATATGTGATCTTGGTGGTCATGATTTTGGAGGCAAAAGATACATTGCGATGGATAGGATGTCATCCAATAACTAAGATTATTTACCAGTGGGAGAGATTGTGTCCAAAGCCGCCAAAGAAAAACCTTCTGACATGGATGTGAACCTTTCCACCAAATGTAACGAGTCTCAATCTGGGCATGGCCATGAGAAGCTACTGATGAATAAGCTGAGCGTATTGAGAATTGTCCATTTTCGTCTGGTGCCCAATGAAGCCTATCATTAGTTGTATAAGTATGTATCTCCATATAGTCATGTATGCTGCAAATTCTTTTCCATGTAGATGAATCATAGATATGCGAATAAATAGAGGATCGTCGGCCGTATTTGGATCTACAAAATTCTGCCCATAATGTATTAGAGTGAAAGTACTCCACCACAGCTGACAATCATACGCTTTTTGGACATGTAAAAGATGGCGAATGCCTAGCCCACCCACTTCAATCAAACGACACACAGAGGGCCAAGACTGCTAGTGATGTCGTCCTTTCCAAAGAAAAGAAGCCACTTTCCGATTTAAAATGTTAATCACACCTTTAGGCAATCTGGAGCTGGCTATAAGATGTGTAGGCAAAGTGTTCAGCACATGTTTGATGAGAATTATTCTTCCCGCCATGGATAAAAAATTAGTTGACCATGAAGACAATTTAGCGTCAAAATGATTGAGTAAAGCCGAACAATACATGCCTTTATTTATCCCCTTATTCAAGTAGGATCCCAGATACTTTATAGGCAAGAAGTGGATCTCATGCCCAAAGCCGCCATAGAACTAGTGGTCGAAACTCCATGGCCTGCAACGAATTGACTTTTGTTATAATTGACCAATTGTCCTGATGCCTTCTGGTATGTGTCCAAAAATTTTCGAAATTTTGACAAATTGCATGCTGAACGATTGAGGAATACTAACAAGTCATCGGCAAATCCTAGACGTGAGACACATGGTGTGCGGCCTGCTTTAAAGCCTGCGATTGCTCCCGTCCTTATGTGGTAATTAAGGCCTCTTGTAAATCCTTCAGATGATAGGATAAATAATAATGGGGATAAAGGGTCTCCCTGCTTCACTCCTCTACCGATGGAAAATGACGCCGTTAGACTACCATTAAGAAGAATAGAGCATCTTGTTTCGCTCAAATTGTTGATGATTATGCGTACGATTCGCTCATCCATACCCATGCGCTGCAACAGTAATTGGAGGTACTTCCAACTAACCCAATCGAATGCCTTGGCCATATCCAGTTTGATTATGACCTGCCCACCTCTTGTGTGTTTGTCTAGGACATGCACCATCTCTTATGCGAATAGTACTTGCTCAATGATGTCTCTGCCTTTCATGAAGCCTGCTTGTTCCGGCGAAATTAGCTTTGGCAAAATTCTTCCAAGCCTTGTAGCTAGTAATCTTGTGATGGTCTTGGAAATAAAATTAGTAAGGCATATAGGGCGTTAATCCGCAAATGTTTGAGGATTACAAACCTTTGGAATGAGAATAATGGATGTTGCTGCTACCGCTTTGGGCATTCGGATACCCAAATAGAATTCTTGGACTTCTTTGTGTACATCATGTTGAATCAAGTGCCAAAAATGTCTATAGAAAGACCCTGGGTAGCCATCCGGGCCAGCGGCACTTTTGGGACTGAGTTCCCAAACTGCTGCCTTCACTTCTGATAATAATGGAATCTCCTTGAGCATGCTATTGTCATCCGCCGTGATGAGAGGAGGTATGTGATGTAGAATTAAATCGCAATCTGTCACTGCCTCTTCAGCAAAGAGATGCGAGAAATATCGAATAGCTTCAGCTTCAATGTCATGCATATGATCATACTCAGTACCATCGGCCGTCATAATTCTGCGAATAAGCTGCCTACTTCGCTTGTGTTTAACTGTTTGATGGAAGAAGGATGTGTTGGCATCACCTTCTTTCAACCATTTTATATTGGCCTTCTGTTTCCAGTAAAGAAAAGCACGTTTTTGAGCAAGTCTCATTTCTGCGATGCGTCTATGGTACACTGCCCGTGCTGAATCTGTTGGATTGGCATCAAAGAAGAGCTCGGCAGACTTAACTGCAGCTTCTGCCTGAGAAACAGCGTCAAAGATGTTGCCGAATGTTTCTCTATTCCACTACCGTAAATCTTTTCGCAGAAGTGTTAATTTGTGGTTGAATCCCCACATTCCCCCAACTGTGGGATATGATTTCCATCTATGAGCAACAAAGTCATCAAAATCCGCATGTGTTGCCCAAACATCTAAATATCGGAAAAGAGATGGCGCTCTAGGGCTTTCTGAGTCACATTTCAAAAGTAATGGCGCATGATCTGAAGTGGCTCTTGATAGATGTTGTACTTGTGTTATCGAGAATATATCCGTAAATGATGTTGAGCTCAGAAAACGGTCAAGACGACGCCATAAATTAACTTGCTGACCTGATGCTTGTTGATATAATTGAAGAAAATCAATGAACCTCCGTAAATTACTTGCTGTTGCACTTAGAAAAATCAGCAAGTCATCTGCATAACCCAAATGCATGGGCGTTGCTACTCTGCCTTCCTTGAAACCACAGATTATGCGACTTTCTGCCAAGGCCTTCAAACCTCTACTGAAACCTTCCGAAGTAAGTATGAATAAAATGGGGGACAATGGGTCTCCCTGTTTGACACCACGGCCCGGACTAAAAAAGCCACTTGGCTTGCCATTAATTAAAACTGAGCATTTTGTGGCAGCTAGATTGTTGAGAATAAGTCGGACAAAAAAAGGATGAAAACCCATTTTCAATAGAAGTAGTCGAAGATAGTCCCAGCTTACTCTATCAAAGGCTTTTGCCATATCTAGTTTGACAATTGCTCGACCTCCCCGCTGAGGCCTATCAAGCATGTGCACCATTTCCTTAGCCATCAAGATTTGTTTGGCTATACCTCTCCCCGGTATGAACCCAAACTGTTCTGATGAAATCAGCTTGGGAAGGAGTGGTGCTAGTCGCGTAGAAAGGAGACGTGTGACCACCTTCGAGATAAAATTTGTGAGACATATCGGGCGAAAATCTGCAAATGTTTCTGGGGAATGTACCTTTGGGATCAACGTAATTAAGGATGCCGCCATTGATGTTGGCATGCGTATGCCAATAAAAAATTCCTGTACAGCTTTGAGAACATCATTCTGTATAATATCCCAATAGCTTCTATAAAATCTACCGTGATAACCATTCGGTCCTGCAACGCTTGTTGGGCTAAGTGCCCACAATGCTCTTTAACTTTTGAAAGTTGAGGAATAGCAATCAAAACTTCATTATCCATCGCTGTTATCATTCGAGTGATATACTTCAAGATTTCGTCAGTATTCGAAATGGGTTCCGCATGAAAAAGTGCTGAATAAAATGTTACGGCTTCAGCTTGTATATCAGCGTCTTGCTCATACTCTTGACCATGGACAGATTTAATCCAAACAATTCGTTGTTTCCACCTTTTATCTTTCACAATATTATGAAAATATGTTGTGTTTGCATCTCCTTCCTGTATCCAATGTATCCATGCCTTTTGCTGCCAAAATTGACATACACGAGATTGGGCTAATTGTAATTTTGATTTTGCTTGATGATAATTTTCATGATTTATATCAATGGGATTGGCATCATAGATTGTTTCTGCTTGGACTACTGCTAATTCCGCTTCAGACACTGAGTCAAAGATGTTGTCAAAAACTGTTTTGTTCCAGTGTCGCAAATCCATCTTTAGCCGGCGTAGCTTGTTATAAAGACCATGCATGCCGCCAGTAGTGGGGTAAGAGTTCCAGGTATGACGAATAAAATGCATAAAGTCAGGATGTGATAGCCAGACATCCAAAAAGCAAAAAGATCGGGGTCCCGTCACATGAGAATCATGGCATGTAAGGAATAATGGTGCATGGTCCGACGTGGCACGGTTTAGATGCTGAACGAGAAGTGTATCAAAGCAGTCATAAAATGTTGGAGAACATAAGAATCTATCAAGCCTTATACTCACCCTTCCAAGGCCACGTCCATCTAACCAAGTGTATTTAGATCCTTGATAGGGAAAGTCAAGCAAACCTACTGTACTGATCCATTGAGCAAAGTCTGATGTTTGTCGGACTGTAGGAGCAGTTGCACCTTGGTGCTCATTTAAAGAAGCAAATGTGTTGAAATCTCCTCCAACAATCCAAGGATCTTGGATGTTTTATGAGAAGTCCATTAAAGCTGTACACATCTCCCTACGCACAGTCATTGTGTGCGGTCCATATACAGCTGTCCACCAGAAATACTTTCCAGAAGGTATCGATTTGAAACATAAGGAGGAATATCGGTAACCATGCTTTAATTCAATTTGTTGTAAAAGAGCAGAAGACCAGTAAAACCAAATGTTATGATCCAGCGAGGCGGCTGCTTGGGCAAATCCTAGCTTTAGTCGATAGTGATGTAATTTTGATTCTGGCAATTTAGGCTCAATTATTACAAGCAAATGAATATGATGATGTCGCACCAAATACTGCACACGTTGATAGGACGTGCATATATGTTCATTTCATTTGTACATATATGTTCATTTTAAATCAATATGGTCGTGTGTATGTATATACCATTTAACCATTTATACATCACTTAAGAACATAATTTTTACCTATTTTGATACTAAAACAATGAACATACATCATGGATGATCCAACTTTATATGAACATAAGTACATAGATCTTTGAAAATCATGAAGGATCTAGGAAGAATACTTGCCTTTATCACTTTTTCTTACACTAACAAGTGATGTTCTTCACTTGGTGTGGAAGAAAAATACCTTCTTCTTCTTCCTTGGGGGCACAGGTTTGTGATTGAAAATGAAGGGTTAGTGAGCCACGTATGGAGCTAAATAGATAGAAAAATCCAACTTAAGTCACATGAAATTCTTACCTTGGTTTCCTTAGATTCTAGGTTCTACAACCTTCTTGAAGCACACTTGAATGATAGAAGGGTTTGGAACTTGACCTTGGATGATGTTTGTGTGAGAAGAGAAGCAGAAATTATCCTCCTTTTTGCCTTTCGTATTCTCGGCATAAAGGAGAGAAAATGGAGAGTTGGAAGACTTGTGTTTGTGTTAGAAGAGAGAGAAGAGAGTGTTTGAGGGAGCATAAGATTTGTGTGGAGTGGAATGAAAAACAAAACTAAGGGTTGCCCCCTTTTGGAACCCTCGCCCGAAGGTAATGGGGAGGGAAAAGGGAGAAAAATTCATGGAGTGGATGGAAGATTGGATGTCTTAGATTTGTAGATAACGATGAGTTTGAAGATTGTGTGAGAAGGTAGCAAAAAGGAGATGCCTTATTTATACATCACTTAAGAACATAATCTTTACCTATTTTGATACTAAAACATTGAACATACATCACGGACGATCCAACTTTATATGAAAATAAGTACATAGATCTTTGAAAATCATGAAGGATCTAGGAAGAAGACTTGCCTTTATCACTTTTTCTTACACTAACAAGTGATGTTCTTCACTTGATTTGGAAGAAAAAAACCTTCTTCTTCTTCCTTGGGGGCACGGGTTTGCGATTGAAAATGAAGGGTTAGTGAGCCACGTATGGAGCTAAATAGATAGAAAAATCCAACTTAAGTCACATGAAATTCTTACCTTGGTTTCCATTGATTCTAGGTTCTACAACCTTCTTCGAGCATACTTGAAGGATAGAAGGGTTTGGAACTTGACCTTGGATGATGTTTGTGTGAGAAGAGAAGCAGAAATTATCCTCCTTTTTGACTTTGGTATTCTCGGCCTAAAGGAGATAAAATGGAGAGTTGGAAGACTTGTGTTTGTGGTAGAAGAGAGAGAAGAGGGTGTTTGAGGGAGTGTAAGATTTGTGTGGAGTGTGGAATGAAAAACAAAACTAAGGGTTGACCCCTTTTGGAACCCTCGCCCGAAGGTAATGGAGAGGGAAGAGGGAGAAAAATTCTTGGGGAGGATGGAAGATTGGATGGCTTAGATTTGTAGAAAACGATGAATTTGAAGAGTGTGTAAGAAGGTAGCAAAAAGGAGATGTCTTATTTATACATCACTTAAGAACATAATTTTTACCTATTTTGATATTAAAACATTGAACATACATCATGGATGATCCAACTTTAGGTGAACATAAGTACATAGATCTTTGAAAATCATGAAGGATCTAGGAAGAATACTTGTCTTTATCACTTTTTCTTACACTAACAAGTGATGTTCTTCACTTGGTTTGGAAGAAAAATATCTTCTTCTTCTTCCTTGGGGGCACGGGTTTGCGATTGAAAATGAAGGGTTATTGAGCCACGTATGGAGCTAAATAGATAGAAAAGTCCAACTTAAGTCACATGAAATTCTTACCTTGGTTTCCTTTGATTCTAGGTTCTACAACCTTCTTGAAGCACACTTGAAGGATAGAAGGGGTTGGAACTTGACCTTAGATGATGTTTGTGTGAGAAGAGAAGAAGAAAGTATCCTCCTTTTTGCCTTTGGTATTCTGAGCCTAAAGGAGAGAAAATGGAGAGTTGAAAGACTTGTGCTTGTATTAGAAGAGAGAGAATAGAGTGTTTGAGGGAGTGTAACATTTGTGTGGAGTGTGGAATGAAAAATAAAACTAAGGGTTGACCCATTTTGGAACCCTCGCCCGAAGGCAATGGGGAGGGAAAAGGGAGAAAAATTCTTGGAGAGGATGGAAGATTGGATGTCTTAGATTTGTAGAAAACGATGAGTTTGAAGAGTGTGTGATAAGGTATCAAAAAGGAGATGTCTTATTTATACATCACTTAAGAACATAATTTTTACCTATTTTGATACTAAATCATTGAACATACATCATAGATGATCCAACTTTACATGAACATAAGTACATAGATCTTTGAAAATCATGAAGGATCTAGGAAGAATACTTGCCTTTATAACTTTTTCTTACACTAACAAACGATGTTCTTCACTTGGTTTGGAAGACAAGTATCTTCTTCTTCTTCCTTGGGGGCATGGGTTTGCGATTGAAAATGAAGGGTTAGTGAGCCAAGTATGGAGCTAAATAGATAGAAAAATCCAACTTAAGTCACATGAAATTTTTACCATGGTTACCTTTGATTCTAGGTTCTACAACCGTCTTGAAGCACACTTGAAGAATAGAAGGGGTTGGAACTTGACCTTGGATGATGTTTTTGTGAGAAGAGAAGAAGAAAATACCTTGCTTTTTGCCTTTGGTATTCTGGGCCTAAAGGAGAGAAAATAGAGAGTTGGAAGACTTGTGTTTGTGTTAGAAGAGAGAGAAGAGAGTGTTTGAGGGAGTGTAAGATTTGTGTGGAGTGTGGAATGAAAAACAAAACTAAGGGTTGACCCCTTTAGGAACCCTCGCCCAAAGGTAATGAGGAGGGAAGAGGGAGAAATATTCTTGGGGAGGATGGAAGATTGGATGGCTTAGATTTGTAGAAAACGATGAGTTTGAAGAGTGTGTAAGAAGGTGGCAAAAAGGAGATGTCTTATTTATACATCACTTAAGAACATAATTTTTACCTAGTTTCATACTAAAACATTGAACATACATCATGGACGATCCAACTTTATATGAACATAAGTACATAGATCTTTGAAAATCATGAAGGATCTAGGAAGAATACTTGCCTTTATCACTTTTTCTTACACTAACAAGTGATGTTCTTCACTTGGTTTGGAAGAAAAATACCTTCTTCTTCTTCCTTGGGGGCACGGGTTTGCAATTGAAAATGAAGGGTTAGTGAGCCACGTATGGAGCTAAATAGATAGAAAAATCCAACTTAAGTCACATGAAATTCTTACCTTGGTTTCCATTGATTCTAGGTTCTACAACCTTCTTGAAGCACACTTGAAGGATAGAAGGGTTTGGAACTTGACCTTGGATGATGTTTGTGTGAGAGGAGAAGCAAAAATTATCCTCCTTTTTGCCTTTGGTATTCTCGGCCTAAAGGAGAGAAAATGGAGAGTTGGAAGACTTGTTTTTGTGTTAGAAGTGAGAGAAGAGAGTGTTTGAGGGAGTGTAAGATTTTTGTGGAGTGTGGAATGAAAAACAAAACTAAGGGTTGACCCCTTTTGGAACCCTTGCCCAAAGGTAATGGGGAGGGAAGAGGGAGAAAAATTCTTGGAGAGGATGGAAGATTGGATGGCTTAGATTTGTAGAAAACGATGAGTTTGAAGAGTGTGTGAGAAGGGAGCAAAAAGAAGATGTCTTATTTATACATCACTTAAGAACATAAATTTTACCTATTTTGATACTAAAACATTGAACATACATCATAGATGATCCAACTTTACATGAATATAAGTAAATAGATCTTTGAAAATCATGAAGGATCTAAAGAAGAATACTTGCCTTTATCACTTTTTCTTACCTTAACAAGTGATGTTCTTCACTTGGTTTGGAAGAAAAAAACCTACTTCTTCTTCCTTGGGGGCACGGGCTTGCGATTGAAAATGAAGGTTTAGTGAGCCACGTATGGAGCTAAATAGATAGAAAAATCCAAGTCACATGATATTCTTACCTTGGTTTCCTTTGATTCTAGGTTCTACAACCTTCTTGAAGCACACTTGAAGGATAGAAGGGTTTGGAACTTGACCTTGGATGATGCTTGTGTGAGAAGAGAAGCAGAAATTATCCTCCTTTTTGCCATTGGTATTCTGGGCCTAAAGGAGATAAAATGGAGAGTTGGAAGACTTGTGTTTGTCTTAGAAGAGAGAGAAGAGAGTGTTTGAGGGAGTGTAAGATTTTTGTGTGGTGTGGAATGAAAAACAAAACTAAGTGTTGCCCCCTTTTGGAACCCTCGCCCGAAGGTAATGGGGAGGGAAGAGGGAGAAAAATTCTTGGGGAGGATGGAAGATTGGATGGCTTAGATTTGTAGAAAACGGTGAGTTTGAAGAGTGGGTGAGAAGGTATCAAAAAGGAGTTGTCTTATTTATGCATCACTTAAGAACATAAATTTTACCTATTTTGATACAAAAACATTGAACATACATCATAGATGATCCAACTTTACATGAACATAAGTACATAGATCTTTGAAAATCATGAAGGATCTAGGAAGAATACTTGCCTTTATCACTTTTTCTTACCCTAACAAATGATGTTCTTCACTTGGTTTGGAAGAAAAGTACCTTCTCCTTCTTCCTTGGGGGCATGGGTTTGCGATTGAAAATGAAGGGTTAGTGAGCCACGTATGGAGCTAAACAGATAGAAAAATCCAACTTAAGTCACATGAAATTATTACCTTGGTTACCTTTGATTCTAGGTTCTACAACCTTCTTGAAGCACACTTGAAGGATAGAAGGGGTTGGAACTTGACCTTGGATGATGTTTGTGTGAGAAGAGAAGAAGAAAATACCTTGCTTTTTGCCTTTGGTATTCTTGGCCTAAAGGAGAGAAAATGGAGAGTTGGAAGACTTGTGTTTGTGTTAGAAGAGAGAGAAGAGAGTGTTTGAGGGAGTGTAAGATTTGTGTGGAGTGTGGAATGAAAAACAAAACTAAGGGTTGACCCTTTTGGGAACCCTCGCCCGAAGGTAATAAGGAGGGAAGAGGGAGAAAAATTCTTGGGGAGGATGAAAGATTGGATGGCTTAGATTTGTAGAAAACGATGAGTTTGAAGAGTGTGTAAGAAGGTAGCAAAAAGGAGATGTCTTATTTATATATCACTTAAGAACATAATTTTTACCTATTTTGATACTAAAACATTGAACATACATCATGGACGATCCAACTTTAGATGAACATAAGTACAAAGATCTTTGAAAATCATGAAGGATCTAGGAAGAATACTTGCCTTTATCACTTTTTCTTACACTAACAAGTGATGTTCTTCACTTGGTTTGGAAGAAAAATACCTTCTTCTTCTTCCTTGGGGGCACGGGTTTGCGATTGAAAATGAAGGGTTAATGAGCCACGTATGGAGCTAAATAGATAGAAAAATCCAACTTAAGTCACATGAAATTCTTACCTTGGTTTCCTTTGATTCTAGGTTCTACAACCTTCTTGAAGCACACATGAAGGATAGAAGGGTTTGGAACTTGACCTTGGATGATTATTGTGTGATAATAGAAGCAAAAATTATCCTCCTTATTGCCTTTGGTATTCTCGGCCTAAAAAAGAGAAAATGAAGAGTTGGAAGACTTGTGTTTGTGTTTGAAGTGAGAGAAGAGAGTGTTTGAGGGAGTGTAAGATTTTTGTAGAGTGTGGAATGAAAAACAAGACTAAGGGGTGACCCCTTTTGGAACCCTCGCCCGAAGGTAATGGGGAGGGAAGAGGGAGAAAAATTCTTGGAGAGGATGGAAGATTAGATGGCTTAGATTTGCAGAAAACGATGAGTTTGAAGAGTGTGTGAGAAGGTATCAAAAAGGAGATGTCTTATTTATACATCACTTAAGAACATAAATTTTACGTATTTTGATACTAAAACATGGAACATACATCATAGATGATCCAACTTTACATGAACATAAGTACATAGATCTTTGAAAATCATGAAGGATCTAGGAAGAATACTTGCCTTTATCACTTTTTCTTACACTAACAAGTGATGTTCTTCACTTGGTTTGGAAGAAAAGTACCTTCTTCTTCTTCCTTGGGGGCATGGGTTCGCAATTGAAAATCAAGTGTTATTGAGCCACGTATGGAGCTAAATAGATAGAAAAATCCAACTTAAGTCACCTAAAATTATTATCTTGGTTACCTTTGATTCTAGGTTCTACAACCTTTTGAAGCACACTTAAAGGATAGAAGGGAATCGAACTTGACCTTGGGTGATGTTTGTGTGAGAAGAGAAGAAGAAAATACCTTGCTTTTTGCCTTTTGTATTCTGGGCCTAAAGGAGAGAAAATGGAGAGTTGGAAGACTTGTGTTTGTGTTAGAAGAGAGAGAAGAGAGTGTTTGAGGGAGTGTAAGATTTTTGTGGAGTGTGGAGTGAAAAACATAACTAAGGGTTGCCCCCTTTTGGAACCCTCGCCCGAAGGTAATGGGGAGGGAAGAGGGAGAAAAATTCTTAGGGAGGATGGAAGATTGGATGTCTTAGATTTGTAGAAAATGGTGAGTTTGAAGAGTGTGTGAGAAGGTAGCAAAAAGGAGATGTCTTATTTATACATCACTTAAGAACATAAATTTTACCTATTTTCATACTAAAACATTGAACATACATCATAGATGATCCAACTTTACATGAACATAAGTACATAGATCTTTGAAAATCATGAAGGACCTAGGAAGAATGCTTACCTTTATCACTTTTTCTTACACTAACAAGTTATGTTCTTCACTTGGTTTGGAAGAAAATACCTTCTTCTTCTTCCTTGGAGGTACGAGTTTGTGATTGAAAATGAATGGTTAGTGAGCCACGTATGGAGCTAAATAGATAGAAAAGTCCAACTTAAGTCACATGAAATTCTTACCTTGGTTTCCTTTGATTCTAGGTTCTACAACCTTCTTGAAGCACACTTGAAGGATAGAAGGGGTTGGAACATGACCTTGGATGATTATTGTGTGATAATAGAAGCAGAAATTATCCTCCTTTTTGCCTTTGGTAATCTCGGCCTAAAGGAGAGAAAATGGAGAGTTGGAAGACTTCTTTTTGTGTTAGAAGTGAGAGAAGAGAGTGTTTGAGTGAGTGTAAGATTTTTGTGGAGTGTGGAATGAAAAACAAAACTAAGGATTGACCCTTTTTGGAACCCTTGCCCGAAGGTAATGGGGAGGGAAGAGGGAGAAAACTTCTTGGAGAGGATGGAAGATTGGATGGCTTAGATTTGTAGAAAACGATGAGTTTGAAGAGTGTGTGAGAAGGTAGCATAAAGGAGATGTCTTATTTATATATCACTTAAGAACATAAATTTTACCTATTTTGATACTAAAACATTGAACATACATCATAGATGATCCAACTTTACATGAACATAAGTACATAGCTCTTTGAAAATCATGAAGGATCTAGGAAGAATACTTGCCTTTATCACTTTTTCTTAAACTAACAAGTGATATTCTTCACTTGGTTTGGAAGAAAAAAACCTTCTTCTTCTTCCTTGGGGGCATGGGTTTTCGATTGAAAATGAAGGTTCAGTGAGCCACGTATGGAGCTAAATAGTTAGAAAAATCCAAGTCACATGAAATTCTTACCCTGGTTTCCTTTGATTCTAGGTTCTGCAACCTTCTTGAAGCACACTTGAAGGATAGAAGGGTTTGGAACTAGACCTTGGATGATGTTTGTGTGAGAAGAGAAGCAGAAATTATCCTCCTTTTTGCCTTTGGTATTCTCGGCCTAAAGGAGATAAAATGGAGAGTTGGAAGACTTGTGTTTGTGTTAGAAGAGAGAGCAGAGAGTGTTTGAGGGAGTGTAAGATTTTTGTGGAGTGTGGAGTGAAAAACAAAACTAAGGGTTGCCCCCTTTTGGAACCCTCGCCCGAAGGTAATGGGGAGGGAAGAGGGAGAAAAATTCTTGGGGAGGATGGAAGATTGGATGGCTTAGATTTGTAGAAAATGGTGAGTTTGAAGAGTGTGTGAGAAGGTAGCAAAAAGGAGATGTCTTATTTATACATCACTTAAGAACATAAATTTTACCTATTTTGATACTAAAACATTGAACATACATCATAGATGATCTAACTTTACATGAACATAAGTACATAGATCTTTGAAAATCATGAAGGACCTAGGAAGAATGCTTACCTTTATCACTTTTTCTTACACTAACAAGTTATGTTCTTCACATGGTTTGGAAGAAAATACCTTCTTCTTCTTCCTTGGAGGCACGGGTTTGCGATTGAAAATGAATGGTGTGAGCCACGTATGGAGCTAAATAGATAGAAAAGTCCAACTTAAGTCACATGAAATTCTTACCTTGGTTTCCTTTGATTCTAGGTTCTACAACCTTCTTGAAGCACACTTGAAGGATAGAAGGGGTTGGAACATGACCTTGGATGATGTTTGTGTGAGAAGAGAAGAAGAAAATACTCTCCTTTTTGCCTTTGGTATTCTGTGCCTAAAGGAGAGAAAATGGAGAGTTGGAAGACTTGTGTTTGTGTTAGAAGAGAGAGAAGAGGGTGTTTGAGGGAGTGTAATATTTGTGTGGAGTGTGGAATGAAAAACAAAACTTAGGGTTGCCCCCTTTTGGAACCCTCGCCCAAAGGTAATGGAGAGGGAAGAGGGAGAAAAATTCTTGGGGAGGATGGAAGATTGGATGGCTTAGATTTGTAGAAAACGATGAGTTTGAAGAATGTGTAAGAAGGTAGCAAAAAGGAGATGTCTTATTTATACATCACTTAAGAACATAATTTTTACCTATTTTGATACTAAAACATTGAACATACATCATGGCAATACAACTTTAGATGAACATAAGTACATAGATCTTTGAAAATCATGAAGGATCTAGGAAGAATACTTGCCTTTATCACTTTTTCTTACCCTAACAAGTGATGTTCTTCACTTGGTTTGGAAGAAAAATACCTTCTTCTTCTTCTTTGGGGGCATGGGTTTGCGATTGAAAATGAAGGGTTAGTGAGCCACGTATGGAGCTAAATAGATAGAAAAATCCAACTTAAGTCACATGAAATTCTTACCTTGGTTTCCTTTGATTCTAGGTTCTACAACCTTCTTGAAGCACACTTGAATGATAGAAGGGTTTGGAACTTGACCTTGGATGATGTTTGTGTGAGAAGAGAAGCAGAAAATACCCTCTTTTTTGCCTTTGGTATTCTCTGCCTAAAGGAGAGAAAATGGAGAGTTGGAAGACTTGTGTTTGTGTTAGAAGAGAGAGAAGAGAGAGTTTGAGGGAGTCTAAGATTTTTGTGGAGTGTGGAATGAAAAACAAAACTAATGTTGCCCCCTTTTGGAACCCTCACCCGAAGGTAATGGGGAGGGAAGAGGGAGAAAAATTCTTGGAGAGGATGGAAGATTGGATGGAAAAAATTATCCTCCTTTTTGCCTTTGGTATTCTCGGCCTAAAGGAGAGAAAATGGAGACTTGTTTTTGTGTTAGAAGTGAGAGAAGAGAATGTTTGAGGGAGTGTAAGATTTTTGTGGAGTGTGGAATGAAAAATAAAACTAAGGGTTGACCCCTTTTGGAACCCTTGCCCAAAGGTAATGGGGAGGGAAGGGGGGGAAAATTCTTGGAGAGGATGGAAGATTGGATGGCTTAGATTTGTAGAAAACGATGAGTTTTAAGAGTGTGTGAGAAGGGAGCAAAAAGGAGATGTCTTATTTATACATCACTTAAGAACACAAATTTTACCTATTTTGATACTAAAACATTGAACATACATCATAGATGATCCAACTTTACATGAACATAAGTAAATAGATCTTTGAAAATCATGAAGGATCTAGGAAGAATACTTGCCTTTATCACTTTTTCTTACCTTAACAAGTGATGTTCTTCACTTGGTTTGGAAGAAAAAAACCTTCTTCTTCTTCCTTGGGGGCACGGGCTTGCGATTGAAAATGAAGGTTTAGTGAGCCACGTATGGAGCTAAATAGATAGAAAAATCCAAGTCACATGATATTCTTACCTTGGTTTCCTTTGATTCTAGGTTCTACAACCTTTTGAAGCACACTTAAAGGATAGAAGGGTTCGGAACTTGACCTTGGATGATGCTTGTGTGAGAAGAGAAGCAGAAATTATCCTCCTTTTTGCCTTTGGTATTCTTGGCCTAAAGGAGACAAAATGGAGAGTTGGAAGACTTGTGTTTGTGTTAGAAGAGAGAGAAGAGAGTGTTTGAGGGAGTGTAAGATTTTTGTGTAGTGTGGAATGAAAAACAAAACTAAGTGTTGCCCCCTTTTGGAACCCTCGCCCGAAGGTAATGGGGAGGGAAGAGGGAGAAAAATTCTTGGGGAGGATGGAAGATTGGATGGCATGGATTTGTAGAAAACGGTGAGTTTGAAGAGTGTGTGAGAAGGTATCAAAAAGGAGATGTCTTATTTATACATCACTTAAGAACATAAATTTTACCTATTTTGATACTAAAACATTGAACATACATCATAGATGATCCAACTTTACATGAACATAAGTACATAGATCTTTGAAAATCATGAAGGATCTAGGAAGAATACTTGCCTTTGTCACTTTTTCTTACACTAACAAATGATGTTCTTCACTTGGTTTGGAAGAAAAGTACCTTGTTCTTCTTCCTTGGGGGCATGGGTTTGCGATTGAAAATGAAGGGTTAGTGAGCCACATATGGATCTAAATAGATAGAAGAATCCAACTTAAGTCACATGAAATTATTACCTTGGTTACCTTTGATTCTAGGTTCTACAACCTTCTTGAAGCACACTTGAAGGATAGAAGGGGTTGGAACTTGACCTTGGATGATGTTTGTGTGAGAAGAGAAGAAAAAAATACCTTGCTTTTTGCCTTTGGTATTCTTGGCCTAAAGGAGAGAAAATGGAGAGTTGGAAGACTTGTGTTTGTGTTAGAAGAGAGAGAAGAGAGTGTTTGAGGGAGCGTAAGATTTGTGTGGAGTGTGGAATGTAAAACAAAACTAAGGGTTGACCCCTTTGGGAACCCTCGCCCGAAGGTAATGAGGAGGGAAGAGGGAGAAAAATTCTTGGGGAGGATGAAAGATTGGATGGCTTAGATTTGTAGAAAACGATGAGTTTGAAGAGTGTGTAAGAAGGTAGCAAAAAGGAGATGTCTTATTTATATATCACTTAAGAACATAATTTTTACCTATTTTGATACTAAAACATTGAACATACATCATGGACGATCCAACTTTATATGAACATAAGTACAAAGATCTTTGAAAATCATGAAGGATCTAGGAAGAATACTTGCCTTTATCACTTTTTCTTACACTAACAAGTGATGTTCTTCACTTGGTTTGGAAGAAAAATACCTTCTTCTTCTTCCTTGGGGGCACGGGTTTGCGATTGAAAATGAAGGGTTAGTGAGCCACGTATAGAGCTAAATAGATAGAAAAATCCAACTTAAGTCACATGAAATTCTTACCTTGGTTTCCTTTGATTCTAGGCTCTACAACCTTCTTGAAGCACACATGAAGGATAGAAGGGTTTGGAACTTGACCTTGGATGATTATTGTGTGATAATAGAAGCAGAAATTATCCTCCTTTTTGCCTTTGGTATTCTCGGCCTAAAGGAGAGAAAATGAAGAGTTGGAAGACTTGTGTTTGTGTTTGAAGTGAGAGAAGAGAGTGTTTGAGGGAGTGTAAGATTTTTGTAGAGTGTGGAATGAAAAACAAAACTAAGGGGTGACCCGTTTTGGAACCCTCGCCCGAAGGTAATGGGGAGGGAAGAGGGAGAAAAATTCTTGGGGAGGATGGAAGATTGGATGGCTTAGATTTGTAGAAAACGATGAGTTTGAAGAGTGTGTAAGAAGGTGGCAAAAAGGAGATGTCTTATTTATACATCACTTAAGAACATAATTTTTACCTAGTTTCATACTAAAACATTGAACATACATCATGGACGATCCAACTTTATATGAACATAAGTACATAGATCTTTGAAAATCATGAAGGATCTAGGAAGAATACTTGCCTTTATCACTTTTTCTTACACTAACAAGTGATGTTCTTCACTTGGTTTGGAAGAAAAGTACCTTCTTCTTCTTCCTTGGGGGCATGGGTTCGCAATTTAAAATGAAGGGTTAGTGAGCCACGTATGGAGCTAAATAGATAGAAAAATCCAACTTAAGTCACCTGAAATTATTATCTTGGTTACCTTATATTCTAGGTTCTACAACCTTCTTGAAGCACACTTGAAGGATAGAAGGGGTTGGAACTTGACCTTGGGTGATTTTTGTGTGAGAAGAGAAGAAGAAAATACCTTGCTTTTTGCCTTTGGTATTCTGGGCCTAAAGGAGAGAAAATGGAGAGTTGGAAGACTTGTGTTTGTGTTAGAAGAGAGAGAAGAGAGTGTTTGAGGGAGTGTAAGATTTTTGTGGAGTGTGGAGTGAAAAACAAAACTAAGGGTTGCCCCCCTTTTGGAACCCTCGCCCGAAGGTAATGGGGAGGAAAGAGGGAGAAAAATTCTTGGGGAGGATGGAAGATTGGATGTCTTAGATTTGTAGAAAATGGTGAGTTTGAAGAGTGTGTGAGAAGGTAGCAAAAAGGAGATGTCTTATTTATATATCACTTAAGAACATAAATTTTACCTATTTTGATACTAAAACATTGAACATACATCATAGATGATCCAACTTTGCATGAACATAAGTACATAGATCTTTGAAAATAATGAAGGACCTAAGAAGAATGCTTACCTTTATCACTTTTTCTTACACTAACAAGTTATGTTCTTCACTTGGTTTGGAAGAAAATACCTTCTTCTTCTTCCTTGGAGGCACGGGTTTGCGATTGAAAATGAATGGTTAGTGAGCCACGTATGGAGCTAAATAGATAGAAAAGTCCAACTTAAGTCACATGAAATTCTTACCTTTGTTTCCTTTGATTCTAGGTTCTACAACCTTCTTGAAGCACACTTGAAGGATAGAAGGGGTTGGAACATGACCTTGGATGATTATTGTGTGATAATAGAAGCAGAAATTATCCTCCTTTTTGCCTTTTGTATTCTCGGCCTAAAGGAGAGAAAATGGAGAGTTGGAAGACTTATTTTTCTGTTAGAAGTGAGAGAAGAGAGTGTTTGAGGGAGTGTAAGATTTTTGTGGAGTGTGGAATGAAAAACAAAACTAAGGATTGACCCTTTTTGGAACCCTTGCCCGAAGGTAATTAGGAGGGAAGAGGGAGAAAAATTCTTGGAGAGGATGGAAGATTGGATGGCTTAGATTTGTAGAAAACGATGAGTTTGAAGAGTGTGTGAGAAGGTAGCATAAAGGAGATGTCTTATTTATATATCACTTAAGAACATAAATTTTACCTATTTTGATACTAAAACATTGAACATACATCATAGATGATCCAACTTTACATGAACATAAGTACATAGCTCTTTGAAAATCATGAAGGATCTAGGAAGAATACTTGCCTTTATCACTTTTTCTTACACTAACAAGTGATATTCTTCACTTGGTTTGGAAGAAAAAAACCTTCTTCTTCTTCCTTGGGGGCACGGGTTTTCGATTGAAAATGAAGGTTCAATGAGCCACGTATGGAGCTAAATAGTTAGAAAAATCCAAGTCACATGAAATTCTTACCTTGGTTTCCTTTGATTTTAGGTTCTACAACCTTCTTGAAGCACACTTGAAGGATAGAAGGGTTTGGAACTAGACCTTGGATGATGTTTGTGTGAGAAGAGAAGCAGAAATTATCCTCCTTTATGCCTTTGGTATTCTCGGCCTAAAGGAGATAAAATGGAGAGTTGGAAGACTTGTGTTTGTGTTAGAAGAGAGAGCAGAGAGTGTTTGAGGGAGTGTAAGATTTTTGTGGAGTGTGGAGTGAAAAACAAAACTAAGGGTTGCCCCCTTTTGGAACCCTCGCCCGAAGGTAATGGGGAGGGAAGAGGGAGAAAAATTCTTGGCTTAGATTTGTAGAAAATGGTGAGTTTGAAAAGTGTGTGAGAAGGTAGCAAAAAGGAGATGTCTTATTTATGCATCACTTAAGAACATAAATTTTACCTATTTTGATACTAAAACATTGAACATATATCATAGATGATCTAACTTTACATGAACATAAGTACATAGATCTTTGAAAATCATGAAGGACCTAGGAAGAATGCTTACCTTTATCACTTTTTCTTACACTAAAAAGTTATGTTCTTCACATGGTTTGGAAGAAAATACCTTCTTCTTCTTCCTTGGAGGCACGGGTTTGCGATTGAAAATGAATGGTGTGAGCCACGTATGGAGCTAAATAGGTAGAAAAGTCCAACTTAAGTCACATGAAATTCTTACCTTGGTTTCCTTTGATTCTAGGTTCTACAACCTTCTTGAAGCACACTTGAAGGATGGAAGGGGTTGGAACATGACCTTGGATGATGTTTGTGTGAGAAGAGAAGAAGAAAATACCCTGCTTTTTGCCTTTGGTATTCTGTGCCTAAAGGAGAGAAAATGGAGAGTTGGAAGACTTGTGTTTGTGTTAGAAGAGAGAGAAGAGGGTGTTTGAGGGAGTGTAATATTTGTGTGGAGTGTGGAATGAAAAACAAAACTTAGGGTTGCCCCCTTTTGGAACCCTCGCCCGAAGGTAATGGAGAGGGAAGAGGGAGAAAAATTCTTGGGGAGGATGGAAGATTGGATGGCTTAGATTTGTAGAAAACGATGAGTTTGAAGAGTGTGTAAGAAGGTAGCAAAAAGGAGATGTCTTATTTATACATCACTTAAGGACATAATTTTTACCTATTTTGATACTAAAACATTGAACATACATCATGGACGATCCAACTTTAGATGAACATAAGTACATAGATCTTTGAAAATCATGAAGGATCTAGGAAGAATACTTGCCTTTATCACTTTTTCTTACACTAACAAGTGATGTTCTTCACTTGGTTTGGAAGAAAATTACCTTCTTCTTCTTCCTTGGGGGCACGGGTTTGCCATTGAAAATGAAGGGTTAGTGAGCCACGTATGGAGCTAAATAGATAGAAAAATCCAACTTAAGTCACATAAAATTCTTACCTTGGTTTCCTTTGATTCTAGGTTCTACAACCTTCTTAAAGCACACTTGAATGATAGAAGGGTTTGGAACTTGACCTTGGATGATGTTTGTGTGAGAAGAGAAGCAGAAAATACCCTCCTTTTTGCCTTTGGTATTCTCTGCCTAAAGGAGAGAAAATGGAGAGTTGGAAGACTTGTGTTTGTGTTAGAAGAGAGAGAAGAGAGTGTTTGAGGGAGTGTAAGATTTTTGTGGAGTGTGGAATGAAAAACAAAACTAATGTTGCCCCCTTTTGGAACCCTCACCCGAAGGTAATGGGGAGGGAAGAGGGAGAAAAATTCTTGGAGAGGATGGAAGATTGGATGGCTTAGATTTGTAGAAAACGATGAGTTTGAAGAGTGTGTGAGAAGGTAGCAAAAAGGAGATGTCTTATTTATACATCACTTAAGTACATAAATTTTACCTATTTTGATACTAAAACATTGAACATACATCATGGACAATCCAACTTTATATGAACATAAGTACATAGATCTTTGAAAATCATGAAGGATCTAGGAAGAAGACTTGCCTTTATCACTTTTTCTTACACTAACAAGTGATGTTCTTCACTTGGTTTGGAAGAAAATACCTTCTTCATCTTCCTTGGAGGCACGGGTTTGCGATTGAAAATGAATGGTTAGTGAGCCATGTATGAAGCTGAATAGATAGAAAAATCCAACTTAAGTCACATGAAATTCTTACCCTGGTTTCCTTTGATTCTAGGTTCTACAAACTTCTTGAAGCACACTTGAAAGATAGAAAGGGTTGGAACATGACCTTGGATGATGTTTGTGTGAGAAGAGAAGAAGAAAATACCCTCCTTTTTGCCTTTGGTATTCTGTGCCTAAAGGAGAGAAAATGGAGAGTTGGAAGACTTGTGTTTGTGTTAGAAGAGAGAGAAAAGAGTGTTTGAGGGAGTGTAATATTTGTGTGGAGTGTGGAATGAAAAACAAAACTTAGGGTTGCCCCCTTTTGGAACCCTCGCCTAAAGGTAATGGAGAGGGAAGAGGGAGAAAAATTCTTGGGGAGGATGGAAGATTGGATGGCTTAGATTTGTAGAAAATGATGAGTTTGAAGAGTGTGTAAGAAGGTAGCAAAAAGGAGATGTCTTATTTATACATCACTTAAGAACATAATTTTTACCTTTTTTGATACTAAAACATTGAACATACATCATGGACAATCCAACTTTAGATGAACATAAGTACATAGATCTTTGAAAATCATGAAGGATCTAGGAAGAATACTTGCCTTTATCACTTTTTCTTACACTAACAAGTGATGTTCTTCACTTGGTTTGGAAGAAAAATACCTTCTTCTTCTTCCTTGGGGGCACGGGTTTGCGATTGAAAATGTAGGGTTAGTGAGCCGCGTATGGAGCTAAATATATAGAAAAATCCAACTTAAGTCACATGAAATTCTTATCTTGGTTTCCTTTGATTCTAGGTTCTACAACCTTCTTGAAGCACACTTGAAGGATAGAAGGGTTTGGAACTTGACCTTGGATGATGTTTGTGTGAGAATAGAAGCAGAAATTATCCTCCTTTTTGCCTTTGGTATTCTCGGCTTAAAGGAGAGAAAATGGAGAGTTGGAAGACTTGTTTTTGTGTTAGAAGTGAGAGAAGAGAGTGTTTGAGGGAGTGTAAGATTTTTGTGGAGTGTGGAATGAAAAACAAAACTACGGGTTGACCCTTTTTGGAACCCTTGCCCGAAGGTAATGGGGAGGGAAGAGGGAGAAAAATTCTTGGAGAGGATGGAAGATTGGATGGCTTAGATTTGTAGAAAAAGATGAGTTTGAAGAGTGCGTGAGAAGGTAGCAAAAAGGAGATGTCTTATTTATACATCACCTAAGAACATAAATTTTACCTATTTTCATACTAAAACATTGAACATACATCATAGATGATCCAACTTTACATGAACATAAGTATATAGATTTTTGAAAATCATGAAGGATCTAGGAAGAATACTTGCCTTTATCACTTTTTCTTACACTAACAAGTGATGTTCTTCACTTGGTTTGGAAGAAAAAAACCTTCTTCTTCTTCCTTGGAGGCACGGGTTTGCGATTGAAAATGAAGGGTTAGTGAGCCACGTATGGAGCTAAATAGATAGAAAAATTCTTGGAGAGGATGGAATATTGGATGGCTTAGATTTGTAGAAAATGATGAGCTTGAAGAGTGTGTGAGAAGGTAGCAAAAAGGAGATGTCTTATTTATACATCACTTAAGAACATAATTTTTACCTATTTTGATACTAAAACATTGAACATGCATCATGGACGATCCAACTTTATATGAACATAAGTACATTGATCTTTGAAAATCATGAAGGATCTAGGAAGAAGACTTGTCTTTATCACTTTTTCTTACACTAACAAGTGATGTTCTTCACTTGGTTTGGAAGAAAATACCTTCTTCTTCTTCCTTGGAGGCACGGGTTTGCGATTGAAAATGAAGTGTTAGTGAGCCACGTATGGAGCTAAATAGATAGAAAAATCCAACTTAAGTCACATGAAATTCTTACCTTGGTTTCCTTTGATTCTAGGTTCTACAACCTTCTTGAAGCACACTTGAATGATAGAAGGGTTTGGAACTTGACCTTGGATGATGTTTGTGTGAGAAGAGAAGAAGAAAGTATCCTCATTTTTGCCTTTGGTATTCTAAGCCTAAAGGAGAGAAAATGGAGAGTTGGAAGACTTGTGCTTGTATTAGAAGAGAGAGAAGAGAGTGTTTGAGGTAGTGTAAGATTTGTGTGGAGTGTGGAATGAAAAACAAAACTAAGGGTTGACCCCTTTTGGAACCCTCGCCCGAAGGTAATGGGTAGGGAAGAGGGAGAAAAATTCTTGGGGAGGATGGAAGATTTGATGGCTTAGATTTGTAGAAAACGATGAGTTTGAAGAGTGTGTAAGAAGGTAGCAAAAAGGAGATGTCTTATTTATACATCACTTAAGAACATAATTTTTACCTATTTTGATACTAAAAGATTGAACATACATCATGGAGGATCCAACTTTATATGAACATAAGTACATAGATCTTTGAAAATCAAGAAGGATCTAGGAAGAATACTTGCATTTATCACTTTTTCTTACACTAACAATTGATGTTCTTCACTTGGTTTGGAAGAAAAATACCTTCTTCTTCTTCCTTGGAGGCACGGGTTTGTGATTGAAAATGAATGGTTAGTGAGCCACGTATGGAGCTAAATAGATAGAAAAATACAACTTAAGTCACATGAAATTCTTACATTGATTTCCTTTGATTCTAGGTTCTACAACCTTCTTGAAGCACACTTGAAGGATAGAAGGGGTTGGAACATGACCTTGGATGATGCTTGTGTGAGAAGAGAAGAAGAAAATACCCTCCTTTTTGCCTTTGGTATTTTGTGCCTAAAGGAGAGAAAATGGAGAGTTGGAAGACTTGTGTTTGTGTTAGAAGAGAGAGAAGAGGGTGTTTGAGGGATTGTAAGATTTGTGTGGAGTGTGGAATGAAAAACAAAACTTAGGGTTGCCCCCTTTTGGAACCCTCGCCCGAAGGTAATGGAGAGGGAAGAGGGAGAAAAATTCTTGGGGAGGATGGAAGATTGGATGGCTTAGATTTGTAGAAAACGATGAGTTTGAAGAGTGTGTAAGAAGGTAGCAAAAAGGAGATGTCTTATTTATACATCACTTAAGAACATAATTTTTACCTATTTTGATACTAAAACATTGAACATACATCATGGACGATCCAACTTTATATGTACATAAGTACATAGATCTTTGAAAATCATGAAGGATCAAGGAAGAATACTTGCATTTATCACTTTTTCTTACACTAACAAGTGATGTTCTTCACTTGGTTTGGAAGAAAAATATCTTCTTCTTCTTCCTTGGGGGCACGGGTTTGCGATTGAAAATGAAGGGTTAGTGAGCCACGTATGGAGCTAAATAGATAGAAAAGTCCAACTTAAGTCACATGAAATTCTTACCTTGGTTTCTTTGGATTCTAGGTACTACAACCTTCTTGAAGCACACTTGAAGGATAGAAGGGGCTGGAAGTTGACCTTGGATGATGTTTGTGTGAGAAGAGAAGAAGAAAGTATCCTCATTTTTGCCTTTGGTATTCTAAGCCTAAAGGAGAGAAAATGGAGAGTTGGAAGACTTGTGCTTGTATTAGAAGAGAGAGAAGAGAGTGTTTGAGGGAGTGTAAGATTTGTGTGGAGTGTGGAATGAAAAACAAAACTAAGGGTTGACCCCTTTTGGAACCCTCGCCCGAAGGTAATGGGGAGGGAAGAGGGAGAAAAATTCTTGGGGAGGATGGAAGATTTGATGGCTTAGATTTGTAGAAAACGATGAGTTTGAAGAGTGTGTAAGAAGGTAGCAAAAAGGAGATGTCTTATTTATACATCACTTAAGAACATAATTTTTACCTATTTTGATACTAAAAGATTGAACATACATCATGGATGATCCAACTTTATATGAACATAAGTACATAGATCTTTGAAAATCAAGAAGGATCTAGGAAGAATACTTGCATTTATCACTTTTTCTTACACTAACAATTGATGTTCTTCACTTGGTTTGGAAGAAAAATATCTTCTTCTTCTTCCTTGGGGGCATGGGTTTGCGATTGAAAATGAAGGGTTAGTGAGCCACATATGGAGCTAAATAGATAGAAAAATACAACTTAAGTCACATGAAATTATTACCTTGGTTACCTTTTGATTCTAGGTTCTACAACCTTCTTGAAACACACTTGAAGGATAGAAGGGGTTGGAACTTGACCTTGGATGATGTTTGTGTGAGAATAGAAGAAGAGAATACCTTGCTTTTTGCCTTTGGTATTCTGGGCCTAAAGGAGAGAAAATGGAGAGTTGGAAGACTTGTGTTTGTGTTAGAAGAGAGAGAAGAGAGTGTTTGAGGGAGTGTAAGATTTGTGTGGAGTGTGGAATGAAAAACAAAACTAAGGGGTGACCCCTTTAGGAACCCTCGCCCGAAGGTAATGAGGAGGGAAGAGGGAGAAAAATTCTTGGGGAGGATGAAAGATTGGATGGCTTAGATTTGTAGAAAACGATGAGTTTGAAGAGTGTGTAAGAAGGTAGAAAAAAGGAGATGTCTTATTTATACATCACTTAAGAACATAATTTTTTACCTATTTTGATACTAAAACATTGAACATACATCATGGACGATCCAACTTTATATGAACATAAGTACAAAGATCTTTGAAAATCATGAAGGGTCTAGGAAGAATACTTGCCTTTATCACTTTTTCTTACACTAACAAGTGATGTTCTTCACTTGGTTTGGAAGAAAAATACCTTCTTCTTCTTCCTTGGGGGCACGGGTTTGCGATTGAAAATGAAGGGTTAGTGAGCCGCGTATGGAGCTAAATAGATAGAAAAATCCAACTTAAGTCACATGAAATTCTTATCTTGGTTTCCTTTGATTCTAGGTTCTAAAACCTTCTTGAAGCACACTTGAAGGATAGAAGGGTTTGGAACTTGACCTTGGATGATGTTTGTGTTAGAAGAGAAGCAGAAATTATCCTCCTTTTTGCCTTTGGTATTCTCGGCTTAAAGGAGAGAAAATGGAGAGTTAGAAGACTTGTTTTTGTGTTAGAAGTGAGAGAAGAGAGTGTTTGAGGGAGTGTAAGATTTTTGTGGAGTGTGGAATGAAAAACAAAACTAAGGGTTGACCCTTTTTGGAACCCTTGCCCGAAGGTAATGGGGACGGAAGAGGAAGAAAAATTCTTGGAGAGGATGGAAGATTGGATGGCTTAGATTTGTAGAAAAAGATGAGTTTGAAGAGTGCGTGAGAAGGTAGCAAAAAGGAGATGTCTTATTTATACATCACTTAAGAACATAAATTTTACCTATTTTGATACTAAAACATTGAACATACATCATAGATGATCCAACTTTAAATGAACATAAGTACATAGATTTTTGAAAATCATGAAGGATCTAGGAAGAATACTTGCCTTTATCACTTTTTCTTACACTAACAAGTGATGTTCTTCACTTGGTTTGGAAGAAAAAAACCTTCTTCTTCTTCCTTGGAGGCACGGGTTTGCGATTTAAAATGAAGGGTTAGTGAGCCACGTATGGAGCTAAATAGATAGAAAAATTCTTGGAGAGGATGGAAGATTGGATGGCTTAGATTTGTAGAAAACGATGAGTTTGAAGAGTGTGTGAGAAGGTAGCAAAAAGGAGATGTCTTATTTATACATCACTTAAGAACATAATTTTTACCTATTTTGATACTAAAACATTGAACATGCATCATGGACGATCCAACTTTATATGAACATAAGTACATTGATCTTTGAAAATCATGAAGGATCTAGGAAGAAGACTTGCCTTTATCACTTTTTCTTACACTAACAAGTGATGTTCTTCACATGGTTTGGAAGAAAATACCTTCTTCTTCTTCCTTGGAGGCACGGGTTTGTGATTGAAAATGAATGGTTAGTGAGCCACGTATGGAGCTGAATAGATAGAAAAATCCAACTTAAGTCACATGAAATTCTTACATTGATTTCCTTTGATTCTAGGTTCTACAACCTTCTTGAAGCACACTTGAAGGATAGAAGGGGTTGGAACATGACCTTGGATGATGCTTGTGTGAGAAGAGAAGAAGAAAATACCCTCCTTTTTGCCTTTGGTATTTTGTGCCTAAAGGAGAGATAATGGAGAGTTGGAAGACTTGTGTTTGTGTTAGAAGAGAGAGAAGAGGGTGTTTGAGGGATTGTAAGATTTGTGTGGAGTGTGGAATGAAAAACAAAACTAAGGGTTGCCCCCTTTTGGAACCCTCGCCCGAAGGTAATGGAGAGGGAAGAGGGAGAAAATTTCTTAGGGAGGATGGAAGATTGGATGGCTTAGATTTGTAAAAAACGATGAGTTTGAAGAGTGTGTAAGAAGGTAGCAAAAAGGAGATGTCTTATTTATACATCACTTAAGAACATAATTTTTACCTATTTTGATACTAAAACATTGAACATACATCATGGACGATCCAACTTTATATGTACATAAGTACATAGATCTTTGAAAATCATGAAGGATCTAGGAAGAATACTTGCATTTATCACTTTTTCTTACACTAACAAGTGATGTTCTTCACTTGGTTTGGAAGAAAAATATCTTCTTCTTCTTCCTTGGGGGCACGGGTTTGCGATTGAAAATGAAGGGTTAGTGAGCCACGTATGGAGCTAAATAGATAGAAAAGTCCAACTTAAGTCACATGAAATTCTTATCTTGGTTTACTTTGATTCTAGGTTCTACAACCTTCTTGAAGCACACTTGAAGGATAGAAGGGGTTGGAACTTGACCTTGGATGATGTTTGTGTGAGAAGAGAAGAAGAAAATACCTTGCTTTTTGCCTTTGGTATTCTAGGCCTAAAGGAGAGAAAATGGCGAGTTGGAAGACTTGTGTTTGTGTTAGAAGAGAGAGGAGAGAGTGTTTGAGGGAGTGTAAGATTTGCGTGGAGTGTGGAATGAAAAACAAAACTAAGGGTTGACCCCTTTAGGAACCCTCGCCCGAAGGTAATGAGGAGGGAAGAGGGAGAAAAATTCTTGGGGAGGATGAAAGATTGGATGGCGTAGATTTGTAGAAAACGATGAGTTTGAAGAGTGTGTAAGAAGGTAGCAAAAAGGAGATGTCTTATTTATACATCACTTAAGAACATAACTTTTACCTATTTTGATACTAAAACATTGAACATACATCATGGACGATCCAACTTTATATGAAAATAAGTACAAAGATCTTTGAAAATCATGAAGGATCTACAAAGAATACTTGTCTTTATCACTTTTTCTTACACTAACAAGTGATGTTCTTCACATGGTTTGGAAAAAAATACCTTCTTCTTCTTCCTTGGGGGCACGGGTTTGCGATTGAAAATGAAGGGTTAGTGAGCCTCGTATGGAGCTAAATAGATAGAAAAATCCTACTTAAGTCACATGAAATTCTTACCTTGGTTTCCTTTGATTCTAGGTTCTACAACCTTCTTGAAGCACACTTGAAGGATAGAAGGGTTTGGAACTTGACCTTGGATGATGTTTGTGTGAGAAGAGAAGAAGAAAATACCCTCCTTTTTGCCTTTGGTATTCTGTGCCTAAAGGAGAGAAAATGGAGAGTTGGAAGACTTGTGTTTGTGTTAGAAGAGAGAGAAGAGGGTGTTTGAGGGAGTGTAATATTTGTGTGGAGTGTGGAATGAAAAACAAAACTTAGGGTTGCCCCCTTTTGGAACCCTCGCCCGAAGGTAATGGGGAGGGAAGAGGGAGAAAAATTCTTGGAGAGGATGGAAGATTGGATGGCTTAGATTTGTAGAAAACGATGAGTTTGAAGAGTGTGTGAGAAGGTAGCAAAAAGGAGATGTCTTATTTATACATCACTTAAGAACATAAATTTTACCTATTTTGATACTAAAACATTGAACATACATCATAGATGATCCAACTTTACATGAACATAAGTACATAGATCTTTAAAATCATGAAGGATCTAGGAAGAATACTTGTCTTTATCACTTTTTCTTACACTAACAAGAGATGTTCTTCACTTGGTTTGGAAGAAAAAAACCTTCTTCTTCTTCCTTGGAGGCATGGGTTTGCGATTGAAAATGAAGGGTTAGTGAGCCACGTATGGAGCTAAATAGATAGAAAAATCCAACTTAAGTCACATGAAATTCTTACCTTGGTTTCCTTTGATTCTAGGTTCTACAACCTTCTTGAAGCACACTTGAATGATAGAAGGGTTTGGAACTTGACCTTGGATGATGTTTGTGTGAGAAGAGAAGCAGAAATTATCCTCCTTTTTGCCTTTGGTATTCTCGGCCTAAAAGAAAGAAAATGGAGACTTGGAAGACTTGTGTTTATGTTAGATGAGAGAGAAGAGAGTGTTTGAGGGAGTGTAAGATTTTTGTGGAGTGTGGAATGAAAAATAAAACTAAGTGTTGCCCCCTTTTGGAACCCTCGCCCGAAGGTAATGGAGAGGGAAGAGGGAGAAAAATTCTTGGAGAGGATGGAAGATTGGATGGCTTAGATTTGTAGAAAACGATGAGTTTGAAGAGTGTGTGAGAAGGTAGCAAAAAGGAGATGTCTTATTTATACATCACTAAGAACATAGTTTTTACCTATTTTGATACTAAAACATTGAACATACATCATGGACGATCCAACTTTATATGAACATAAGTACATAGATCTTTGAAAATCATGAAGGATCTAGGAAGAATACTTGCCTTTATCACTTTTTCTTACACTAACAAGTGATGTTCTTCACTTGGTTTGGAAGAAAATACCTTCTTCTTCTCCATTGGAGGCACGGGTTTGCGATTGAAAATGAATGGTTAGTGAGCCAGGTATGGAGCTGAATAGATAGAAAAATCAACTTAAGTCACATGAAATTCTTACCCTGGTTTCCTTTGATTCTAGGTTCTACAACCTTCTTCAAGCACACTTGAAGGATAGAAGGGGTTGGAACATGACCTTGGATGATGTTTGTGTGAGAAGAGAAGCAGAAAATACCCTCCTTTTTGCCTTTGGTATTCTGTGCCTAAAGGAGAGAAAATGGAGAGTTGGAAGACTTGTGTTTGTGTTAGAAGAGAGAGAAGAGAGTGTTTGCGGGAGTGTAAGATTTTTGTGGAGTGTGGAATGAAAAACAAAACTAAGGATTGCCCCCTTTTGGAACCCTCGCCCGAAGGTAATGGAGAGGGAAGAGGGAGAAAAATTCTTGGAGAGGATGGAAGATTGGATGGCTTAGATTTGTAGAAAACGATGAGTTTGAAGAGTGTGTGAGAAGCTAGCAAAAAGGAGATGTCTTATTTATACATCACTTAAGAACATAATTTTTACCTATTTTGATACTAAAACATTGAACATACATCATGGACGATCCAACTTTATATGAACATAAGTACATAGATCTTTGAAAATCATGAAGGATCTAGGAAAAATCCTTGCCTTTATCACTTTTTCTTACACTAACAAGTGACGTTCTTCACTTGGCTTGGAATAAAAATACCTTCTTCTTCTTCCTTGGGGTCTCGGGTTTGCGATTGAAAATGAACGGTTAGTGAGCCACATATGGAGCTGAATAGATAGAAAAATCCAACTTAAGTCACATGAAATTCTTACCTTGGTTTCCTTTGATTCTAGGTTCCACAACCTTCTTGAAGCACACTTGAAGGATAGAAGGGTTTGGAACTTGACCTTGGATGATGTTTGTGTGAGAAGAGAAGCAGAAATTATCCTCCTTTTTGCCTTTGGTATTCCCGGCCTAAAGGAGAGAAAATAGAGAGTTGGAAGACTTGTGCTTGTGTTAGAAGAGAGAGAAGAGAGTGTTTGAGGGAGTGTATGATTTTTGTGGAGTGTGGAATGAAAAACAAAACTAAGGGTTGCCCCCTTTTGGAACCCTCGCCCGAAGGTAATGGGGAGGGAAGAGGGAAAAAAATTCTTGGGGAGGATGGAAGATTGGATGGCTTAGATTTGTAGAAAACGATGAGTTTGAAGAGTGTGTGAGACGGTAGCAAAAAGGAGATGTCTTATTTATACATCACTTAAGAACATAAATTTTACCTACTTTGATACTAAAACATTGAACATACATCATAGATGATCCAGCTTTACATGAACATAAGTACATAGATCTTTGAAAATCATGAAGGATCTAGGAAGAATACTTGCCTTTATCACTTTTTCTTACACTAACAAGTGATGTTCTTCACATGGTTTGGAAGAAAAATATCTTCTTCTTCTTCCTTGGAGGCACGGGTTTGCGATTTTAAAATGGAGGGTTAGTGAGCCACGTATGGAGCTAAATAAATAGAAAAATCCAACTTAAGTCACATGAAATTCTTAGCCTGATTTCCGTTGATTCTAGGTTCTACAACCTTCTCGAAGCACACTTGAAAAATAGAAGGGGTTGGAACTTGACCTTGGATGATGTTTGTGTGAGAAGAGAAGAAGAAAATACCCTCCTTTTTGCCTTTGGTAATCTGGGCCTAAAGGAGAGAAAATGGAGAGTTGGAAGACTTGTGTTTGTGTTAGAAGAGAGAGAAGAGAGTGTTTGAGGGAGTGTACGATTTGTGTGGAGTGTGGAATCAAAAACAAAACTAAGGGTTGCCCCCTTTTGGAACCCTCGCCCGAAGGTAATGGAGAGGAAAGAGGGAGAAAAATTTTTGGGGAGGATGGAAGATTGGATGGCTTAGATTTGTAGAAAACGATGAGTTTGAAGAGTGTGTAAGAAGGTAGCAAAAAGGAGATGTCTTATTTATACATCACTTAAGAACATAATTTTTTCCTATTTTGATACTAAAACATTGAACATACATCATGGATGATCCAGCTTTATATGAACATAAGTACATAGGCCTTTGAAAATCATGAAGGATCTAGGAAGAATACTTGTCTTTATCACTTTTTCTTACACTAACAAGTGATGTTCTTCACTTGGTTTGGAAGAAAAATACCTTCTTCTTCTTCCTTGGGGGCACGGGTTTGCGATTGAAAATGAAGGATTAGTGAGCAACGTATGGAGCTAAATAGATAGAAAAATCCAACTTAAGTCACGTGAAATTCTTACCCTGGTTTTCTTTGATTCTAGGTTCTACAACCTTCTTGAAGCACACTTGAAGGATAGAAGGGATTGGAACATGACCTTGGATGATGTTTGTGTGAGAAGAGAAGAAGAAAATACCCTCCTTTTTGCCTTTGGTATTCTGGGCCTAAAGGAGAGAAAATGGAGAGTTAGAAGACTTTTGTTTGTGTTAGAAGAGAGAGAAGAGAGTGTTTGAGGGAGTGTAAGATTTGTGTGGAATGTGGAATGAAAAACAAAACTAAGGGTTGCCCCCTTTTGGAACCCTCGCCCGAAGGTAATGGGGAGGGAAGAGGGAGAAAAATTCTTGGGGAGGAAGGAAGATTGGATGGCTTAGATTTGTAGAAAATGTTGAGTTTGAAGAGTGTGTAAGAAGGTAGCGAAAGGAGATGTCTTGTCTCCTTTGGGGCTCAAGTTGGCCGTCGACTTTGGGTGGGAGGGAAGAAAATTTTTATCATATTTGTCATGTAGGATAAAGTAGATGAAAGTAGGATGATTGAGTTAAAATGTGTGAAGTGTTGTTGTGAAGTAGAATACAAAATGGAAGAACTCTTTTCTTCCAACTTGCATGTGTAAATTCGACCATAATTGGGTTTTAGCAGGTAGAATAGGACAAAATATCATCATTTGGTTTCTAAACAATTTTCTACATTTGATATTTTATAAGGGTATTTTCCTAACCACAATTTCTTCTTCCTATTTTCCTACCCTAAACCGTGTATATATATGTATCCATACATATTCATTTTCTTTTTTCTTCTTGTCTGAGATATTTAATTATGTCTTGTTTTATTTTTCATTTTGTTTAAGTAGTGAAATTTATCGTGTCACATATTTTCGTTCAATTTAAGTTACCCTAACAATTTAAATTGTTATAACGAAATTATTTAAGTTTCATCGTATGTTTGATAACGTTCATTATCTAATTCGTTAGGGTTTCGACGTACCGAAGAACATATATCGATGAATTTAAACTCACGATGCCGAAAATGTTATGATGTAATGAAAAAATTTTCAGGACGTAACACACATATCCAACTAGAGGCCGGTCCATATTCATATCTGGTTAGAGACTAGCCCATATCCATATCCAGCCATAGGCCGGCCCAATCAAATCATCAATCCTTAAGTGTCCAAAATCAACTATTAACACTTTAAAATTCCATAAGCGTATAATCAAACATAATAGCTATAAGAGGGATGATGATGATGATGATGATTCTTCCTTATTTATGAGGGACCAATTATTTCTAATCCATCCGTACTTAACACAATTTTATTTTCATCAAATTTTTATTTTTCACATGGCTATGGCCGAATATGTACTTATGTTCATTTCTTTATTACATTTTCATATTTCCAAGGAAACTTTCACAAAATAATTCCCAATTCCATATTATGGCTCATATCCTAAGCTTAATTTTTACATGAAAAAGCCTTTATGGCCTTTATAGACCTTAGAGCCCCGGAACCAGGAACCCCAATCCTCAAAGTTATCAAGCTTTCCAAGTTCACTCCTTGCTACCGACACAAAATCGGGTAATCAGCTAGCGAGACTCAACCGGATTTTTTTTTTCTCATTTTCATCCTTGCTATCAACCCATGAAGCAACTACCAAGTGCAATTAAATGGTAGTATCATCCCTTGAAGACTAAATTATGCAAAAGTTACACTTATTTACATCAGTTCATGCAAATAGCAAACTATCAAAGAGCCACTCATATTAATATTAAACCAACAATTTCTGAAAATCATGCATTTCAGTTGATTTATTCCAAAAGTATCAATAAAATCAAACTTCTATGCTCCCAATAACGATAATTCTGCCATTAGCACTTGCTCCAAACAGCTGAAAGAAAAAAAAAAGCAATAAACATCCAGTAATAAGCATAGTCATACTCCAACAACAACCAGAACCAGTATATCACAATGACAGCAAAAGTCATCGCTAGAGTCTGGGGAGGATAAGAGGTAGGCAAACAATACCTCCATCACAAAGGATAGAGAGTTTACTTCCAGTGAAACCCTCGGTCTATATGTACCTGCATAGATAGTACAATAATAGGAATATATACTAGTGAATGTCTTTTATTAAATATAAATCAAAAGCTTACGATATTAAAATAGTCCACAGTGGATACGCACAATAGTTGAAAGACAAAGATCAAAACAAAAGAGTGCAAGTCAACCTAAATTGTAGAGACTACCTAATCCTCTAAGCATGCTCTAAAATGCCCATATGTCATGTCTACCCCTCCTTAACCTTAATCATCTACCTCCATGAACTCCTATCATGGACAATGTCCTCAGAGAGATGCAACTCTAGTAAGTCATGCCTAATTTGCTCATCCCACGTCAGTTTGGGCCTGTCTTTAATCCTATTCCCTTCTAGATTGAGACTTTCAATTGCTCTGACAAACGTCGTTGTCTGTCTACTATTGACATGCCCAAGTCATCTCAGTATTCCTTCTTTTATCTTATATGTTATACTAGACACATCTAATTTTTCCTGTATACCTCATTTTATATCAGTGTCTAGCGTTGTATGCTCACACATCCACCTCAGCATCCTCATTCTTGCCACTTCCATCTTCTGCGACTGTGTCTTCTTAATGGTCCAGCAGTCTGTTTCATATAACATTGCCGGCCGCACTGCCGTCCTATAAAATTTTTCTTTTAATTTAGTTGGAAAATTTTTGTCACACAACACCCCTGAAGCATACTCATACTCCCAAAAAGCCAAAGTACGTCATATCCAACCAAACCAGTTCAATAGTTAAACAAACTGCTATTGCAAAGGATCTCCTAGACCAAGGGAAATGCAATACAGACAACATTCAGCATGTCCACTGATAGGCAGACTTGTATAATGGAGGAATTAAACATTACGAACTTACAGAGAAGATGATCATGTTCAGTCCGTTAATCACGTAGATATACACAATGGCACAACTTATCGTATTATGGAGCACCAAAAAAAGCACGTTCACTTCAATGGGCATGTTACTCATTAGTGAACTCTTTTTTGTAAGTAATATTTTTATAAATAGTCAAATCGGCAGATATACAAAAGGTGTTGCAAGCTGTGGCAACAAGTGCTTGACAGGAGCCAAAACCAAAAATAGGTGGCTTACAATATGTTAATCTTTAACTAGTGACAACCTTTACAAAATTTGCCTTTATGGGCAATAATAGTCAAGCATTTACATTTAGATGAACTTGGCAAAATAATGTTAATATTAGCATGTTATATTTCTGATCCAAAACGTTTGTCTGACTGAAAAACACGGTGGCGGCTTTTTCTGCTTTAAATATGCTCAATGCCGGCCTTGAAGTTTGCTGGATCTCCTTTTTTCAGAATAGTAAAGTCTCTTGTATCTGAATGTGAATCACAGTGGACAGCAGGCTCTTGATTATTTCTCAGCTTCAGCCTTTTTCTGAGTGTATAGAAACGTGCATTCCGAGAGGCCATTCATGTCAGTCGCAATACTCTCCATTGCAGACCTGCAGTATACAATGATAGAACCCAATAAGAAGCATAGGAGTGCAGTACAATAAAAGGAAATAACCAAGAGGAGGGCATTGGAAGGTAGCCCCTGGTGGATGAGTGGAGAACTTTGCCTGCAGTTTAAAATCACCTTTGAGTCCAAAAGAAAACATAACGGAGCCAGTGAATCCAAGATTTAACAGTCTAAGGAAGCATATTAGATTAGTATGTTTCGGGACATCCCATTTCTAATACCAACTCCCAATTAGTTTTAGACTTTTTATATCCTTTCCAAGAGTGGGCGGCGAATCTAACACTATCCAAAATTTCAAAAGCTACCGTGTTTTCGTCTCTTTTAATTTTTTGGAAGAGCATCCTGTTTCTTTCATACCACATAAAATAAACTGTTGTAGAGAAACAGAAGGTGACAAGATGTTTTTGAAGTTTGGATTTTTAGTTGTGATTGTTTTCTAGCCAGGTAAGTGAGTTATCTTAGTCTAAGCAAGATGGGTTAAGCAAACATCGCAAAAGGATAGTACACCACACCTTTTCTGAGTAAGGAAACCTGAAAAAAAGGTGGTCATGGTTTTCTAAGGAATTCTCACATAAAAGACAAAGGTTTGATGAAATGAGACCTCAATCCAGAGTTTGTCTTGTGTATTCATCATCTTCCAACATGCAAACCAAAGGACGACAGCAAATTGTGGAAGAGAGTGAATACAATAAACAATTTTCACCCAACCCGAGGGTTGGGCTTTCGGAATAAGGGCCTTGATGGCACTTTTTATGGAGAAAGATTTATCTGGCTTCCATTTCCAGACATCATCCACATTTCTTATGGCGATGCTTCTACATTCTTGACTAAAAACCAGAACCTGTCTATCCTAGCCTTTACCGTAGGGTATGTTCCAGCTAGAACCATGTAAAACAGTAGAGACTCTAGCATTAGGAGGTAGTTTGATTTTCTTTTTAAGTTCAGGATGATAAGAAGAGAGGGTGTCCCAAGGATGTCATGGGTCATTCCAGAATGAATTGTTAGTCCCATTGCCAATGCATTTAATCATGCAGTGGGCAAATAGATTCCTAACCTTTAATAGTTTCTTCCAAAGCCAAGACTCAGTGAATTCACTCATTAGTGAATTCATCTATTATTTGATTTAAAATAGATTTGTTTTTCTAAGAAAGTGAGCCTTTAATGCAGGCCCAGATATGCAAAACTTGCCACCAATGCGCATCTATCTATTAACGGGCATTGAATGATTAAAAAGAAAATGACACGGACAAAACGAAGGAACAAGAATTTGTCTTTTTTTTTCCCAGATCAGAACATGCTTACAAATAATTATCATAGTGCGCAAATTGTCAAAAACTGCAGGTGATCCTTATTCACTGTTAGTCTCCTGCTTACCCATTTCTTTCCTCTATGTCTAGCTATGGACGCAGCAACCATGAGATCCAATTATTCGACTCCACAGCCTTCCAGATCCAATTATCCGATTCAAGTAATTGCAAGAGAGGAGACATGCCGGTCTAATCGTGGTCTTACATTCAGGGTTCTCTTGTCTTTCCCTCTGATTTTTTTTTTATTTTCTTCTTTTTTTTCTTTCTTTTCTTCTGATTCTTCTCTCCCTGATATTTTCGTCGTTTTCCCCTTATCTCTCCCAAGTGCTTGTGGGCTTATGGGCGGCTACGGGTTTTTGGTTGGTAGAATGGGACAAACTTCCTACTGTTATAAACTCAAGCAAGAATATAGTAGATAAGAAAAAAGAGAAACTAAAGAAATTTGTATCGCAAAGATATGTCTTTCGTATATGATATGTGGTCCTATTTATAGGACTCAATGGAGTGAAGATAAACCTGGACAAACTATTTGGATAATACAAAAGATATAATACTTTGGATATCCACATCGAATATAATGTCTATCTCTACAATGTATATCAACATCATGTTTATCCTTTGAGATTCCAATATATCCATAACACTCCCCTTTGGATATCCAACTTTATAGAATATGCCTCATTAAAATCTTGCCAAGAAAAACCCAGTGGGATAAAAACTTGGTCGAAGGAAAAAGAGTACATATTCATAATAATTGGTAAGTGTGTTACACTGCCTCATTAAAACCTTGCCAAGAAAAACCCTATGGGATAAAAAACGTGGACGAAGGAAAAAGAGTACAGTGTACATGTAGTAATCACACTCCCCCTGATGCTGGCAAGAGATCTTTGAGTCGATGCGTTCCAATGTTGTAGACACTCTCTTTAAATGTAGTCGTTGGTAGTGCTTTCGTGAACAAGTCGGAAAAATTCTGGCTTGATTGTATCTGCTGGATATTAGTATCACCATTCTTCTCGAGGTTAAGTGTAGAAGAACTTTGGTGATATATGCTTCATTCTTCTTTGATGTAGTCATTTTCAACATGAACAACACATTATCCTCAAACATTGTTTTCGACGCCTTCGATATACTGAATCATCGACCTCAACCAAATGTATTCATAGCTTGCTTCATGCAATGCCAAAACCTTATGATGATGAAGAGATGGTTGTTACTGTCTGTTTCACTCATCTCCGTAATATGACCGCACCAAAACATATCCATTCTTTGGTCTTTCTTATGCGAGTTAAATAGATAGCCTGCATCAGCATAACTCACTAATTATGGTGCTACCTTCCTTGAGTAATATAAACACCCCTATGGTGTTCCAAGAAGATAAAAATGTGTTTGACATTATTTCAATGTCTTCGTATTGGTGTTGAATTATACTTTCTCAATAAATTCACTGAAATGCTATATATGGTATCGAAGTTCGCAAGATACTTTAAAGCACCAACAACACTAAGATATGGTACTTCAGGACCTAATAATTCTTCGTTATCTTCTGGTGGTCGAAATGAGTCTTTCGATCGTACTGCGCTATGACTACTCAAGGCTCGATTTGCAGGCCGAGAGAACATTTGATCTTCTCAAAGTTTTTCATCTCAAACTCTTTCATGATACAACTAGATGTTTTAGTAAGCTCTTCAGGAGTTCCAACAAGATTTAGATCATCAGCATGTACATCCCGCCAGATTGTTTTAATCCATACAAAGATTTCTATAATTTGATTGAGTATAATTCATTCTTCCTTTGATCACATGCTGCAGGATATTTAAATCCTTCTGGGATTTTATATCATCATCTTATAATTCATATGAGTAAGCGGTAACTTCATTCATTAACCGCATATCAAGGTTTAAGTGACTGTTAGACTGACTGAATATTGTAATGTTATGGCATCAATTATCGGAGAATATGTTTCATCATAGTCAAGCCTAGTTCTTTGTATGTTTGATCCCTTCAGGGGTTTAACCGCAGGTCAAATAATTTGTAAATGCGACTTTTCCTTCAAGGGTTTTGGACTACGGGTCCAAATGCTTTGCGACTTTTCCCTTCAGGGGTTTGGATTGCATTTGTCTATTTTGTCCAATGATTTATGTGTCGACACTTTTCAGTTAACATTGGTTCAGGATCCTGATTCATAACTTCATATGCAATCCTTTAATCAAAAATGATCAATAATGATCATTTGTCTATCCTAATTTTCTTTTGTTGCATAATTCAAAGAGATCTTTTCAAAATTGTGTTCACTTGCTTCTTCGGGAGCAACTTATTTATCGATTTTTAGACTGATCAGTTTTTATTTCTATAGCGCTTTCAAGTTGTGAACATCTAATCTCTTGTTGAGTATTATTTGTACCATTCTTTTTCGAAGGGCTTTATCTTTTACACCAACTGGGCATCCACATTTTAGACTTATTTTTGGTATACCATTATCATGTCCTTCAGAGACATCAAGTCGAATTAGCGTATTCATCGCCAAAACGTGGGTTTTTGTTATCATTCCACTTCTTGCTCGCATTGATTTATTTGTGTGTTAAGGTGAGATAGTGAAGGAACGTTCCATGTAATTTCACGCTGTTCTTCAGGAGCTGGCACTTTCTCTCCCCCTAACGGCGGGAAAACTAGCTCACCAAATCAATGCAGATGCATGTATAATTGCATGTCCCAAAGCTCAGGTGGAAAAAATGGACCTTAAAATCAAATGTCTAGCAATCAGTTGTAAACGTTTAATAAATGACACTGCTGGGCCATTTTAAGTGTGCACACTTACAACTGAATGCTCAACGCCAATCTTAAGACATACAATAATCATTGAAAGCTTGGGATGTAAAATCACATGTATTATCAATACTTAATAAATTTAATCGGATAATCATATTAGCTGAGCAAGAAGCTTAGCAAAAGCTACTAGTCTTTTTGAAAGCAAACTCACATGAACAAGCAACACACACAAAATCATGTAATCTCTTTGTTCATGAAAGAGTTTCAAGAATCTTCTGGTTCTTTAAAGAGTACACCTGTGAGTGTTGTACAATTGTACATATCATTATGTTATCGAGTGACCAAGTCGATTATGTCATAAATAACTTTGGATTATCGAACTTCTGGTTCATCACAATATTACATTCGACTGGATTTATAACCGCATAATACAATCCATAGAGAAAATTGGGAGTTTTGGCTTGAATAATTGTCTATAAAAATTTCATATTCCCCTCATTCATGGTTCAATATGAACGCCATTAAGGCGTATATCTTTTAAACTCAATAGTTTTCTTTTGACTTGGTGAGAAATGATGCCATATTAACCAATATATGTGTATCACCTGTTGATAAAATGGTTGCTCTTCTGGAGCTCTCAATCGATGTCGTAGTACTCGAATTGATACTAACATTTGCTTTTACCAATTAGAACTCTTCTGGAGTCCTCAGTCAATGTTGTGTGTGTCGTTCCACTTTCAACTAGATGTATGCCCATATCATTCACTTTGTATGATATGTTAATATCAAAATTTAATTGTGGAACATCAACTTAGAAATAGTCAATGGTGTTTCTTCAGGAAATACTATTCATATATTAATCAATGTAATGTTACCACTTTAAGATTTGAGTTCAATCGATATCATGAATACCAAAATCTGGATTCAAATAAACTTGACATCAAAAACAGATTAGTATAATATTCAAAATACTTCAAATAATACATAATCTAAATGGCATTCTAGATACAATAAATAATATAATGATTTCACATTAATTCTTGCTCTGGAAAAGATTATGCCAAAAGATAGACGGGGTAATATTCAAAAGGGAGGACAAAGACAATGCCATCGAATCAGAATTCTCAATAGAACAATCCATAGTCGAGTTAAGGATAGTCGAGTTAAAGATACACATGCTTTAGGTATGACGATTATTCATGCTTCGAGCATGTTCACTACTCATTCTTCAAGCATGACAACTATTTGTGCTTCAGACATATCTGCTATTTGTGATTCCGGCATGTCGACTACTCATGCTTCCGGCTTGTCGACTACTCATGCTTTGATCATGACAAATATTTATGTTTCGGGCATAAAAATGACTCATGCTTTAGTCATGCTAACCATTCACGCTTCAAGTATATCAACAATTTATACTTACACATACACATGGCAGCATATATTTATACCAAAATAATTTGTAAATCTCATTTTCTTGCACTTTGAACTTACCACCCATTATTATATGTGGCTGAAAAGGAAAAAGACTTAGAAAATATTTCCAAGTTATTTATATAAAAGAAAGTGTACGGCTGCCTCAAAAAAAAATTTCCACTTGACAATATTTTTTTTGGTACTTTCGTTCATTAATCCTACAGCAGCTTTTTTTTTTCTTTTTTTTGAAATTTTTACAAACATACTGCCCCTTTTAAAAAAAAACCATACAATTCAAATTCTTTACATGTATATATCATATATTTATGTACTCTTTATTTTATACATATAAAATATGAGAAATGATTACATCTCAGGAGATGTAATTTTGGCCAAATCTAAAATTGTGAAATCCGCTATATTCTCTGTAGCGCCCCGGCCCGAAACTGTCATCGGAACCAGTGAACCCGCCGTAGTCTACTATGAGAACTACGAAGCGTCAAAGCAGATCAAGCATACATCATTCATGACGTAAGATAAATCGGCGGAAACGTTGTAAAACTTAAAACTTCACCATCGTTAGTGTAACCAGAAAATACAACAGAAATAAAAGGTGTTTGGTCAACCGGCTAATATAACTTCCAGTACAACATAATAAACATTGAGTTTTCCAACTTAAAGAGAGTAATCAAGCATCTATCTACTTCCATGCCCGTCATCCCATTGAGCCCACTCGCCATCGTCTTCAACAAATATCATTTCATATTCCGGCTCACCTGAAAAGGAATAGAATATCTGTTCTTAGCGAAAACATCGTCAGCAAGTAACCCGTCTATACACCTTACAGGATCACACACGACGAGTCAACAGTATATAAGTCAATGCCCAAAATAAGGTTCTCGGGTTAGCAAATAGCATCTTTATAATAATTCCTCAAAACAGATGAAACACATAAATGATACGCGGATACGAGAATAAATATGTAATAAAGCAACATATCACATAAGCAAGACATAAACTAGTCACATTTCTTGCATGTCACATCTTATGCTTCGTGTATCATGATGCATGTACTTCTTTAACACCACACACAACACCCATGCATATGTCTTCTTTCATAAACATGTCATGCGTGTCATTTCACAAAACATTTCATAACTCTTCTTATCATATTCTTCGCGTAGCAGAACTTTATACCCTTTGGGTGATCAGTCCACAGCAAACAGAACTTTATACCCCGTGCTGAAAAGTCCACGGCCCCATAACATATAACTTTCTTCCCCGTGCTGAAAGGTCCACGGCCCCATTACATACATCATATATCCGTGCTGATAGGCCCACGGCCCCATAAAATATTTTATACCCTGCTGTTGATTCACATGTCACGCTTTTATACCCTGCTTTTGCAGGTGTGACTTTTATACCCTGCGATCAACCAGCATCCATAGTTTGCTTTTTGAAAACTTTGATCTTTTCTTGTAAACACATGTTCTTTCGCAAAGAAATTCTCAAGTCAATGCATGTGCTCATGTCATGATGCAGGATGCATATGTAACTTCGTATCAAACATGTAACATACACACACCCGTCTTACATACCAAGTATACGGTCTTGCACCTCAAACACTCCATGTTCGCATCTTTCCAAGTCCGTACGTCTCACTAATTCACATGGGATTCAGTCTTATTCTTACTTAGTCAAACTTACCATCTATCCCTTAATTACACCTCAAATACCCTTGCATTTTATGCTCATAAGAAGTGTATAGAGTTACTACACATACATAGGGCACCTAAAGGGTCAAAAAGACTTCCAGTATACTTCGAACGCCACATGAGGCGCCTAATGTGGACATCGGGCGCCTATACTAGGCGTTCGAAGTGTTCGGGGATGTGCCGTATACATCGAACGCCTACATAAAGCGCCTAATGTGACATGAAACGCCTAATGTAGGTGTTCGAAGTGTACGGGGATGCTTTGGGACACATTGAACGCCTACATTAGGCGCCTAATGTGACATGGAGCGCCTAATGTAGGTGTTCGAAGTGTTCTGACGGTTCAGAACTGCAGTTTTTCTGCAGTAACTTCCTCTCATCTCCTTCCTTATTCAACCCCTTTCATGTTCAACACCTCAAGATCAATCTTAGCACCTTGGTTCATCATGCTTAACACACAACTATCATGATTTGATTCTTAAACATGCAAACTAGTATCCACTCTAAACCTTCTATCATCCACAAGCTTCTCTAGATATCTTCACACCTTCCAACACAAAAAGTCTACAACCAAGCCAACATCCATCCTTCCCCCATGCAAATACTCTCAAAACAACTAAGGTGTAATTACCGAACTTACGAACTTATATCAAGACAATAAACACATTACGTACAACACTCTTATGGGCATATTTGACAACGAAGAACACAACATAACCATTTCAAATATTGGCCCAAAGAACATAGCTTTACTCAATCAACAACAACAACAATTACATATAGTAAAGCATTTAACATAAGCAAACCAAAGCTACTAATGTGTGATCCAAGTTTTCTCTTTGTAAGAACATAGGGCCTAAAGTATCAAAATTTGCATAAAGCGTATAGAAAGATTATTTACCTTGGTTTCTAGTTAGTCTTACGAATGTACTGCAGAATTTTGGTAAGGATTTAACCTAGTTTGGCCTTCTTCCTTTCTTTTCTTCTTCTCTTCTTCTTCTTCTTCCTCTCCTTTTCTCCTTCTCTTTTCTCCTGCGGTTTCTCTCCCTTTTCCTCTGTTTTAACCGCCCCTTTAGACTAATAGGAGAGTTATACTAAGTGTTGTGTAACTCCCCTATCCTTTAGTAGGGACCATTTTGGTAATTTTCCTAATTACCTTTAATTCTACTTTTAACCCTTTTTTCTTGTTTTTCTATATTTTAAGTAGCTAAGTCTCACATCCTACAACATTAATTAAATTGTATTTAAGGTTGACCTTTAAGTATTGAAAGTCGTGCTTAAAAGTCACGGGGTATCACATTCCACCCCCCTTACAAAAAAGTTTCGTCCTCGAAACTTACGTACCTTAGTCAAAGAGCTGAGGATACCTCTCCCGCATTTGTTCTTTGAGTTCCCAAGTGGCCTCACGTTCTGTATGGTTGCTCTACTGGACTTTTACATAAGGAATCACCCGCTTCCTCAACACTTGGTCCTTTCGGTCTACAATTTTTACGGGTATCTCCTCGTATGTAACATCATCCTTGAGTTCCAAAGGTTGAGCTTCAAGTACATGACTTGGATCCGTCACGTACTTCCTTAATTGTGACACATGGAATACGTTGTGAACTTGCGCCAACACCGGAGGTAACGGTAACCTATATTCCAAGGCTCCCACCTTCTCAAGTATTTCGTAAGGACCAGTAAAACGAGGGCTTAGCTTGCCTTTTACTCCAAACCTCATAACACTCTTCGTAGGTGATACCCTCAAATAGACTTTTTCACCCACATTAAATTCCAATGGACGTCGTTTGGAATCTGCCCAACTCTTGTTGTGATCCTGAGCTGCCTTGAGTCTTTCCCGGATGACTTTCACCTTTTCTAACGTTTTCTCCAATAGCTCAGGTCCGGTGATGGTCCTCACACCTACTTCGTCCCAATAAACCGGGGACCTACATTTCCTTCCATACAAAGCTTCAAAAGGAGTCATGTCAATTGCGCTGTGGTAACTGTTGTTATAAGAAAACTCCATTAGCTTTACCATTCCATCCCAACTCCCTTTAAAATCCAACAAGCAAGCCCTTAGCATATCTTCCAAGGTCTGAATAGTCTGCTCGGACTGTCCATCGGTTTGGGGATGATACGCCGTACTCAACCTTAATTCCGTACCCATGGCTTTCTGGAATGCTGTCCAAAACGTGGATGTAAACCGTGAATCTCTATCAGACACTATACTTACTGGAACACCATGCAAGCTAACAATATTCTCCATATATAAATTCACTAACTTGTCAAGAGGTGCTTCACTTGAAACGGGTAGGAAATGTACAGACTTTGTTAAACGATCCACGATGGCCCAAATCATGTCATATCCACTTCTTGTCTTTGGTAAACCAGCTACGAAATCCATCGTGACATGTTCCCATTTCCATTCTGGAATTTCTAATGGCATCAACAATCCACCAGGCCGTTGGTGTTCTGCCTTGACTTGTTGACAAACTAAGCACCTTTCTATAAATTCAGCAACATGTCGTTTCATTCCGGACCACCAATAATATTGCTTGAGATCTTTATACATCTTGGTGCTACCAGGGTGTATTGATAACCTCGAACTATGAGCTTCTTGCAAAATTTCCTTCCTAAGTTCGTCAACATCAGGTACGCATAATCTTTCTCTAAACCATAAGCTCCCATCCTCTTTGGTCCGAAATCATTCAGCTTGACTATGTTTCACCCTTTCCATTATTTTACTGAGGGTCTTATCATTCTTCTGAGCCTCCTTTATCCGATCAACCAAACTTGGTGTGATAGTCAATGTTGTCAAAGCGTTCACTGTGGAGTCAACCAAGTCTAAACCGAATTCCTCTATCTCTCTTTCCAATGGTGATTGTCGCGCATGGCTGGACTTCCTACTTAACGCATCTGCCACTTTATTAGCCTTTCTTGGGTGGTAATGGATTGTCAAATCATAGTCTTTCAGCAACTCCAACCATCTCCACTGCCTCATGTTTAATTCTTTCTGAGAGAATAAATACTTTAAACTGTTGTGGTCCACGAATACCGCGCACTTTTCTCCATATAAATAGTGCCGCCAAATCTTTAAGGCGAATACAACTGCGGCGAGTTCAAGATCGTGTGTTGGGTAGTTTTGCTCATAAGGCTTTAGCTGTCTTGAAGCATATGCAATGACTCGTTCGTTTTGCATCAAAACACAACCTACAAACAAGGTATTAGTCTAAACTTAATTGGTATGCAAGATCATAACCTTATACTACAGTTTACGTACCTAAACCATTCTTCGATGCATCACTATAAATCACAAACCCATCAGTTCCAGAGGGTTGAGCCAATACTGGAGCTGTCGTTAACCTCTTCTTAAGCTCCGTGAAGCTTTGCTCGCATTCCGCCGTCCACTCAAACTTGGACTTCTTTTGAGTAAGGCGACTGAGAGGTACGGCTATCCTTGAGAATCCCTCCACAAACTTCCTGTAATAACCCGCTAGACCCAAGAAACTTTGCACTTCAGTGACGTTGGTAGGTCTAGGCTATTCAGTTATAGCTTCCACCTTCTTCGGGTCAATAGCAATCCCCTCCTCCGATATCACGTGACCCAGAAAAGCCACACTTCTTAACCAAAACTCACACTTGCTAAACTTAGCGTATAGTTGTTTTTGCCTCAAAATACCTAGAACGGTTCTCAAATGCTCAGCGTGAGTTTGTTCGTCAAGAGAATACACCAGAATATCATCTATGAATACCACTACAAACTTGTCCAAATGTTCTCGAAAGACGGTATTCATAAGGTCCATAAAAGCTGCAGGGGCATTTGTTAATCCAAACGGCATCACCAAAAACTCATAATGGCCATATCTTGTGTGAAAGGCTGTCTTTGCGATGTCCTCGGCCTTCACTCGCAACTGATGATACCCTGATTGGAGATCAATTTTGGAGAAGATCTTAGCACCCTTGAGCTGGTCAAATAGATCCTCAATTCGTGGAAGGGGATACTTATTCTTGATGGTAACTTTATTCAACTCTCTATAATCGATACAAAGTCTCATGCTACCATCTTTCTTCTTTACAAACAAAACAGGTGCTCCCCAGGGTGATACACTAGGGCGAATAAACTTCTTGTTCAATAACTCCTGCAGTTGTTCCTTCAACTCTCTCAACTCTGCCAGAGCCATTCTATAAGGGGCTTTAGAGATAGGTTCAGTTCCTGGAACCAAGTTTATCTCGAACTCGACTTCTCTCGGGGGTGGTACTCCTGGTAAATCTTCCGAAAACACATCAAGAAATTCATTAACCACTGGAATTTGCTCAATAGACGGTACTTCCTGAGTAGCATCCATGGCATACACTAGAAATCCCTCAGCACCCTTCCTCAAGGCTTTGCGTGCTTGTGCAACGGACACATATACCTTCTTGGGAACTTTCTTTCGTTCCGCATCTCCTTGAAACATTACCTCTTCCATCTTAGCACTCTTGACTGTCACTTGCTTCAATCGACAGTCAATGTTGGCGTGATACTTGGCCAAACAGTCCATTCCCAATATCACGTCAAAGGCATACATCTGAATAGGGATCAGTGTGGCGGAGAATGTTTGTCCTTCAAACTCTAATTCACAATCCCGGTACTGATGATACAAAACCATAATTTGATCTCCGGCCGCTTGAACACGATACGGAGTTTCTAACTACTCAGGCAAACTACCAGGGTGTTTAGTGAATCTCTTTGCTACGAAGGAGTGGCTTGCGCCACTATCAAAGAGCACGTTGGCAGGTACCTTATTTACTAAAATCGCACCTAAATCCACATCAAGTTTTACACTGAAGATTAAGCACGTAAATACTTAATTCAATAAGGATTTAAACTTAGTTTAAATGGTACCTGCTACTACATCGGTAGCCTCCTGCACATCAGTGTCCGTCATGAGATGTACACGGGCATTTGCTCGTGGCTTCGCTCTCGGCTGCTGAGCTGCCTCTCCAGGAATATTTTTCTTCATCTCCGGGCAGTCCCTAATCATATGACCCACTTGACCGCATCGGAAGCATGCTCCAGCCACCTTCCTACACTCTCTGACGTGATTCTTGTTGCAATGTGGACAAACTCCTATAGCCTGCTGAACTACTGGATTCTGGGGTGGGAGTCTCTGAAAATTTCCAACTGGGCCTCTTTTCAGAATCTTGACCCAACGTCCGGGTCTTCCACCAACTCTCACATCATCTCTTGGCCTTTTGCCTCTATCAGACCCTCCTGCACTAGCTGCTCTTGCCGCTACTCTGCGGAAATCGTTCTCAACCCGAAAACATGCATCCAACATGTCCTCGTAAGTTTTCATTCCTGCATTCACTATTGCCGACTGTATCCTCGAGTCCAAACCCCTCTCGAACTTCGTCATCTTGAGGCGATTATCAGACATAATCGTCGGGGCAAACTTACCCAAGGCATGAAAACGATCTGCATACTCCGACATCGTCATCCTTCCTTGCTCCAATCTGTCAAACGCTCTTATCTTTTCCAATATTGCAGTCTCCGGTACGTAATACTTTAAGAAAACATCACAAAACTGTGTCCATGAGATTGGTGGGGTCATCCTCAACACCATTTCGTCCCACCATTCACCAGCCTTGCCACTTAGAAAGGGTGTGGCCACATCAACCTTTATCTCCTCCAGCACTTGCACTAACCGGAAACATTTCTCCACCTCAGCCAGCCAATGTTGAGCCTCCTCTGGATCAGTACATCCTCCAAACTCGGAAACTCTCACCTTCCTCATCTCTCCGTAAAAGAACCGGATATTGTGCTGTGGTGGTGGAGGCGACGGAGGCTGATGCTGTTGAGCAAATCCTTGTGCGATCACCGTTAGTGCATCAGTGAGCACCTGGGGTAGAACCACTTGTGGTGGCTGGTTCTCCTGTCCATTGCCAGAGTTTCCTGTGTTCTCTCTTCTTGGAGGCATTTTCTCTGAAAGGTCAACATTGCATTAGCATTCAGTAAATACAAGATGTTACTGAAAGCTTGAATGCACAAGAATGGGTGGGGTATAAAAATAAAATATTAATTCAAAAATTAAATGCTAAACGCGCTCACACACACCCAACCCTGATCATACTTAAACTCTAAAGAGATCAACACTTATATCTAAGGATCAAACTTAAGGGAAAATCATATCTTAATTTGCTGTAAGATCATGAACCTAAGTTTCCGAGATAGATCTGAAGCCTAGGCTCTGATACCACTTGTAGCACCCCGGCCCGAAACTGTCATCGGAACCAGTGCACCCGCTGTAGTCTACTATGAGAACTACGAAGCGTCAAAGCAGATTAAGCATACATCATTCATGACGTAAGATAAATCGGCAGAAACGTTGTAAAATTTAAAACTTCACCATCGTTAGTGTAACCAGAAAATACAACAGAAATAAAAGGTGTTTGGTCAACTGGCTAACATAACTTCCAGTACAACATAATAAACATTGAGTTTTCCAACTTAAAGAGAGTAATCAAGCATCTATCTACTTCCATGCCCGTCATCCCATTGAACCCACTCGCCATCGTCTTCGACAAATATCATTTCATATTCCGGCTCACTTGAAAAGGAATAGAGTATCTGTTCTTAGCGAAAACATTGCAAGCAAGTAACCCGTCTATACACCTTACAAGATCACACACGACGAGTCACCAGTATATAAGTCAATGCCCAAAATAAGGTGCTCGGGTTAGCAAATACCATCTTTATAATAATTCCTCAAAACAGATGAAACACATAAATGATACGCGGATACGAGAATAAACATGTAATAAAGCAACATATCACATAAGCAAGACATAAACTAGTCACATTTCTTGCATGTCACATCTTATGCTTCGTGTATCATGATGCATGTACTTCTTTAACACCACACACAACACCCATGCATATGTCCTCTTTCATAAACATGTCACGCGTGTCATTTCACAAAACATTTTATAACTCTTCTTATCATATTCTTCGCGTAGCAGAACTTTATACCCTGTGGGTGATCAGTCCACAGCAAACAGAACTTTATACCCCGTGCTGAAAGGTCCACGGTCCCATAACATATAACTTTATACCCCGTGCTGAAAGGTCCACGGCCCTATTACATACATCATATATCCGTGCTGATAGACCCATGGCCCCATAAAATATTTTATACCCTGCTGTTGATTCACAAGTCACGCTTTTATACCCTGCTTTCGCAGGTGTGACTTTTATACCCTGCGATCAACCAGCAGCCATAGTTTGCTTTTCGAAAACTTTGATCTTTTCTTGTAAACACATGTTCTTTCGCAAAGCAATTCTCAAGTCAATGCAAGTGCTCATGTCATGATGCATGATGCACATGTAACTTGGTATCAAACATGTAACATACACACACCCGTCTTACATACCAAGTATACGGTCTTGCACCTCAAACACTCCATGTTTGCATCTTTCCAAGTCCGTACGTCTCACTAATTCACTTGGGATTCAGTCTTATTCTTACTTAGTCAAACTCACCATCTATCCCTCAATTACACCTCAAATACCCTTGCATTTTATGTTCATAAGAAGTGTATAGAGTTACTACACATACATAGGGCGCCTAAAGGGTCAAAAAGACTTCCAGTATACTTCGAACGCCACATGAGGCACCTAATGTGGACATGGGGCGCCTATACTAGGCGTTCGAAGTGTTCGGGGATGTGCCGTATACATCGAACGCCTACATGAAGCGCCTAATGTAGGTGTTCGATGTGTACGGGGATGCTTTGGGACACATTGAACGCCTACATTAGGCGCCTAATGTGACATGGAGCGCCTAATGTAGGTGTTCGAAGTGTTCTGACGGTTCAGAACTGTAGTTTTTCTGCAGTAACTTCCTCCCATCTCCTTCCTTCTTCTACCCCTTTCATGTTCAACACCTCAAGATCAATCTTAGCACCTTGGTTTATCATGCTTAACACACAACTATCATGATTTGATTCTTAAACATGCAAACTAGTATCCACTCTAAACCTTCTATCATCCACAAGCTTCTCTAGATATCTTCACACCTTCCAACACAAAAAGTCTACAACCAAGCCAACATCCATCCTTCCCCCATGCAAATACTCTCAAAACAACTAAGGTGTAATTACCGAACTTACGAACTTATATCAAGACAATAAACACATTACGTACAACACTCTTATGGGCATATTTGACAACGAAGAACACAACATAACCATTTCAAATATTGGCCCAAAGAACATAGCTTTACCCAATCAACAACAACAACAATTACATATAGTAAAGCATTTAACATAAGCAAACCAAAGCTACTAATGTGTGATCCAAGTTTTCTCTTTATAAGAACATAGGGCCTAAAGTATCAAAATTTGCGTAAAGCGTATAGAAAGATTACTTGCCTTGGTTTCTAGTTAGTCTTACGAATGTGCTGTAGAATTTTGGTAAGGATTGAACCTAGTTTGGCATTCTTCCTTCCTTTTCTTCTTCTCTTCTTCTTCTTCCTCTCCTTTTCTCCTTCTCTTTTCTCCTGCGGTTTCTCTCCCTTTTCCTCTGTTTTAACCGCCCCTTTAGACTAATAGGGGAGTTATACTAAGTGTTGTGTAACTCCCTATCCTTTAGTAGGGACCATTTTGGTAATTTTCTTAATTACCTTTAATTCTACTTTTAACCCCTTTTTCTTGTTTTTCTATATTTTAAGTAGCTAAGTCTCACATCCTACAACATTAATTAAATTGCATTTAAGGTTGACCTTTAAGTATTGAAAGTCGTACTTAAAAGTAACGGGGTATGACATTCTCATACAAAGCAACAATGATACTTTCACTACATATATATATATATACATATATATATATATATTAAAATATTAACCTTGTAAAAAATGAAATTTTTTTTTCAGTGACTCCTCACCAGTGCTTCAAATCCACAGCATCTTTATATTAAATTCTTTCTCTTTTTTCGGCCAGGGACCCATTTTTGCAATTTAGATGGGTTTTTTTCCCAATTAACATAGGGCCTTACATAATTCCATCACATAATCCCACACCGTGTGGTTACAAGGCAATGAATTATGAAATTTGTTTGAGATTCCGCAAGAAAAAAAGAAGAAAAGGAAAAAAACACTAACTTAGCTATTGCATATATGCATGCTGACGAAAAAAAAACTTGTGCATATGAAATATATACTTAATGGCAAAAATATAAACACATCCTGCGGAAAATATATATATGCCCTCAATATCCATATTCGGCCATGCACAACCCATTTACATAACTCACAATTTCATATCCATTATTTAAACGACAAATTCTTAATTGCATAGGTTGACTGCATACAATATACACGGGCAATATACAACTATACATAATTTAATATCTATAAATTTATAATTTCATATATACACACGGCCATGAACACAGATATATATTCAAAGAATTCATATAACTATGCATTCAAAAATACTCATGTATGATCTGAGTTTATAACGAACAAAACATATAGAACTTTCGCAAAACATAGCAAGTATAAGAAAATTACTTACATGGAACGTTCCTTCGTTTATAAATTAGTCATGCTTTTAGGCATGTTAATTATATCAATTATTCACGCTTTGAGCATGATAAAACGATTCATATTCAAATATGATAACAATTAATGGTTTAGACATGTTAACAATTCATGCTTCGGGCATGATTAAAACGATCCATGCTTCAGGCATGATAACAATTAATTCTTCAGGCATATTAATTATTTAGTCATGTCATGCTTCAAGGCATGACAATTACTCATACTTCAAGTATGCAAATAGTGATATTGATATACTTCAGGTATATCAAATATTTGTACGCAAATAACGGTAATGATATTGCCCAAGCTTCCATTTAAAGTTCCGAAATTTTAAAAAGAAAAAGAAAGAAAAGGAAAAAAGGAATTAAAGCGCATACATATCATAACAGTAATTTAGATAAAGCCAGGGACAATCCCAAAAATATTATTTGCCAACACAATCTCTAAAATTTCTTCAGTTTTCTCATTTTGCCAAAAATATTACCTCCCAAAAATATTACCTGCCACGGGTGAAATTGCGACGTCAAAGGAGGAGGAATTCGAATCTTCTCTTTTTTTTAATGGGTTGCCCCGAGGTATCCTCCCAGCCGAAAGCCAGAAGACTAATCATTCGTCCCTGCGGTCAGCACACGAAGTGGTAGAAGACTGGCCAAATAGTTTGCTCTTTTCACATAAGCAGGGATCGAACCCCCAACCACATGCTTAAAGGACACCATCCAACCCATTGTTGCTGCCTGCACCGAGTGTTCTACTATTTTTCTAATACTTTTCTTGATTAGTTTTTTTTGTTTATTTAGAGCAACTCGTGCTGATAACGTGTTATAAACTCAAGCAAGAATATAGTAGAGAAGAAAAAAGAGAAATTAGAGAACTTTGTATCTCAAAGGTGTGTCTTTAATATATGATATGTGGTCCTATTTATAGGACTCAATGGAATGAAGATAAACCTAGACAAACTATTTGGATAATACAAAAGATATAATACTTTGGATATCCACATCTAATATAATGTCTATCTCTACAATGTATATCAACATCATGTTTATCCTTTGAGATTCCAATATATCCATAACACCTACATCATTTTTCTATTTCTAACAATTCTTTTTTCTTTTTGTTTGAGTGTAGAAAAGGTTTGTGACCTATTTTATTTTCCTTTAACTATTCCATATAAATTATTTTTGTTGAGAAAAAGGGGTTTGAGGATTACAAAATGCATGATTTAAATAACGTGTATTAAAGAAATGCATGACATGTTTTATGACATGACACGTTTTTGCATAAAACTTGCCTTATATAGTTCATATATAATGTTGTCGTACTAACGAGCCATGAAGCTTTAAAGCTTATATCAAATGGCAAGCATTTGTTGTGTTTGAACTATTTTCAGGTGCCATCATTAATGAACTAAACTAGTTCATTAAGTGAAGTACTTAGTTAAATAAACTAAGTAGTTCATTAAAGGAAGCTTTATTTGGAAAAGGCACAAAGGCAACAAATTGAAGAATGAAAAGTCCTCTTCTCCCTCATATCACACGTTTTTAACATATTATATGTATATATATATATTAAGATTTTTTATAAAAAGGCACATACACATATATTCCAACGTACTACCGACACGTTATATATTTTGCGAACGTACGTTAATGTCACACCACTATATTTAACTCATATTTATGAGTATATTCAGGTATTATATCATATGATATAAGTCATGGCGATGACAAATTTATTACGACACGTTAAAAGGTTCTAAACCAAAAATTGTCGTATCGGATGAATACCAAGACTTCGCCAACGTGTCACGTACTTGCCATATATAGATGTCCAGCCCCTACACTTCAAAAATGGCCACAAATTTCGTGGCTTACATGGTATATACAGCCATAAAATCATTCCATGTTGGCACACACAAACCACCCAAATTAAGACCAAATTGTGGAGATTCCAAAATTCAATTTTTGTCACATGATTGGGCGCCACTTTAATCAGCCATAAGTGCTGAATATTAAAGTTTAATTTATGTATATTATGTGTAACATAATATATATAACATGTGCAAAAAGTTGGAATTTAATCGGAGAGAAATCGGGTAATCGACAAACGTCGAAAATTCGGTTTTCTACGAATACGATACATGGAACATTTTTGGCATGTCATATAACATGTATCTAGACACTTTTTACATACTTCATACATTCTAAAGTGTTCTAGAAAAATCAATTAAGGGATGATTGGAATATACCATATGTGTATAATTATATGTGCGCTATTTTACAAAGTTTGCAAAAATAAAATTCAGCACATGTACATTCATCATACACGCCTAGCTCAGCCCTGTTGGAGCATATGTGGAGCTTTGTTGGCATTTTAATTGGTCAAGAATGAAGCATACAATGTTAGTGACATAAAGAAAAGAGCTATACAAGGTAACATTTCAAACTTTGTCACATTTGTAACACATGCTGAAAATTCAGCATGTGTAGTTATATGCTGGCCGAAATTTCAAAGGTAATTGTGCCATATTTACTATCTTGAATCATATGGATTGATTAAAAGATAATATGACAATGTTTTAAATATATTATGGAAATAATCAAGTGATATTTTCAAATATCACGCATGCTAAAAATTTCAGCATGTGTGCAATGAACTTGGCAGATTTTATGGCCTTCTTGGTGACCAATTTTTATTCCAAAATTAGTAGAAATGTTATGTACTAAATGATGATTGATTTCTTCTTTATTTTCAAGGAATTAATCAAATACAAACTTGACAACAATTTGAATAAAGTGTGAATATCACACATGCTGAAATTTCAGCATGTGTAACTAACATGTGGCCGATTTTTTGGTGCCTAAATGTGATAATTTGTCTTGATAATTATGTAGAATGATTATGTGATTTGTGGCAACACTTTTATGGCTAATTGACACATGTTTTCAAAGGTTATTTTCAGATTTATCTAGTCATCAAATGATGACAACTTCCATCCAATCAATGAGTATCAAGTAAGCAAGAGCTTAATGATCATCCAATGAGAAGTTGCCAAGTAAGCAAGGAAATGTCACAATGATGCAATATACTCTTCCGAGGACTTAAAAGAAAATTTTCAAGAAGGAAATTAAGACTAGGGAGCGGCCAAAAGGTTGATAAAAAGAGAAGAATGAGAACAAACAAAATAGAAGACAAGGCTTACAATTTCAAAGTGCTCAAAACGTTTTTCACCTTCTTCTTTCTACACTTCTTTCTTTCTTCTCTCTTAAAGCCTATTGTATTCATATTCATACATCTTGAATAGGCTTCTTACATACCACCATATACTCTTTATTGTTGTAAAAGATTGGTCAAAGTGTGATCAATCTTGCACTCGTAAGGTGGTGGTGTTCGTGATCATTGCAGTCACATACAAGGTTTGTAAAGGGTTGGAGTTGGTGTGTAACTCCATCAAACCTGTGTGGTAAGGTGTTATTTGTGTTTTGTGATTAGTGCTAACCGAGGAAGGTGTCCTCTAAGACTGGAGTAGGTTGTTTTAACCGAACCAGTATAAAATTCCTTGTATTCTATACTTTCAGCACTTACTTTCAGTTTCCAGCACAATGCATCGTCTTTTTCACGTTCGTAAAAATAGTAAACGAATTTCAAAAATCACGAAACTTTCAGGAAACATAGCCACATGTCTTAAGGTTCTTTTGGCGCAAGTTTCAACCCTTTTGGGCAAGTATAAGTCATCCAAACATCTAAAGTTCTGAGACTAGTGCAGTCTGATTTTCAGGCTTGCAAAGGTTGAGACTTTGAACGTATTTGACTAACTTCCCAAAAGAATTTTTCAAAACTGTTTCAATCCAATTAAATAAACCTAAAAAGGAGTTAGTCATCAAATTTTCAGAGTATTTGAAGTCACGGTTAAATAGGAATTAATTTTTCAAATCAGACTACCGTTTCTGGTAGATTTGTGGAATCTGACCATCAACGATTTGTAAAGGGGTTAGAGGTTTAATTTTAATCTGAAATTTTTAGGAGATACTCAGAACATCTGAGACTAAGATGTCTCCAAATTCAGAATTTTTGAAGACCTGCAACCTAGTTTTCCAAACGTTTCAAAACAGGTCCTGAAAACATGAACTGTTTTCAGAAGTTGGGTTTTTGGTTTAAAACAATTTTTTTAAAAAAAAACCACATTTTCCACACCCACTATTCAACCCCCCCTTCTAGTGGTGCCTTGAAAATCCTGCAAGTGGTATCAGAGTGGAGGAACACTCACAACAAAAGGATCCAACGATCTAAGTGAGATGGCATCCACTAGCTACAACTCCGTGCAAGAAGGAATGTCAACCATAAGGCCTCCTCTTTTCGATGGTGACTCCTTTATTCAATGGAAATTAAGAATTAAACTTTTTCTTATGGCTATTGATATTGATCTATGGTCTATCATAGAAGACGGTCCATTTGTTCCTTCTAAGTTGTCAATTGTTGATGGTGTCACACTAGAAGTTATAAAAACGAAACAAGAATACACTAGTGATGACAAAAGGAAGTTGAGTATGAATGCTAAAGCCATGCAACTACTCTTAAACGGTCTAAGTAAAAGTGAGTCTAGTTACGTATCTAATTGTTCGAGTGCTCAAGAGATGTGGAAAATTCTTGAAATGAAACATGAAGGGACTAGCCAAGTAAAGGAGTCCAAGATTAATATGCTTATGTCCAAACTTGAGTCCTTTAAATTATTGCCAAATGAGTCTATCGTTGATATGGATCTATGCTTGACTAACATTTACAATTCTCTTGAGTCTCTTGGCAAAGCTTTCTCCACGCAGGAAAAGGTCCAGAAGGTACTACGAAGTCTTCCATCTGAATGGGACTCTAAAGTCACAGCAATAGAGGAAAGTAAGGAAACGAAATCAATAAAAATGGAGAAACTAATCGGATCTTTAAAGGTATATGAAAACAAACTCACCTTAAGAAATTCCGAGTCTATTTCTAAAAATGATAAAGCTATAGCATTTAAATCAAATGAATACGTCGTAGATGATAGTGAAACAGATTCCGATGATGAGGATTTAATCACGATGGCTAAAAGGTTAAGAAAAATCTTGAGAAAATCGATTAAAATTAAACATAAGTCTACTTCATCTAAGGATCATAAAAATAAAAATAAGGAAATAAAGTGTTATGAATGTGGACAACCTGGACACTTGTCATATGATTGCCCTAACAAGGACAAACAAACAAACAAACACCTTGACAAGGATCGGATCAAAACTAGACTCGTCTCAGAACCTAAACAAAGGAGAAGAGCTTTCAAAACCTCCACTTGGAGTGACACATCCGACTCTGAGACTAACGATACAGAAGAACAAAAGGCACAAGTATGGTTTACATTTAAGGCATCAAATGAGGTATCTTCCGACTCTGATTCTGATTCTGAATGCTCTTATGATGATTTTTTCAGTCAATATTTAGAGTTGCATAAGTTCTCAAAGACTCTTGCAAAAGAAAAGAAGCGATTAATTGAAGACAAGAAATTGTTAGAATCTTCTAACACAATCTTGTGTCTCAATTAAACGATTCAAAAGAAGAGTCATCCTGCACCATAAATTCATTAAAGTCTGAAATTTCATCATTGACATCCGAGAACACTAAACTGAAAACCGAGATTTCAAAGTTGAAATCAAGAAAAGAAGATCTAGAAAAGACTAGAAAACAATTTGATATGGGATCTAACATGCTAGATCGCATTATTTTATCACAAAAACATGACAATGATAAAACTGGATTAGGATACATTGAGACAAACGAAGCATCATCTAAACCATCCAAGTTTGTTTTGTCTAAGAAAGTAGACACATCAAAGGCATACGTAGCGCCTAAAGTAACACAAAGACCCCCTCTCCCCTCATCTCGTCATATCTTTTCTTCATTTCATACGAAGTATAATTATGTGCCGTATAAATATAAGAAGAAGACTAGTACACCACTCATCTTATCTCATCGTGCTTTCTATTCTTCATGTCATACAAAGTGCAATCATGTGCCATATAGAAACCACTGATGCATATGCGACATTCATATCATAAAAATGCATCTAGATCACTCCCCGTGCATGTAAACCAAAAACAAAAACCATACCATATGCACGATGGGATTCTTGGCCAAAGGTCAAATGCATTTGCCCCTAACGTATATTATGTTGCGTTTTCATCACCTTTCTCACCTTTTGGAAGACTTAAAAAGGTTACCCAAATTTGGGTACCAAAAGGGACACTCTCAAAGGGTTGAATAAATAACCCTTAAGAACGTACTTTTGATATTATTGCACAATACACTTAAAATGCATGATTTTTGTTGTTATACAAATTGCTATTTCTTTCTTACATGCACTTTTGATTTTATTTCCAAAATAAAGGGGGAGAGTGCATGATTTAAGGGGAAGAGACGAGAGTGATTGTGTCGTATCCCGGACATTCGCAGGTACTCTTATCTCTCGTCGATCTATCAAAGCCTTATCATCCTACAGTGAAATATTCTATATTTCATTCCTATCGATTATCTTAATATTGCTAAGATTGTTAATGTCGAATATTCACATATTCGATTCAAGTATCAATTATTCGCCGTGAATTATCTGATTCTTAATATGTAGCATAACACCTTTTATTTAATTATGTCCCATGTTGTGTGATATGTGAGAAAATAAATTCCCTCCCCACACACACAATAAAAAAAAATCGGCCATGGTAAGTCTCCAAGAGACTAGAAGATTCTCCAACCAACCACCAACACCCTCTTAATTGTGGTGTGCTAGCTACCTTCTTAACTCCTTATCAAAAGTTGCAAAAGACAAACAAGTAATTAGCCACCCTAATCAAGTCTTATTTTTCCCTCTCCCAACCCTCCTAGAATCGGCCCCATAGCTCTTCAAGACTCTATTTGATTTTCAAACTCATCTTCTCAAATACTCTAAGTCATAAACCCTATAATATATCTCCAAGCAAAAATGATATCTCAAAGTGCTCCTTCCCCAACCAATCATCTAGGCCGAAAATTTTAGGAGTCAAGGAGGGATAGAAGTCTCATCAACCTAAGCTCATAGCATCTCAATCAAGTAAGTAATGTCTTATTTTATATCTCCATTGATGGAATTTTAGTCTAGTAAGCTTGAATGGTAACCCATGTTAATTTCTCTAAAAACCGTGGGTTAGGAGGACTCAAGAGGGAGTTCTAGTTCATCAATCTCATCTAAGAAGAAGAGTTAGAGGAACCTAGGCTTGATTCTAAGCCTTGAGGTAAGTTTCTAAGCATTTTGTGGTTAGTTAGTATTCTTTTAAGTGTTGGTCTTGTGTTGACCCAAAACCGTGTGTTTATAGCTCAAGTGGAGGGAACCCCAAGTGATTCAAGCTACCTTGAAGTTAATCTATCTTCTAAAGCTTCATTTCAAGGCAAGTATACTTTCACCCCTTACAATATATGTGATTATGTGCATACTCGAATGTCTAGAAGCTTAAGACATGATTTTAGTAAGAATATGCCTAAGTTGTTACCTTTTCTTATGTTTTGAAAGGATGGATAATAGATCTCTCTTATGTTGTAATATAAAGCATGTTTAAACTTGAAATAAGAGTTAAAAGTGATGGATTAAGGACTGCCCTATGTTTGATATTGAATGAGACATGATTGGTATGGAACCTAGAATTTTTAGTGATTTTAATATGTGAAATTGTTGGACTAGAGGACTGTTTTGTTTAGAAGGAATGAACAGCCCATATGAACGACTTTTGCATGCTAAAAAGAGACTTGAATTAGTATAGGGAAGCCTTATTATGTCTATTGAATGACCATTAACTTGGATTATAGGCTAAAGAATAAAATTAGGAAGGAAATGATATTTCTATGCATGTTGGTTGAAAACAGAGTTCTGGACAGATTTTATGCCGAATTGATGGACTTAGTTAAGGACCTTCTAAACGTTGGATTGAGCTTATTTTTGGTGTGGTCGTAGATTATCATGTCTATTTTATTGTGGAGTTGGAATTTCTGGAAAATCATTTGTGGATTGGTCAGAAATGAATTTTTAGTATCAAGGGGTCAAATCAGTTTCTGGTCGTACCACCTTAGGGAGAAAAATTATTTAAGTGCCTTAAACATCTTGGATTGACCTGAAATTTTTACAGGAAGTACTTAAGACATAGAGCTGAATAGCCATGTAAAGAAATTGATTTTATCTATTGATCTTGATGGTAAACCATTGAGGGAAAGTTGGTGTAACATTCTGGAAAACAGGACAGATTGACCCTTTGTGCTTGTATGAATTGTATCGTATTTATTTTGACTTGTTTTGGTGAATGGGCATTTTAATATTGTTCATAAAGGAAATAGGAAAGATTTCCAGGTGCTAAGTGAGCCCCATAATGAGTTTATGGATGGAGACAAGGTAAGGAATGGAGTTGAGAGTGCAGCAGAATTTCTGTTGTACCCTTGTTGGGAATTATTTTTATTGAGGTACCTACGCTTGTCGAAATCGTATGAAATTTGTACAGAATGTAGTTAAGATCATGTGGTGCATGTCCATATTTTTAGTTTCTGGAAAATAGGCTCAAAAGGTTGATTTTGAGGCCGGGCAATACAGGACATGCTGCTGGTTCGTTTTCCAGCCCATGAAGAAAGTTGTTTATGATGATTAAAGTGCATTTTACCATGTTGCATCTCATGCACTTGCATTGACATGCTCATATGTCCCATGCTCATGATTTTATCGATGTTTATATAAAGTTTCTGTTTTGAAAGAATTTCATCCCTTCTGGCCAGCTTAACCCGCTACAGATCCGGGGTTAATTGATCTGAAGAAGTATAAGAACCGATCCAGGCCCGGTATAATAGGTCTGATGAAATGTAAGAACCGATCCAGGCCTGGTATAATAGGTCTGAAGAGTATAAGAACCGAGCCAGGTCCGGTATAATAGACCTGAAGGTGATCATGTTATAAGAACCGAGTCATGCCCGGTATAATAGGCTGACACACACTCTTGTTTTATGATGAGCATGATTTAAAAGAAAGAAAGAAAGTTCAAGTATTTTTATGAGCATGTCTAAATGAAAGAAAGAATGTTTCCCGCTACATTTGCATCGCATTCACATTTTCATACACATTATGCATGATACCTTTTCATAGAAGTAAGGGTTGGCTATAGCACGTAGAACCTAATTAAGTGAGGACATTTAGTTCTTAGCTAAGTATTGATATGACTTTAAGTATGATGCTTCGGAAAAGCATTGGCAGGTATGTTGTAACTTAAGAAATTGGGGTTTGATTCTTGTATGTCGTTTTCTCTTTATTGTACGGTGTTATTGTATACTTGCTGGCGACTCTGTCGCTCACCCATTTATTTTTCCCCCCAGAGCCAGGTAATGAAGTCGAGTGGATTGATGATGAGCCAAAGGTGCCATACCCATAGGTTATTGAAGTCGCTGTTAAGAGAATGATGATGGAAGCTTTTGATGGACTTTTGGGACATTTTGGGACTTAGCTACTTTCGGATTCTTTTCGGATAATGTTTGTATAATTTCGCGGTGTAGTTTGCTATCGGTTCGGTTTGTATAATTTTGCTATGTATTCGCGATTTGACGCTTTCGGATTAAGATTCAAATTCTGCCATATTTTTATCTACCTGTTAAGATCGTGACTTTGTAATCCATGTTTATCCATGGGTTTTACGAGTTAAGTATCGACGCTTTGTACTTTTCCGAAAGGGAAGGTACGGCGGGTGCACCGTACGAGGGGTAGCCGAGTACGGGGCGCTACAGGTGGTATCAGAGCCCAGGCTCTAGATTCAGGCAGAACGTGGAAGCTAAGTTATGATCTTAGAAAACTAAGAATTGATCTTAGACTTAAGTCATGATCTTAGAAGAGAGATGGCCTTAGCTTAGACAACTTAGATTGAAAATATGGTCCCCTTGGTTGACCTGCTAGCCTGATATGTCGCATATTAACTCTTTTTCCTGCTTTAATTTCCTTTTTTCCCAGCATGTGTAAATTCAGTCAGTCATTTCGATCCATATATACATATATATATCTTTCTGCTCCGTATACAGATGGTTCGGACTCGTGGTAGACCTTGCAGAGATGCTGCCCATGCACCCGAACCAAACCCTCCACAACCTCAAGATCAAGTCCCTCCACCTCCTCCTCAGAATTAGAATCCACCGCCTCCTCCTCCACCGCAGAATGAAAATCCCCCACCAGCTCCAGGAAACCCTCTTCCGCAAATGCCACTTCTTATTCCGGATTTCCAAGCATTCTGTCAGACCGTAACTCAGATTGGCCAGGAAATGATTCAGCAAGTTGCCCCTCCTCCTCCTTATGAACCGATAAGAGATGCGCAGTATTATTTTGAGAAGCTCAAGCGAGCGAATGTGCCGCCTTTTGAAGGCAAATCTGACCCCGATATGGCTGTAAAATGGCTAGATGAAGTGGAGAACTGTTTTGAACTGAATGGAGCCCCTGATAATATGAAAACCCAAGCTGTGAGGCCTTTCCTCCTTGGTGAGGTGAATCAGTGGTGGAATGCTAAGCTGCAACCTTTGCCCCGACCTATCCCATGGGAGAGATTCATCCAAGAGTTCAACAAGTTTTATTTTCCCCCGTCAGTAAAGATGCAAAAGAGGCATAATTTTGAAATGTTGAAGCAAGAACCTGGTATGACTGTGTCTGAATATGTGTGCAAGTTTCTGGTTTTGGGTAGATTTTCTCCGGCTACGATGAATGATGAGGAATCTAAGATGGTGAAGTTCGAGAGTGGGCTGAACCCAAGGATTCGCACTTGGTTGGTAAATGTTATCTCTGTTGATTTTGAGACGCTGGTTGATGCATGTTATCGGATCGAGAAGGATATCATTCGTCGTGATGCGACGATGGGCCAGAAAAGAGGAAGGGACACTTCTGGTGATAAAGGAGCAAGGAAAATGACTAGACATAATTTTCATGGGAGGCAAGGTAGACAGCAGAATCAGAACCAAAGAGGAAATCAGAATCGTGGACAGCACCGTGGGCAGAATCAGAATAATCAGAGAAATAATCAAGGAAATCAAGGACAGCTACAGCAGGCCATTCCCATGTGTCCCCATTGTCAGAAGAATCATGTGGGCGAGTGCTATGTACAAGCTGTTAAGTGCTTTGGTTGCGGCAAGACTGGTCATATAATTAGGGATTGTCCTGATAATGGAGCTACTTGTGCTGGATGTGGAAAGACTGGACATATTCTGAGAGATTGTCGTGAGCGTGGGGGTCAGCAGCAGAGGAACCAACGACAACGCCCGAATGCGCGTGTGCATGTGATGACCGATGCTGCAGTTGAGGAAGCTAGAGACGTCGTGGCTGGTATGATTTAAAATTATGCAATGCTAACTTGGTAAATATTATATTGCTGCGTAGTTAAAGCTTTGCATGATTCAGGCGCTATTCTTGTATGTTATATGCCCGCAAATGCGTTGTTTGATAGTGGCGCCAGCTACTCCTTTATATCTAAGAAATTTGCAAAGGAATTAGACCATGATCCTATCCGGCTGAAATCACCCTATCGAATCCAAGCTGCGGGTGATCAAGTGCTTACGTCTCATTATCTGTATAAGGATTGTGCGGTCGAGTTCGATGACCATCAGTTCTCGGCTGATCTGATCCCGATTTCTATGAGTGGCTTTGACATTATTCTTGGTATGGACTGGTTGTCTAAGAACCATGCCCATATTGACTGCACTCAGAAGAAAGTCACTTTCAAAGCCCCGGAGCAAGAGGAAGTATCATTTCAGGGAGGTCCCAAGTTGAAGAAGTCAAAGAATATTTTTGTGAATACAGCTCGTGCCCGTCGAGCGTTGCGAAAGGGATGTCAAGGCTATCTTGTTTATGCTCTTAGTGTCGAGCAGGCAGCAGTGGACATTTCGCAAGTTCCAGTAGTTCAAGAGTTTCTTGATGTCTTTCCAGAGGAACTACCAGGATTTCCCCCTGATCGAGAAATTTCCTTTGATATAAATCTCCTCCCCAGAGCTGAGCCCATTTCTAAAGCTCCTTACCGCATGGCACCCGCTGAGCTGAAGGAACTAAAAGAGCAATTGCATGAGTTATTGGAAAAGAAGTTGATTCGTCCAAGTGTGTCACCATGGGGTGCCCCAGTTTTATTTGTAAAGAAGAAGGATGGAGGTATGCGACTGTGTATTGATTATCGAGAACTCAACAAGATCACCGTAAAGAATAAGTATCCGTTGCCTCGGATCGACGATCTGTTCGACCAGCTTCGGGGAGCTCGGGTGTTTAGCAAAGTGGACCTAAGATCTGGATATTTTCAATTGAAGATAAGAGCTGAGGATATTCCTAAGACAGCATTCAGGACGAGATATGGACATTATGAATTTCTCGTGATGCCTTTTGGACTGACCAACGCCCCTGCAGCGTTTATGGATCTTATGAATCAGGTGTTTCGGGACCAGTTGGATAAGTATGTGGTCATCTTTATTGATGATATCCTGATTTATTCGCCTGATGAGGAAACTCATACAGCCCATCTGAGGACAATATTTGGTATTCTAAGAAAGCATCAGCTCTATGCGAAATTCAGTAAATGTGAGTTTTGGTTGCATAGTGTGTCATTTCTGGGCCATATTATTACTGAAAATGGGATTTCGGTTGATCCCAGGAAGATTGAGGCAATTACTGAGTGGCCGAGACCGACCAATGTCACTGAAGTAAGGAGTTTTCTCGGACTGGCCGGTTACTACCGCAAGTTTGTCGAAGGATTTTCAAGGATAGCTATGCCACTCACTAGATTGACTCAGAAGAAGACAAAATTTGTATGGAATGAGGGTTGTGAAAGTAGCTTTTCTGAGCTGAAGGCAAGGTTGACGTCCGCACCAGTTTTGGCTCAACCCATTTCAGGAGAACAGTTTGTGATCTACAGTGATGCTTCCAAAAATGGATTGGGTTGTGTTCTTATGCAGAATGGGCGTGTGATTGCGTATGCGTCTCGCTAGCTTAAGCCGTTTGAGCAGAATTATCCAGTACATAACCTTGAGCTTGCAGCAGTTGTATTTGCTCTGAAGATTTGGCGTCATTATCTGTATGGAGAGAAGTGTGAGATCTTCACGGATCATAAGAGTTTGAAATACCTCTTCACTCAAAAGGAGCTGAATATGCGCCAAAGGCGATGGCTTGAGTTGATCAAGGATTATGACATCTCTATTCAGTATCATCCAGGTAAAGCTAACAGAGTTGCTGATGCTTTGAGTCGTAAGACGAGTCATCCTCGTCAACCACCTTTACAGCGTGATATGGAAGAGTTTGGTCTAGAAGAAGTGAATTCGATTTCCGACGTGCTTGCAAAGTTAGTAGTGGTTCCTTCTTTGATCGATAGGATTAAGGAGACTCAAGATAAGGATGATGCATTGATGAAAGTTAAGATCAAGCTGAAGGAGAAGCCATCTGACGATTTTGAAGTCCAGAGTGACGGCAGTTTATGGTTTAGAGGTCGATTGTGTGTGCCTAATGATGACGCGATAAGAAGTGAAGTGCTTCAGGAAGCCCATAATTCTCGCTTGTCTATTCACCCAGGAGCAAATAAGATGTATCATGACTTGAAGCAAAAGTTTTGGTGGCCAGGAATGAAGAATCAGATAGCAGACTTTGTTGAGAAATGTCTTGTATGTCAGAAAGTCAAAGCAGAACATCAGAGGCCAGCTGGATTATTGCAACCACTTGAGGTGCCTGAGTGGAAGTGGGACCATATCGCTATAGATTTTGTGACCGATTTACCTAAGACAAGAAGTGGGTATAACACTATTTGGGTCGTTGTGGATCGTCTGACAAAGAGTGCTCATTTCATGGCGATATCGATTAAAGCACCCATGGAAAAGTTGGCTTCTATGTATGTTGATCAGATTGTATGTTTGCATGGAGTTCCTCTGAGCATAGTTTGTGACCGAGACCCCCGCTTCACATCAAGGTTTTGGACGGCATTTCAGAAAGCAATGGGTACGGAAATTCGCATGAGTTCAGCTTTTCATCCCCAGACTGACGGTCAATCAGAGAGAACAATACAAACATTGGAGGACATGTTGCGTGCTTGTGTGTTGGACTTTGGAGGTAGCTGGGATAAGAGTTTGAAGTTGGTTGAGTTTTCATACAATAACAGCTATCACAGATCCATTGGAATGGCTCCTTATGAAGCTCTTTATGGAAGAAAATGTCGATCACCATTGTATTGGGATGAGATTGGAGATAAGATTTTCACAGGACCTGACTTAGTGGAGCAAACCAAGGAAAAGGTTATGATTGTGAGACAAAGATTGAAGGCTGCTCAGGATAGAAGCAAGGCGTGGGCCGACGTGAGGCGTCGACCACTTGAGTTTCAAATAGGAGATAAGGTATTCTTGAAGGTATCCCCATCGAAAGGAGTAAAGCGGTTCGGAATTAAAGGGAAACTTAGTCCTAGATCCATTGGACCATTTGAGATCTTGGAAAGGATTGGAGAAGTTGCTTATAGACTTGCACTACCACCATCGTTGTCTCAATTACACAATGTGTTTCATATATCTCAATTGCGTAAGTATGTGCATGATTCAAGCCATATTATGGATGAGCAACCTTTGAGGATTGAAACTGATGTATCATATGTTGAGGAACCCGAAAGGATAATTGATAGGGAAGTGAAAGCATTGAGAAATAAGTCTATTCCTATGGTCAAGGTGCAATGGAAGAACCATTCAGTTGATGAGGCCACTTGGGAGTTAGAGGAAGGCATGAAGCAAAAGTACCCCTATCTCTTCGATAATTCATGAGTTTCGAGGACGAAACTTTATTGAAGGGGGGAAAGATGTCGTATCCCGGACATTCGCATGTACTCTTATCTCTCGTCGATCTATCAAAGCCTTTTCATCCTACAGTGAAATATTCTATATTTCATTCCTATCGATTATCTTAATATTGCTAAGATTGTTAATGTCGAATATTCACATATTCGATTCAAGTATCGATTATTCGCCGTGAATTATCCGATTCTTAATATGTAGCATAAGACCTTTTATTTAATTATGTCCCATGTTGTGTGATATGTGAGAAAATAAATTCCCTCCCCACACACACAATAAAAAAAATCGGCCATGGTAAGTCTCCAAGAGACTAGAAGATTCTCCAACCAACCATCAACACCCTCTTAATTGTGGTGTGCTAGCTACCTTCTTAACTCCTTATCAAAAGTTGCAAAAGACAAACAAGTAATTAGCCACCCTAATCAAGTCTTATTTTTCCCTCTCCCAACCCTCCTAGAATCGGCCCCATAGCTCTTCAAGACTCCATTTGATTTTCAAACTCATCTTCTCAAATACTCTAAGTTATAAACCCTAAAATATATCTCCAAGCAAGAATGATATCTCAAAGTGCTCCTTCCCCAACCAATCATCTAGGCCAAAAATTTTAGGAGTCAAGGAGAGATAGAAGCCTCATCAACCTAAGCTCATAGCATCTCAATCAAGTAAGTAATGTCTTATTTTATATCTCCATTGATGGAATTTTATTATAGTAAGCTTGAATGGTAACCCATGTTAATTTCTCTAAAAACCGTGGGTTAGGAGGACTCAAGAGGGAGTTCTAGTTCATCAATCTCATCTAAGAAGAAGAGTTAGAGGAACCTAGGCTTGATTCTAAGCCTTGAGGTAAGTTTCTAAGCATTTTGTGGTTAGTTAGTATTCTTTTAAGTGTTGGTCTTGTGTTGACCCAAAACCGTGTGTTTATGGCGCAAGTGGAGGGAACCCCAAGTGATTCAAGCTACCTTGAAGTTAATCTATCTTCTAAAGCTTCATTTCAAGGCAAGTATACTTTCACCCCTTAAAATATATGTGATTATGTGCATACTCGAATGTTTAGAAGCTTAAGACATGATTTTAGTAAGAATATGCCTAAGTTGTTACCTTTTCTTAAGTTTTGAAAGGATGGATAATAGATCTCTCTTATGTTGTAATATAAAGCATGTTTAAACTTGAAATAAGAGTTAAAAGTGATGGATTAAGGACTGCCCTATGTTTGATATTGAATGAGACATGATTGGTATGGAATCTAGCATTTTTAGTGATTTTAATATGTGAAATTGTTGGACTAGAGGACTGTTTTGTTTAGAAGGAATGAACAGCCCATATAAACGACTTTTGCATGCTAAAAAGAGACTTGAATTAGTATAGGGAAGTCTTATTATGTCTATTGAATGACCATTAACTTGGATTATAGGCTAAAGAATAAAATTAGGAAGGAAATGATATTTCTATGCATGTTGGTTGAAAACAGAGTTCTGAACAGATTTTATGCCGAATTGATGGACTTAGTTAAGGACCTTATAAACGTTGGATTGAGCTTATTTTTGGTGTGGTCGTAGCTTATCATGTCTATTTTATTGTGGAGTTAGAATTTCTGGAAAATCATTTGTGGATTGGTCAGAAATGAATTTTTAGTATCAAGGGGTCAAATCAGTTTCTGGTCGTACCACCTTAGGGAGAAAAATTATTTAAGTACCTTAAACATCTTGGATTGACCTGAAATTTTTACAGAAAGTACTTAAGACATAGAGCTGAATATCCATGTAAAGAAATTGATTTTATCTATTGATCTTGATGGTAAACCATTGAGGGCAAGTTGGTGTAACATTCTGGAAAACAGGACAGATTGACCCTTTGTGCTTGTATGAATTGTATCGTATTTATTTTGACTTGTTTTGGTGAATGGGCATTTGAATATTGTTCATAAAGGAAATAGAAAAGATTTCCAGGTGCTAAGTGAGTCCCATAATGAGTTTATGGATGGAGACAAGGTAAGGAATGGAGTTGAGAGTGCAGCAGAATTTCTGTTGTACCCTTGTTGGGAATTATTTTTATTGAGGTACCTATGCTTGTCGAAATCGCATGAAATTTGTACAGAATGTAGTTAAGATCATGTGGTGCATGTCCATATTTTTAGTTTCTGGAAAATAGGCTCAAAAAGTTGATTTTGAGGCCGGGCAATACATGACATGCTGCTGGTTCGTTTTCCAGCCCATGAAGAAAGTTGTTTATGATGATTAAAGTGCATTTTACCATGTTGCATCTCATGCACTTGCATTGACATGCTCATATGTCCCATGCTCATGATTTTATCGATGTTTATATAAAGTTTCTGTTTTGAAAGAATTTCATCTCTTCTGGCCAGCTTAACCCGCTACAGATCTGGGGTTAATTGATCTGAAGAAGTATAAGAACCGATCCAGGCCCGGTATAATAGGTCTGATGAAATGTAAGAACCGATCCAGGCCCGGTATAATAGGTCTGAAGAGTATAAGAACCGAGCCAGGTCCGGTATAATAGACCTGAAGGTGATCATGTTATAAGAACCGAGTCATGCCCGGTATAATAGGCTGACACACACTCTTGTTTTATGATGATCATGATTTAAAAGAAAGAAAGAAAGTTCAAGTATTTTTATGAGCATGTCTAAATGAAAGAAAGAATGTTTCCCGCTACATTTGCATCGCATTCACATTTTCATACACATTATGCATGATACCTTTTCATAGAAGTAAGGGTTGGCTATAGCATGTAGAACCTAATTAAGTGAGGACATTTAGTTCTTAGCTAAGTATTGATATGACTTTAAGTATGATGCTTCGGAAAAGCATTGGCAGGTATGTTGTAACTTAAGGAATTGGGGTTTGATTCTTGTATGCCGTTTTCTCTTTATTGTACGGTGTTATTATATACTTGCTGGCGACTCTGTCGCTCACCCATTTATTTTCCCCCTAGAGCCAGGTAATGAAGTCGAGTGGATTGATGATGAGCCAAGGGTGTCATACCCATAGGTTATTGAAGTCGCTGTTAAGGGAATGATGATGGAAGCTTTTGATGGACTTTTGGGACATTTTGGGACTTAGCTACTTTCGGATTCTTTTCGGATAATTTTTGTATAATTTCGCGGTGTAGTTTGCTATCGGTTCAGTTTGTATAATTTTTCTATGTATTCGCGATTTGACGCTTTCGGATTAAGGTTGAAATTCTGCCGTATTTTTATCTACCTGTTAAGATCGTGACTTTGTAATCCATGTTTATCCATGGGTTTTACGAGTTAAGTATCGACGCTTTGTACTTTTCCGAAAGGGAAGGTACGGCGGGTGCACCGTACGAGGGGTAGCCGAGTACGGGGCGCTACAGATTGATTGCACAAATCAAGGGGAGAGAATTCAAAATTCAAATTTGAATTTGTACACGATTGGAGGGTGAGCGACAAAATTTAAATCATAAACGTAGGTTATTTTGTAAATCATCAAAAGGGGAAGATTGTTGAGAAAAAGGGGTTTGAGTGATTACAAAATGCATGATTTTAATAACGTGTATTAAAGAAATGCATGACATGTTTTATGACATGACACGTTTTTGCATAAAACTTGCCTTATATAGTTCATATATAATGTTGTCGTACTAACGAGCCATGAAGCTTTAAAGATTACATCAAATGGCAAGCATTTGTTGTGTTTGAACTATTTTCATGTGCCATCATTAATGAACTAAACTAGTTCATTAAGTGAAGTACTTAGTTAAATAAACTAAGTAGTTCATTAAAGGAAGCTTTATTTGGAAAAGGCACAAAGGCAACAAATTGAAGAATGGAAAGTCCTCTTCTCCCTCATATCACACGTTTTTAATGTATATATATATACATATTCAGATTTTTTATAAAAAGGCACATACACATATATTCCAACGTACTACCGACACGTTATATATTTTTGCGAACGTACGTTAACGTCACACCAATATATTTAACTCATATTTAGGAGTATATTCAGGTCTTATATCATATGATATAAGTCATGGTGATGAAAAATTTATTACGACACGTTAAAAGGTTTTAAACCAAAAATTGTCATATCGGGTGAATACTGAAACTTCGCCAACGTGTCACGTACTTGCCATATATAGATGACCAGCCCCTACACTTCAACAATGGCCACAAATTTCGTGGCTTACATGGTATATACAGCCATAAAATCATTCCATGTTGGCACACACAAATCACTCCAAATTAAGGCCAAATTGTGGAGATTCAAATTCAATTTTTGTCACATGATTGGGCGCCACTTTAATCATCCCTAAGTGCTGAATATTAAAGGTTAATTTATATATATTATGTGTAACATAATATATATAACATGTGCAAAAAGTTGGAATTTAATCGGAGAAAAATCGGGTAATCAACAAACGTCGAAAACACATGGAACATTTTTGGCATGGCATATAACATGTATCTAGACACTTTTTACATAATTCATACATTCTAAAGTATTCTAGAAAAATCAATTAAAGACTGATTGGAATATACCATATGTGTATAATTATATGTGCACTATTATACAAAGTTTACAAAAATAAAATTCAGCACATGTACATTCATCATACACGCCTAGCTCAGCCTTGTTGGAGCATATGTGGAGCTTTGTTGGCACCTTGATTGGCCAAGAATGAAACATACAATGTTGGTGACATAAAGAAAGGAGCTATACAAGGTAACATTTCAAACTTTGTCACATTTGTGACACATGCTGAAAATTCAGCATGTGTAGTTATATGCTGGCCGAATTTCAAAGGTAATTGTGTTATATTCACTATCTTGAATCATATGGATTGATTAAAAGATAATATGGCAATGTTTTAAATATATTATGGAAATAATCAAGTGATATTTTCAAATATCACGCATGCTGAAAATTTCAACATGTGTGTAATGAACTTGGCCGATTTTATGGCCTTCTTGGTGACCAATTTTTATTCCAAAATTAGTAGAAATGTTATGTACTAAATGATGATTGATTTCTTCTTTATTTTCAAGGAATTAATCAAATGCAAAATTGGAAACAATTTGAATAAAGTGTGAATATCACACATGCTGAAATTTCAGCATGTGTGACTACCATGTGGCCGATTTTTTGGTGCCTAAATGTGATAATTTGTCTTGATAATTATGTGGAATAATTATGTGATTTATGGAAACACTTTTATGGCTAATTGACACATATTTTTAAAGGTTATTTTCAGATTTATCTAGTCATCAAATGATGACAACTTCCATCCAATCAATGAGTGTCAAATAAGCAAGAGCTTAATGATCATCCAATGAGAAGTTGCCAAGTAAGCAATGATGCGATATACTCTTCAAAGGACTTAAAAGAAAATTTTCAAGAAGAAAATTAAGACATAGGGGGCAGCCAAAAGGTTGATAGAAAGAGAAGAAGGAGAACAAACAAAATAGAAGACAAAGGCTTACAATTTCAAAGTGCTCAAAATGTTTTTCACCTTCTTCTTTCTACACTTCTTTCTTTCTTCTCTCTTAAAGCCTATTGTATTCATATTCATACATCTTGAATAGTCTTCTTATATACCACCATATACTCTTTATTGTTGTAAAAGATAGATCAAGGTGTGATCAATCTTGCACTCGCAAGGTGGTGGTGTTCCTGATCAATGTAGTCACATACAAGGTTTGTAAAGGGTTGAGTTGGTGTGTAACTCCATCAACCCTGTGTGGTAAGGTGTTATTTGTGTTTTATGATTAGTGCTAACCGAGGAAGGTGTCCTCGAAGACTGGAGTAGGTTGTTTTAACCGAACCAGTATAAAATTCCTTGTGTTCTATACTTTCAGCACTTACTTTCAGTTTCCAGCACAGTGCATCAATTTTATCACATTTGTAAAAATAGTAAACAAATTTCAAAAATCACGAAACTTTCAGTAAACATAGCCACACATCTTAAGATTCTTTTGGAACAAGTTTCAACCCTTTTGGACAAGTGTAAGTCATCCAAATGTCTAAAGTTCTGAGACTAGTGCAGTCTGATTTTCAGGCTTGCAAAGGTTGAGACTTTGAACATATTTGACTAACTTCCCAAAAGAATTTTTCAAAACTGTTTCAACCCAATTAAATACACCTAAAAAGGAGTTAGTCATTAAATTTTCAGATCATTTGAAGTCACGGTTAAATAGGAAGTAATTTTTCAAATCAGACTACCGTTTCTGGCAGATTTGCGCAATCTGACCACCAATGATTTTTAAAGGGGTTATAGGTTGAATTTTAATCTGAAATTTTTAGGAGATACTTAGAACATCTGAGACTAAGATGTCTCCGAATTTCAAAATTTTTGAAGACCTATAACCTAGTTTTCAAAACGTTTCAAAGCAGGTCCTGAAAACAGAAACTGTTTTCAAAAGTTGGGTTTTTGGTTTAAAACAATTTTAAAAAAAACCACATTTTCCGCACCCACTATTCAACTCCCCCTTTCTAATGGTGCCTTGCAGATCCTACAATTTTTTACCTAGGGTATACTTTATTTATTTAATGTACACCATATTTCTCACATATACTATTAAATGTGGCACAACGTTTTAATCAATTTCATTCCGTATACTCTAGTTTTATAATTATAATTCTTCTTTGTTTTCTTTCCTAAAGGCATGGGGGCACGGGTTGTTGTAGGACCTGCAAGGAACCACTAGAAGGGGGGTTGAATAGTGGGTGCGGAAAATTTAGTTTTTAAAATATTTTGATCCAAAAACCCAACTTCTGAAAACAGTTTCTGTTTTCAAGACCTATTTTGCAATGTTTGAAAATTAAATTACAGGCCTTCAAAAATTTTGAAATTCGGATAGATTGTAGTCTGAGATGTTCTGAGTATCTGCTAAAAATTTCAGATCAAAATTCAACCTTTAACCCTTTGAAAAATCGTTTGAGGTCAGATTGCGCAAATCTGCCAGAAACAGTAGGCTGATTTGAAAATTTTATTCCGATTAATCCGTGGCTCCAAATGGTCTGAAAATTGAATGACAAACCTCTTATTATATGTATTTAAATGAGTTGAAATAGTTTTAAAAACTTCCTTTGGGAAGTATGTCAAGTACGTTCAAGTTCTCAACCTTTGTAAGTCTGAAAATCAGATTGCACTAGTCTCAGAACTATTAACGTTTGAATGACTTATACTTGTCCAAATGAGTTAAAAATTAAGCCAAATGAAACTTAAAACTTATGGCTATGTTTCTGGAAAGTTTTGTGATTTTTGAAATTCGTTTGATATTTTTAATACTGCAATGAAAATGATGCACAGTGCTGGAAACTGAAAGTAAAATGATGAAAGTAATAACACCAAGAATTTTATACTGGTTCGGTTAACACAACCTACTCCAATCTTCGAGAACACCTTCCTCAGTTATCACTAATCACAAAATAACACCTTACCACAAGGGTTGCTGGAGTTACACCAACTCTAACCCTTTACACAAACGTTACAAGCAACCACACCTTTCACGAACATCACCACCAAACGAATGAAGGATTGATCACACCTTGATCAATCTTTACAAAAATGAGCGTGTATGGTAGTCTATACAAAGCCTATTCAATATATTTGAGTATAATAACAATAGGCTTGAGAGAGAAGAAGAAAGAAATGTAGAAGAAGAGAGTAGAAGACTCTTTTTTGTACTTTAGAAATTATGAGACTTGTCTTGCATTTTTGGTTGCTCTTCTCTTCTTTTATCATGCTTTGGCCGCCCACTCTAGGGCTTTTCTTCATCTTGGAAATTCTCTTTTAAGTCTTTGGAAGAATGTCTTGTATAGATGTGACATCAACTTGCTTACTTGGCAACACTTGATTGGATGATTGTCTTGGCCCTTCTTACTTGGCACTCCTTGATTGGATGAGATTTATCATCACTTGATGACTGTACAAATCTGACAATTATACTTAAAACATGTGCCAAATTATTAATAAAAACCTTGCCAAATATCACATAATCAATCCCACTTAATTTGCAAAATAAATTAATCTCCATTTAACTCCAAAAATCGGCCAGCTCTTGATTCACATGCTGAAATTTTCAGCATGTGCAATATTCTCAACATGTTCAAATTATTGCCATATTAGTATCACATCAATCCCTTGAAAATGGAGAAGCAAATATGTTAAAATCAAGACTCAATTTTCGGCCATACTAATTCACACATGCTGAATTTTCAGCATGTGTTATATTTGTGACATAGTTTGAAATATTACCTTGTGTAGCTCCCTCCATTATGTCACTAACCTTGTGTAGTCCATTCTTGACCAATCAATATGCAAACTAAGCTCCACATAGGCTCCATCAAGGCTGAGTAGGCGTGTGTAATGGCCATGCCATGTGCTGAATTTCATTTTTGTAAACTTTGTAAAATAGTGCACAATAATTATACACATATGGTATATTCCAATCAGCCCTAATTTGAATTTTCTATTACACTTTAGTATGTATTGAATATGTAAAAAGTGTCTAGATACATGTTACATGTCATGCCAAAGACGTTCCATGTGTTGTGTTCGTAGAAAACTAAATTTTCGACTTTTGTCGATTACGCGATTTTTCTCCGATTAACTTAAAACTTTTTGCACATGTTATATATATTATGTCATACATAATATACATAGAATAACTTGAATATTCAGCTCTAAAAGCTGATTAAAAGTGGCGCCCCATGTGACAAAAATATTGAATTTGAAATCTCCACAATTTGGCCTTAATTGGGGGTGATTTGTGTGTGCCAACATGGAATGATTTTATGGCTGAATATACCATGTAAGCCACGAAATTTGTCGCCATTTTTGAAGTGTAGGGCTGTCCATCTATATATGAAAGTACGTGACACGTTAGCGAAGTTTCGGTAGTCACCCGATACGACAATTTTCGGTTTGTAACCTTGTAACGTGTCATGATAATTTTGTCATCACCATGACTTATATCATATGATATAAGACCTGAATATACTCATAAATATGATGTAAGTATAGCGGTGTGACGTTGACGTACGTTCGTATATAACGTGTCGGTAGTACGTTGGAATATATGTGTATAGTGCCTTTTAAAAAAAACTGAATATATATATATATATATATTAAAAACGTGTGATTAAGGGTAGAAGGAGACTTTCCATTTCATGTTTGTTGCATTTATGCATTCTCCAAATATTTCTCCATTTAATGAACTTATTAGTTCATTTAACTAAGTACTTCACTTAATGAACTAGTTTAGTTCATTAATGGTGGCACCTGAAAATAGTTCAAACACAACAAATGTGTGCCATTTGATGTAAGCTATAAAGCTTCATGGCGTGTTAATACGGCAACATTATATATAAGGCAGGTTTGTCGCAAAAACGTGTCAAGTCATAAAAGGTGTCATGCATTTCTTTAGCACACGTTATTTAAATCATGCATTTTTGTGAATCACTAAAACCCTTTTTCTCAACAGTTGTGACATTCCACTCCCCATTACAAAAAGTTTTGCCCTCAAAACTTGTATCTTGAGTCGTGAGCAGTCACTTATTGTACTTCTAGTTAATCCTTTCCTGACATGTGTTCACGGCTACCATCCTTTTGGTCGTTCATTTCTAAACTGTTCCAGTTGGGCTTAGGCTAGAGTTCTCACTCCTTGTCTATGATCATTCCTTATGTCTAGGATCATCACTTAGCCTATAAGATCATTGCTTAAGTACCCATATCGTTGTTTACTTTATGTTTTTACTGTAGATCTAGAGCCTGGGCTCTGATACCACCTGTAGCACCCGGCCCAGACTCGTAAAACTTTGGTTTTGGAACAGTGCACCCGTCGTACTCTACTAATAGAAGTACAAGGCGATGATGTCATACATATGCATGCCGACATAAACATGGATCCAAATAGCAGAAGCAACATAAAAATAAACAAAGTATAATCGACATGCATACATTTCGTTATAGCTAAATCCATACAAGTCGTAAAAATCTCATCAATACAAAAGATCATGGAAACGTGGCTGACATAATCGCAAATCCTAAAGATATTATCCAAGTCTACTAGCTCTTCAAGTGTAGTCTACTCTCGACTCATCTTCTATAAACTCATGGTCATACACCCTGAACCCGGTTAACTGCAAAACATCGAAACAACAAATGTGAGCGATAACATAAATCGCTCGCAAGTATACCCCCTTAGATCCATCACGGGATTAGTCATGCCAAGACGGGGGTTCGCAAATAAGATACATCATAAACACATACCTTTATGTCTTCATTTTTACAAATAAAGTTAACACATTTAATAATCGTAAGTCCATATGCCCAATAACTTACAAGTCCAACTGCATGATAATTCAATTAATTTGCTAATTCATTCCAAAACCAAGTCCATATCATTTTCTTAATAATCCATATCTATTATGCAGAGATCTTCATGTTGTTTTATTTCATGTCCATTGGTTAATCCATGTCATTCTATGTTCATGTATTTTCCATGATATTTCATATCCTGTAATTCTTATGGTATGTGTTAATCAATATTATATCTATAATCCATATTAGTCCATGTTCATAAAAAATAATCCATGAAGATCCATGTCCATAAGAATAGTTGATAATAGTCCATGTCTATAAAATAGTGGAAATCCATATCCGTAAATAAAAATCCATGTCCACGAACATAGTGAAAATCCATATCAATAATTAAATAAAAAGTTCATATCCATGAAAATAGCGGAAATCCATATCTATAATTATTCCATGTTCACATAGTGTCTATTGTGGCGCCCCGCACCCCGGCCCCGCCGGAGTCGGTACACCCGCCGTACTTCACTAAGGAGAGTACTAGGCGTCGTCTCATACGTATCATGATCCATGGTATAATGCATGGATTTCCGCGCTTACACGCATATAAGTATGCGAAACCGTGGCAGAATTTAAAACTTTAAATTAAAAACATCCACTAGATCATTCTTTGTTTTACAACCCGAATCAAAGTATCGAAATTCTCAAAAGTAGATGTCTCCCATCACAACTACAAAATCAGTCATCAGTCATAATCCTCAAGTCACGTCTCCTAATCTGCCCATCCTTCGCTGCACTCACGGGTAGGGGGTCTAGGTCCATCCTCAATCCATTCTACCTTGTTCCCTGCAGCCTCTGGGAGGAAAAATAGAGGGGTGAGTGACAAAGCCACCAGCAAGTACACCATAAACAATCATGCATTAAATGGAAAGTACATACAAGAACCGAACCCCAAAATTCGGTTTAGAACATACCTGACCTTCAATTAAACACCCGTAAGAAGTCAGCACAAGGTATATCCAAGGTCATAGCTTAACAGAGATTAAAACTTAACAGAGATCATAGCTTAAGTAAGGATCATCATTCAATAAAGATCATGACATACAAAAAGGTCATCTCTCAATAAAGATCATAACCTAGGAGCTATCAATTCAAAACAACTTGGCCTATTGGTCCTGAATAAGATCATAGCTTATGTATCAACCGTAGTGAAATCATAACTTAGGTAACGAGAGATAGGAGGATTATTACCTAAGTAATATTACCTCTAACATTTGGCTAGCATCTCTTCCCTTCAATCAATAGCCGTTAAGGCAATAAAATCATAACTTAGTCACGAAGCAATTAATGACACAGCCTAGTGCAAATAGACTCAACGTCATGCTCATGACCATATGCAATGCGTATGAATATGCAAAAGTAGCGCATAATGCCCTGCATCCATGCCGTTGTGATCAACACTTAATGCATCAAGATCATAACTTAAGCAAGATCGTTACTTAAAGAGCATAACAATAAAAGACTATACCTCGCATCAATTCATAACATAACAAGAGTCATCACTTAGGGAAGTCATACTTAGGGTCTACGAGGTTATTACAACTTAGTCTAGGTATCATGTGTCACTACACAATGACTTAATGAATGTAACATGCATGCATATGTACGTGTGATGCATCATGATAAAAATGAGGATATGATCTTTTCATGCTCTTCTTTCAAATCATCATCGTCATAAAACAATAGAGTGTTCAGATCTATCTTCCCGGATCTGAGACGGTAACTTCTCCCCTTCGAATCTATTACTCCCGGATTCGGAACGGTAACGTCATCATACTTGTTGGGTCTATTCTTTTCCGGACCCGCACGGTCATCATCATCATCATCATCATCATCAGGCCTATTATTTTCCGGGCCTGCACGGTCATCATCATTATCATCATCATCAGGCCTATTATTTTCCGGGCCTGCACGGTCATACTGTCATATCGCTTAACCCGGATCTGAGCGGGTTCATACTGGCCAAGTTCATACTCACACACGGTACCGGTGGGGAATCATTCTTTTCAAAAATCATCTTTTGAAAATGCTTTTCATCTTTCTTTCACATAAAAATCATGTTGTAAATCATGTACGTGACGATGATGCAATGTATGACATGCATTATGCGACTCGTGAACAAATGCATCATAATCATGCATGCACGGACTTGTCTTTTAAAATGGAAAAACTGGCCAGCAATCACATTCTGTTCATACAGCCTCGTGCTCATCAATTCGTGCTCATATTCATAAACCCATGCCATACATATGCATAATGAAGGCTTAGACACATGCTATTAAAATTTCGTAACATTCCGAAATGTCTAACTACCTCAAAACATCATACTATCATCAAAGGTACTGCTGAATCAGCAGGGCAGTACCGCCTTACCTCAGTTTCGTGGGTCATAAAACTTTATTCATTTTGATCCATCACCTGAAAAACATATCTAACACACCAAGGAACAATATTCATAAGGCTAAACATCACATTTAAGCTTAAATGAGCAAGATCAAAGCCTTACAACTTATGACAATAAAATGTCATGTTTTCCAGTTTTGTACACTAACTTCAACTCAGTTGTTAACCATCAAAATGGTGGTTTTAGGCTGGTTTCTTTACATGAACATGCACATCTATGCCCTAAGTAATTGCCATAAAATTTCCAAGGCAATTCAATAAGTTTAAAGGGGTCATCTATTCACTTTTACAAACTGGGTACATGCAGAAACTGGAATGACCATTTGTATCACGAAATGAATTGTGACCAAAACACAACTCCTTTTACCAAAATTCCAACTCAAAGATGTCATAAACACATCAAAACATCATCATACAAAAAATCAGCTCATTTGCATATTCCTAAGGTGCATTTTCAAGTCACGCAACTTACTACTCAAAACTGTCCTGTTTCAGCAACTCTGTTTGAGCAGTTTTAACAAGAACTTCATTAAAAATAATCCACAAATCCTTTTACTGAAATTCCAACTCACACATTTCATAAACGTATAAGGCTATAATCATACCAAAAATTAGCCCATTTGAACACTCCTAAGGTTTATTTCCATGTCGTACAACATGCAACATAAATCTGTCCAGCTCCAGTAATTCTGTTTGACCAACTCTTACTAAAAATTTCATTAAGGACAAACCACAACTCCTTTTAATGAAATTCCAACTCACACATTTCATAAACATATAAGACTATCATCATACCAAAAATTAGCCAATTTGCACCTTCCTAAGGTTTATTTTCAGGTCGTCCAATATGACACATAAAATTGTCCAGTTCCAGGGATTTCAGCACTTATTCCCTTTTATGGTCCAAGCATTTCCAAGCAACTTCATTCTTTAAAGTGACTAAATAACCATCAAATACACACTTCAACATAATTATTTCAAGCCTCATAACATGCTTTTAACCATAAATAATCTATTCATGAATCACATCAAAAACAGTCACAACACTTTCATGTAACAAATCATTTGCTCATACCATCATTTTTCTTATAACAACTAGTTTTCATATCTTGTACTTAGCATCTTTCACTAAGATTCATAGCCTAAAAATGACTAGCCATTCAAGTATGCACTTCTCAAATAAGGCAAGATTGGCTAGAGTATACTTGCCTCCTTGAACCTTAGAGCTTTTCCTTTGCTTGAACCTTGGTTGAAATGGAATGAAGTCCTCCTCCACAAAATGGAGCTTGAATGGAGCTTGAGATGGATTCTAACCACCAAGATGTTAGCTTCTCCTAAGTAGCTTGAAGGAATTTCACCTAGTTGTAGGATCTGCAAGGCACCACTAGAAGGGGGGTTGAATAGATGGTGCAGAAAATATGGTTTTTAAAATTTCTTGAAACCTAACCAATTCAAGTTCTGAAAACAGATTCTTTTTTCAGGACCTGTTTTAAAACGTTTTTAAAACTAGGTTAGAGGTCTCAAAAAATTATGAAATTTTGAGAGAACTTAGCCTCAGATGTTATGAGGGTCCCCTAAAAATTTCAAATTAAAATTCAACCTTTAACCCCTTCAAAAACCGTTGGTACTCAGATTGTGCAAATCTGCCAGAAATGGTAGATGGTTTTGAAAAATTAATTCCTATTTGTGTGAACGTCCAAATGATCTGAAAATTTGACCACTAACTCTTTATATACTATATTTTAATGGGTTGAAACAGTTTTGGAAAATTCTTTTGGGAAGTAGGTCAAATACAATCAAAGTTTCAACCTTTGCAAGTCTGATAATCAGACTGCACTAGTCTCAGAACTATTGATGTTTGATTGACTTATACTTGTCCAACAGGGTTGAAACTTGTGTCAAATGAACCCTAGAACGTGTAGGTATGTTTCTGGAAATTTTTGTAATTTTTGAAATTCGTTTACTATTTTTACGAACGTGAACAAAATGTATAAACAGAGCAGAAACTGAAAAGTAAATGCTGAAAGTAAATTGCACCAAGAATTTTATACTGGTTCGGTTATAAACAACCTACTCCAGTCTTCAAGGAACACCTTCCTTGGTTCACACTAATCACACACACGCAGTACACCTTACCGCAGGGTTGATAGAGTTACACCTAACTTCAACCCTTTACAAACCTTGTATGTCGAGTACAATTCACACGAACACCACCACCTCGCTAGAATGAAGATTGATCACACCTTGATCAATCTTTTACAAAGATGTATGAATGGTGGTTTATCTCAAGCCTATTCAAGATTCAAAGAATATGAATACAATAGGCTTTACAAGAAAAGAGAAAGAAAGAAGATGTAGGAGAAGAAGAGCTTGGCTATTTGATCTCTTTAGAATGCAATGCTTGTTGTTGTTTTTGTTTGCTCTCCTCTTCTTCTTTTTAATTGTGGCAGCCGTCCCCCTAGGAGCCTTCTCCCTCTTGAAAATTTCCTTTTAAGTGCTTGAGAGAGTGTAAGACATCATTGTGACAATGCCTTGCTTGCTTGGCATCATTCTATTGGATCATCATTTAGTCTTTGCTTACTTGGCACCTCTTTATTGGCTCAATGTTGTCAACATGATGACATGGAAAAAATCTGAGATTAACACTTTAAACATGTGCCAATATCAATCATAAAATCATACCATAAGCTAAGAGATACACCATAAATTGCAAGACCAACAAATCCTTCCCTTTTCAAACCTAAAAATCGCCCATAATGTTCCTTGCCATGCTGAATTTTTCAGCATGTGCAACCTTCCATTTCTTTCAAAATAATACCCATTATTCTTTGATTTTTCACCATAAAAATGAATCAACAATACATGGTAAGTCTTGCTAACAATTGAGAAATGAATTTGGACACAAAGTAGGCTTAGAATTCGGCCACCATCACTTCACACATGCTGAAAAATTTCAGCATGTGTGATATGTAGAATATCACACTTAATTACCTTACATAATATTCAAATCATTTCCATAACATCTTCAATTAATCCTCACAATTCAAGACACACAATATATGTATTTTAATCTTAAAATTTCGGCCATGATAATGTTAGTGTGCTGAAATTTTCAGCATGTGACATAAGAGAGATATATGTTGAATACTTACCTTTTGTAGCTTCTCTCTTTGATTCATCAATATTGTATGATTGATCCTTGACCAATCAATATGCCAACAAGGCTCCACATGTGCTCCATCTCAGCTGTATGTAACGTTGGAAGATGTATATACATGTGCTGAAATTTATTTTTGTTAACTTTGTAAAATAGTGCACATTTAATAATACACACATGTAATATTCCAATCAGCCCTTAATTTAATTTTCTAGAACACTTTAAGATGTATATTATATGTAAAAAGTGTCTAGATACGTGTCACATGATGTTCAAGAAAAACGTTCCATGTTATGTGCGTAGAAAACCGAATTTTCGATATTTGTCGATTACCCGATTTTTCTCTAATTTAAATTCCAAATTTTACACATGTTATATATATTATGTTATACATAATATATATAATATATACTTTAAATCTCAGCACTTGACTGGTCTAAAGTGGTACCATTAACATGTGACAAAATTAAACTTGGAATCTTCACATTTTGGCCTTAATGTGGAGTAATTTGTGTGTGCCAACATGGAAAGTATTTTTGGCTGAATATGTCATGTGTAGCACGAAATTTACATCATATTTTGATGTATATAGGCTGGCCATTTATTTATGGCAAGTACGTGACACGTTGGCGAAGTTTCGGTATTCACCCGATACGACAAATTTCGGTTTAGAACCTTTTATCGTGTCGTATTTAATTTGTCATCACCATATCTTATATCATATGATATAAGACCTGAATATACTTATAAATATGAGTTACGTATAGTGGTGTGACGTTAACGTACGTACGAAAAATATATAATGTGTCGGTAGTACGTTGGAATACATGTGTATGTGCCTTTATAAAAAAAAATCTGAAAATATGTATAATACATGTATATGTGCGTGTGAATTAAATGTGGTGAGGAGGAGAAGACTTTCCTTCCTTGGCCTTGTTGCCTTTGTGCCTTTTTCAAATTAATCTACCTTTAATGAACTACTTAGTTTATTAAACTAAGTACTTCACTTAATGAACTAATTTAGTTCATTAATGGTGGCACCTGAAAATAGTATAAACACAACAAATGTTCGCCATATGATGTAAGCTTTAATGCTTCATGGCTCGTTAGTACGGCAACATAATATATAAGCTAAATAAGGCAAGTAATGGCAAGTTATCATGCATACATGTACTTATGCACGTTTATATACATATATGCATTCAACGTTTATATATATATATATGCATTCAAATTTCTTATTTTGAAATCACTCAAACCCTCTTATTTCTACACTAGTGACCACTAGATGGGTTCTTGAAGGCTTGAAGATGAAGATGATCTCACATTCCTAGCTTCATCATGGCCGAAAGTTTGATGATGATGGAGTAGTATTCTAAGTGTTCTAAAATTGCTTGGAGAAAATTTTCTTCCCTTGGCTAGAGGGGCAGCCGTGGGTTTAGTGGGAGGGGAAGGGATTCTCCATAGTTTAGTTAGGCTAATTAACCTTGGTTTCTTTTAACTAATCAAGGTTTCTTTAAGGCAACTATAGTTACTTTATGTCAACTATAGTTACTTTTTTGTCAACTATAGTTGCTTTATGCCAACTATAGTTACTTTATGCCAACTATAGTTACTTTATGCCAACTATAGTTACTTTATGGGCAACCTTGGTTACTTTACCCAACTAGAGTTATTTTCTTAACCTTGTTGTATCATTAAGTAACCATGGTAATCTTTCTCGGTCAACCATGGGGGGTGGTTTTGACTCCTTGGAGGGAAACTTTACCATGCTTAATTTCTCTCCAAATGAGTTTAATAAGAAGCCATGTGGGTATTTGCCCCCTTTTTAATTGTTTCTCTTTTTTCTTGTTTTAAAAATAAAGTTAGGAAATTCCCAATTTCCCTTGGGCTAGGCCGAAATTCTCCAAGAATTTGGGAAAGAATTGCCCACTACTTACACTCCTTAATTTTTCATTTGGCTTTATTTTAGGGAGGCCCTTAAGATTAAACTCTCCTATAATTTTGGAAAAACCCCTTTAAGGCCCTTTTTAAACCTTGTGGCCGAAATTTTCTTAAGCCTTTGGGAATGAATTGGTCACTACATATAGTCTCTAACTCACGCTTGAATTGATTATATCATTTGCTTATCATCCTAAAATGAAAGAATCACTAAGGAAACTTAGTGAAAGACGCTTGGAAGATACCACTTTATTAATTCACTTATATGAGTCTTCAAGTACTATACGACTTTTCGGCGGGGTACAACATTCTCCCCCCCTTAATAAGTTTCGTCCTCGAAACTTCAGGCTAGTCAACAAAATGGGGCGTCTACTCCTCATGTCGTCTTCCGTTTCCCCATGTGGCTTTCATTTTAGGTAAATAAGATCGCATAAAGCGTCTATTTAGTTCCCTCGGAATTTCTTTGTTCCATTCATCTTAGAGATTTCATCGGAACTTATTCTAATTCGGTGTTCTCGTTACCTATCTCATATCAAGCACTTGCAACCTTGGTACTATGTACTTGATAATTAATTCCATTTCGTGTAATCATGATCACAGCAGGCTTATAATTTCCTTTTCCATAAAATGTGTACAAGTGCTCATAGTGACGCATCATGACGAGGACCCCGAGTCCCATACGTAGTGTCATACTTGGTTATGTTATCGCTAATAATCTCACTTGCTTACTTGTGGTTTACTCATCATAACTTAAAGAAAACTATCATAATCACTCATTCTTGGTTAATAGGAAGTAGAGCAGAGGACATAGGTACTTCACACTTATTGGGCGTACCTTGGTTGTTTCTTTGTCATCCGCATAAACTAGCCTTATATGGATACGGTTTCCACCTTCTACTTCGTTTTCTTGTTAAATCATTTCTTTCATTCTTTCGTTCCCTTACTATCACATTTCGCTCCGTAGCGGTCCTCCAATAATTCACCAAAGGTCCTTGAATACGACTTAACTTAGTTTAATTTGATCTGGAGGTCTAGACCGCGCACAAATCTGATCAGCTTAAACCTTTCATCTCCCATAATCAAGGAACATACTGTCCCAAAGTAATGAATGATTACGGAGCTGCTTGACCCCTATCTTAGTGAGTCAAATTCCTCAACCCTTCTCGTGACTAAGTCAGGAGAAGAAGAACTCACAAAACTCCTCTTAGAACCTTGCCCTTATCTTATCCAGTACCAGTATCAGCATGAAGTTACTTTCAACTTTACTTAACCATCTTTCTGCCTACTATGAACTAAATTCTCTGCCAAACCTTGGAGTACGTGTTCTTACTAACTATTGTTAGTAATGCTTACTGCCCCCTGGGGGGACAGTGATGATGTCATCTTACTGAATTGTGGTGCCATCCGCACCACGAAGTGTCGGAGTCTTACTTAAGGTATAAATATTCAGAATAAGCGACACCATTTAATTCGTAATCCCTATACGATCTTATGGTCATGCAAACAGTCATGATTACATTCTGTAGATGGCCATCGACTAGGGCTTTATCATATGGTCAAAACCCTAATTTCCAGTCTAAGTCATCCTGGTCTAAGGTCAATTCTCATCTAAGATCAGAACTTAGGTCTAAGATCAAACTTAGTTGACTACAATCATAACTTTGTTCTACATTCTGCCAGGATCTGGAGCCTTTGCTCTGATACCACCTGTGGCGCCCCGCACCCCGGCCCCGCCGGAGTCGGTGCACCTGTCGTACTTCACTAAAGAGAGTACTAGGCGTCGTCTCATACGTATCATGATCCATGGTATAATGCATGGATTTTCGCGCTTACACGCAGATAAGTATGCGAAACCGTGGCAGAATTTAAAACTTTAAATTAAAAACATCCACTAGATCATTCTTTGTTTTGCAACCCAAATCGAAGTATCGAAATTCTCAAAAGTAGATGTCTCCCATCACAACTACAAAATCAGTCATCAGTCATAATCCTCAAGTCACGTATCCTAATCTGCCCATCCTTCGCTGCACTCACGGGTAGGGGCTCTAGGTCCATCCTCAATCCATTCTACCTTGTTCCCTGCAGCCTCTGGGAGGAAAAATAGGGGGTGAGTGACAAAGTCACCAGCAAGTACACCATAAACAATAATACATTAAATGGAAAGTACATACAAGAACCGAACCCCAAAATTCGGTTTAGAACATACCTGACCTTCCATTAAACACCCGTAAGAAGTCAGCACAAGGTATATCCAAGGTCATAGCTTAACAGAGATTAAAACTTAACAGAGATCATAGCTTAAGTAAGGATCATCATTCAATAAAGATCATGACATACAAAAAGGTCATCTCTCAATAAAGATCATAACCTAGGAGCTATCAATTCAAAACAACTTGGCCTATTGGTCCTGAATAAGATCATAGCTTACGTATCAACCGTAATGAAATCATAACTTAGGTAACGAGATATAGGAGGATTATTACCTAAGTAATATTACCTCTAACATTTGGCTAGCATCTCTTCCCTTCAATCAATAGCCGTTAAGGCAATAAAATCATAACTTAGTCACGAAGCAATTAATGACACAGCCTAGTGCAAATAGACTCAACGTCATGCTCATGACCATATGCAATGCGTATGAATATGCAAAAGTAGTGCATAATGCCCTGCATCCATGCCGTTGTGATCAACACTTAATGCATCAAGATCATAACTTAAGCAAGATCGTTACTTAAAGAGCATAACAATAAAAGACTGTATCTCGCATCAATTCATAACATAACAAGAGTCATCACTTAGGGAAGTCATACTTAGGGTCTACGAAGTCATCACAACTTAGTCTAGGTATCATGTGTCACTACACAATGACTTAATGAATGTAACATGCATGCATATGTACGTGTGATGCATCATGATAAAAATGAGGATATGATCTTTTCATGCTCTTCTTTCAAATCATCATCGTCATAAAACAATAGAGTGTTCATATCTATCTTCCCAGATCTGAGGCGGTAACTTCTCCCCTTTGAATCTATTACTCCCGGATTTGGAACGGTAACGTCATCATACTTGCCGGGTCTATTCTTTTCCGAACCCGCACGGTCATCATCATCAGGCCTATTATTCTCCGGGCCTGCACGGTCATCATCATTATCATCATCATCAGGCCGATTATTTTTCGGCCCTGCATGGTCATACTGTCAGATCGCTTAACCCGGATCTGAGCGGGTTCATACTGGCCAAGTTCATACTCACACACGGTACCGGTGGGGAATCATTCTTTTCAAAAATCATCTTTTGAAAACGCTTTTCATCTTTCTTTCACATAAAAATCATGTTGTAAATCATGTACGTGACGATGATGCAATGTATGACATGCATTATGCGACTCGTGAACAAATGCATCATAATCATGCATGCACGTACTTGTCTTTTAAACTGGAAAAACTGTCCAGCAATCACATTCTGTTCATACAGCCTCGTGCTCATCAATTCGTGCTCATATTCATAAACCCATGTCATACATATGCATAATGAAGGCTTAGACACATGCTATTAAAATTTCATAACATTCCGAAATGTCTAACTACCTCAAAACATCATATTATCATCAAAGGTACTGCTAAAATCAGCAGGGCAGTACCGCCTTACCTCAGTTTCGTGGGTCATAAAACTTTATTCATTTTGATCCATCACCTGGAAAACATATCTAACACACCAAGGAACAATATTCATAAGGCTAAACATCACATTTAAGCTTGAATGAGCAAGATCAAAGCCTTACAACTTATGACAATAAAATGTCCTGTTTTCCAGTTTTGTACACTAACTTCAAATCAGTTGTTAACCATCAAAATGGTGGTTTTAGGCTGGTTTCTTTATATGAACATGCACATCTGTGCCCTAAGTAATTACCATAAAATTTCCAAGGCAATTCAATATGTTTAAAGGGGTCATCTAATCACTTTTCCAAACTGGGTACATGCAGAAACTGGAATGACCAGTTGTATCACGAAATGAATTGTGACCAAACCACAACTCCTTTTACCAAAATTCCAACTCACAGATGTCAAAAACACATCAAAACATCATCATACCAAAAATCAGCTCCTTTTCATATTCCTAAGGTCCATTTTCGAGCCACGCAACTTACTACTCAAAACTGTCCTGTTTCAGCAACTCTGTTTGAGCAGTTTTAACAAGAACTTCATTAAAAATAATCCACAACTCCTTTTACTGAAATTCCAACTCACACATTTCATAAACATATAAGGCTATAAGCATACCAAAAATTAGCCCATTTGAACACTCCTAAGGTTAATTTCCAGGTCGTACAACATGCAACATAAATCTGTCCAGCTCCAGTAATTCTGTTTGACCAACTCTTACTAAAAATTTCATTAAGGACAAACCACAACTCCTTTTAATGAAATTCTAACTCACACATTTCATAAACATATAAGGCTATCACCATACCAAAAATTAGCCAATTTGCACCTTCCTAAGGTTTATTTTCAGGTCGTCCAATATGACACATAAAACTGTCCAGTTCCAGGGATTTCAGCACTTATTCCCTTTTATGGTCCAAGCATTTCCAAGCAACTTCATTCTTTAAAGTGACTAAATAACCATCAAATACACACTTCAACATAATGATTTCAAGCCTTATAACATTCTTTTAACCATAAATAATCTATTCATGAATCACATCAAAAACAGTCACAACACTTTCATTTAACAAATCATTTGCTCATACCATCATTATTCTTATAACAACTAGTTTTCATATCTTGTACTTAGCATCTTTCACTAAGATTCATAGCCTAAAAACGACTAGCCATTCAAGTATGCACTTCTCAAATAAGGCAAGATTGGCTAGAGTATAATTGCCTCCTTGAACCTTAGAGCTTTTCCTTTGCTTGAACCTTGGTTGAAATGGAATGAAGTCCTCCTCCACAAAATGGAGCTTGAATGGAGCTTGAGATGGATTCTAACCACCAAGATGTTAGCTTCTCCTAAGTAGATTGAAGGAATTTCACCTAGTGACCACTAGATGGGTTCTTCAAGGCTTGAAGATGAAGATGATCTCACACTCCTAGCTTCATCATGGCCGAAAGTTTGATGATGATGGAGTAGTATTCTAAGTGTTCTAAAATTGCTTGGAGAAAATTTTCTTCCCTTGGCTAGAGGGGCAGCCGTGTGTTTAGTGGGAGGGGAAGGGATTCTCCATAGTTTAGTTAGGCTAATTAACCTTGGTTTCTTTTAACTAATCAAGGTTTCTTTAAGGCAACTATAGTTACTTTATGTCAACTATAGTTACTTTTTTGTCAACTATAGTTACTTTATGTCAACTATAGTTACTTTATGCCAACTATAGTTACTTTATGCCAACTATAGTACTTTATGCCAACTATAGTTACTTTATGCCAACTATAGTTACTTTATGGCCGGTCCATATCCGTATCCGGCCAGAGACCAGTCCATATCCATATCCAGCCAGAGGTCAGTCCATATCCATATCTGGTGAGAGACAAGTCCATATCCATATCAAGCCAGAGGCCGGTCCATATCTATATCTGGTCAGAGACCAGTCCATATCCATATCCAGGTTTCTCTTGTCTTTCCCTCTGATTTTATTCCTCTTTTTTCTTTCTTTTCTTCTGATTCTTTTCTCCCTGATATTTTCTTCCTTTTCACTTTATCTCTCTGAGTGCTTATGGGAAGCTAGGGGGTATTTGGTGAGTAGAATAGGACAAAACTTCCTACATCATTTTTCTATGTCTAACATTTCTTTTTTTCTTTTTGTTTAAGTGTAGAAAAGGTTGGTGACTTATTTTATTTTCATTTAGCTATTCCGCATAAATTATTTTTTACCCAGGGTATACTTTATTTATTTAATGCGTACCATATTTCTCACATATACTATTTAATGTGACACAACGTTTTGTTCAATTTCATTCGGTATACCTTATTTTTATAATTATAATTGTCCTTTGTTTTCTTTTCCTAAAGGCACCGGGGCACGGGTTGTAACAACTAAGATATGGTACTTCGGGACCTAATAATTCTTCATTATCTTGGTGGTCGAAATGGATCTTCCTTTACATCTAACGACCGTACAACCATAGGACTACTCAATTGATGAGCTTTATCCATATAGAATCGTTTTAAGATCTTCTCCGTATATGTAGATTGATGGAGAAAAATTTCATAGACAAATGCTCGATCTGCAGTGCGAAACAAAATTTGGTCTTGCCAAGATTTTTCATCTCAAACTCTTTCATGAGAGAATTAGCACTTTTAGTAAGCTCTTCAGGAGTTCTAACAAGATTTAAATCATAAACATATACCACAATTATAGAGAATCCACTATCAGATCTCTTGATAAATACACAAGGACAAATTGAATTATTTATGTATCCTTCTTTAACAAGTTACTCACTAAGACGATTATACCACATCTTGCCAGATTGTTTTAATCCATACAAGGATCTCTGTAATTTGATTCAATATAATCCATGCGTCCTTTGACTATATGCTTCAGGCAATTTAAATCATTCTGGAATTTTCATATATATATATATATATATATATATATATATATATATATATCACTCTCTAATGATCCATATAAGTATGTGGTAACCACGTCCATTAGCCGCATATCAAGGTTTTAGTTGACTGCTAGACTGATTAGATAGCGCAATGTTATGACATCAATTACCGGAGAATATATTTCATCATAATCAAGCCCAGGTCTTTGTGAAAAACCTTGCACAACAAGACGTGTCTTGTATTGCACAACCTCATTTTTCTCATTGCGTTTTTGTACAAAAGTCTATTTATATCCAATAGGTTTTATCCCTTCAGGGTTTGGACTTTAGGTCCAAATACTTTGCGACTAACTATTTTAGTTCTCTTGGATTGCATCTTTTCATTTCGGCCAATCATTTCTGTGTCGACATTCTTCACTGGACCTCGGTTCAGGATCCTCATTCAGAATTTCACATGCAATCGCTTAAACAAAACCATGATCAATAATAACCTTTTATCCATCCCAATTTCTTTTGTACTTACATAATTCAAAAAGATCTCTTTAAAATTTTGTTCATTTATTTTTCATAAAGATAATTAAACTTACAAAATATTTTCTTCATGTAAGTAAACATATTTGAAATTGGAAAGACATGACTTCAAATAAAATAATATATCGAAAATTAGTTTTTTTAAGTCTAGGATTTCCTTTTTATTTTTAAATATTGAAAGTGTCTAATTCTAAAAAGTGTTTGGTTTAAATATGAGTCGAAATCGGAATGATATGCATCGGAATCAGTATAGGCGTGACGAGTAAACTCATAGTTCTTTGGTGTAAAAATTTGAATAGGAACTAGCCACTCGCTATACTATGGAAGAGAGCAAAATAATATCTAAGGACGAGGGAGGTATGAAGGACTCCCAACTGTTTCTCTTTAATATCCATAAACCTATTCTAATATAACTCAAACAAACACATTGAATTACATAAAATCATTCCCACTCCTATTCCATACCCCCAACCAAAATCCTCTTATTCATCCAACAATTTTTTATTTCTAAAATAAAAAAATCATGATAAAACAGAAACTTTAAGTAAAACCACATATATTTAAAAAATTAAAATTTATATACGACCCAACAAAAGATGCTTATGATATTGTTGAGAAGAAAAACAAATTAAATTTACTTATGAGCCTTGATTTTATAAAGAAATAAGTAAAAATGATAAGTATATTAAACAATTGCTACTTAATAGATATATAGGGTTTGTTATTAGAGATGAGGAGATATCACACAAAAATGGGAGAAAAGAAAAGAAAAATCTAGGGGGAAAATGGGTCCAGAAGGCTTCTAACACATATAGCTATTAGCATTATATATAGTATAGGTACAGATCCGTGGTTCTTTGACTAATGCTTATTTTGACAGATCAGATTCATGACAAATGTTATTTAATTTTTAAATTTTATTTTTGTAAATTTTATATACTATTCTATTTCATCTAACAACTAAGGCAAATTTGTATACGCAAATGCCCATTCAATTTTACAAAATCATGAAATAAAATTCATTACTTGTTTAACCAAAACATTTCATAATAGTTAATAATTTTTCTGAGAAAAAAATAATAAAACTATGAACATTGCACATATTTATGTTTTCTGATGTACTATGCTTTTATATTGATCTTACGAGTCATCAACATATATATGTGCATGTATGTATGTGTGTATATATACATATATATACACACACATATATACTTATCGCCGGGAAAATCTCTACCTTCTTATGGGGTGAAAAACATCACTGGACTTCTTTTGAAAATTTATGTTATCCAGAAATAGAAGGAGGATGGGGAGTTCGCAGTTTATTACACATTCAACTGGCTTATGACTGCAAACTTTGGTGGACTTACCATACTAAAACTTCCTTATGGTCGAGGTATATGCGTTCCCGCTATGGCTTACGTCAGATTATCTACCTCGGATATATGATTCCCCAGGATGGAAAAGAATATGTTCAGTTCACTCATTATGTCTACAACTTTTAACTGATTTTCCAACGCCACTGTGGCGTTCTAGTTCATCTGGAGACTTTCTTTTACGTTTAGCATATGATGATGTCCGGCCGCATCGTGCTCATTTGTTTTCATATAAATTCATTTGGTGGAAGGGAGTCCCAAATACCATAAGTATGTTTATATGGAGGTTGTTACACTCGGCATTACCATTGGAAGATAACTTGCGACATTTTTCTGTCATTTGTCCAAAAATCTGCCCTCTTTGTCGGAATGACTCAGCAACTGTTAACCACATATTTCTCCTTTGCTCGGTAGTCAAGCATGCTTGGTTGAAGCTATCTTGGTTGCTAGATGGTCCTTTGCCTCAAGTGACGAATCTTCGTCAATATTTACTGCAATGGTGGTTATCTTCTTCTGCTAAATCACTCAAGGGCAACTTTCGTGTTATTGGCCCTATTATGTTATATTGGGCAATTTGGAGGGTTTATACCAATCACTCATATGGAGAGGGAGATTTACCAGTAACAAAAATCTTTTATCTTGCACGTCAGACATGCTATGATTGGGCTTCATCGCTTTTGGGTAGATCTTTGGCACAGTATGTTCTGTAGGATCTGCAAGGCACCACTAGAAGGGGGGGTTGAATAGATGGTGCGGAAAGTGTGCTTTTTAAAATTTCTTTAAACTTGAACAATTCAAGTTCTGAAAACAGATTCTATTTTTGCTAACTTTTGCACATGTTATATATATTATGTTATACATAATATATATAATATATACTTTAAATCTCAGCACTTGGCTGGTCTAAAGTGGTACCATTAGCATGTGACAAAATTAAACTTGGAATCTTCACATTTTGGCCTTAATGTGGGGTGATTTGTGTGTGCCAACATGGAAAGTATTTTTGGCTGAAAATATCATGTAGGCCACGAAATTTATGATGATTTTTGAAGTATAGGGGCTGGCCATTTATTTATGGCAAGTACGTGACACGTTGGCAAAGTTTCTGTATTCGTCCGATACGATAATTTTCGGTTTAGAACCTTTTAACGTGTCGTATTTAATTTGTCATCACCATGTCTTATATCATATGATATAAGACCTGAATATACTCATAAATATGAGTTAAGTATAGTGGTGTGATGTTAACGTACGTACGTAAAATATATAACGTGTCGGTAGTACGTTGGAATACATGTGTATGTGCCTTTTTCAAAAAATCTGAAAATATATGTAATATATGTGTATATAGGCGTGTATATATTAAGTGGGGAAGAGGAGATTACTTTCCTTCCTTAGCTTTGTTGCCTTTGTGCCTTTTCCAAAAGTGGCTTCCTTTAATGAACTACTTAGTTTAATAAACTAAGTACTTCACTTAATGAACTAGTTTAGTTCATTAATAGTGGCACCTGAAAATAGTATAGACACAACAAATGTTTGCCATATGATGTAAGCTTTTACGCTTCATGGCTCGTTATTCCGGTAACATTATATATAAGCTAAATAAGGCAAGTACTGAGCATTATCATGCACACGTTTGTTTATATCATGCACGTTTTATCTTATGCTCGTTTTTGTGCACATTTAAATCATGTATTTGAAAAATCACTCAAACCCCTTTTTCTCTACAATCTCCCCCTTTTGATGATTTTCAAAATAACTTATGCACATGATTTAAATCCTATCGCTCCCCCTTCAATTATGCATAAATTCAAAATTCGAAATTTAAATTTCGAGTCCGCTCCCCCTTGATTTATGCAATCAGTATCTCTCTCCCCCTTAAATCATGCTTTCTCTCCCCCTTTATTTTGGAAAGAAAATCAAAAGATGCCTGTAAAGATGAAGAAAAAAAATCATGCAGTTCATATATGTGCGTTTGTATGGGTTATTTATTCAACCCTTTGAAAATGTCCCTTTTGGTACCCAAATTTGGGTGACCTTTCTAGGTCTTCCAAAAGGTGAGAAAGATGATGAAAATGCAACATAGTATCCATTGGGGGCAAATGCGTTTGGCCTTTGGCCAAGAATCCCATCATGCGTATAGTGTGGTTTTCGTTTTTGATATGTATTTCGGTTTATATGCACGGGGAGTGATCTAGATGCATTTTTATGATATGAATGTCGCATATGCATCAGTGGCTTTCTATATGGCATGTGATTTCTCTTTGTATGATAAGAAGCACGATGAGATGAGATAAATGGTGTACTAGTCTTCTTCTTATATTTATACGGCACGTAATTATACTTCGTATGAGATGAAGAAGAGATATAACGAGATGTGGGGAGAGGAGGTTTTTGCTTTATTTTAGGCGCTACGTATGCCTTTGATGTGTCTACTTTCTTAGACAAAACAAACATGGATGGTTTAGATGATGCTTCGTTTGTCTCGCTGTATCCTAATCCAGTTTTATCACTGTCATGTTTTTGTGATAAAATAATGCGATCTAGCATGTTAGATCCCGTATCAAATTGTTACACCTTTTTCTCTACATGCGCATTTCTTGATTTCAAGTTTGAAATCTCGAATTTCAATTCAATGTTCTCTGATGACAATGATGAAATTTCAGATTTTAATGAATTTATAATGCATGACGACTCTTCTTTTGAATCGTTTAATTGAGACACAAGATCTTTGTTAGAAGATTCTAACAATTTCTTGTCTTCAATTAATCGCTTCTTTTCTTTTGCAAGAGTCTTTGAAAACTTATGCAATTCTAAATATTGACTAAATAAATCATCATATGAACATTCAGAATCGGAATCAGAGTCGGAAGATACCTCATTTGATGCTTTAGATGTAAAGCATACTTGTGCCTTGTGTTCTTCCGTATCATCAGTCTCAGAGTCGGATGTGTCACTCCAAGTGGAGGCTTTGAATGCTCTTCTCCTTTGCTTAGGTTCTGAGACGAGTCTATTCTTGTTCCGATCCTTGTCAGGGTATTTGTTTGTTTGTTTTTCTTTATTAGGGCAGTCATATGATAAATGTCCAAGTTTGCCGCATTCATAGCACTTTATTTCCTTATTTTTATTTTTATGATCCTTAGATGAGATAGACTTATGTTTAATCGATTTTCTCAATATTTTTCTTAATCTTTTAGCCATTGTGATTAAGTCCTCATCATCGGAATCTATGTCACTATCATCTACGACATATTCATTTGATTTAAATGCTATAGCCCTGTCATTATTAGAAATGGACTCAGAATGTCTTAAAGAAAGTTTGTTTTCATATACCTTAAGTGATCCGATTAGTTCTTCCATTTTAATCGATTTGGTCTCTTTACTTTCTTCTATGGCCGTTACTTTAGGGTCCCACTCGGATGGAAGGCTTCGCAAGACCTTTTGTATCTTTTCCTGCATAGTGAAGGCTTTGCCAAGAGACTCAAGAGAATTGTAAATGTTAGTCAAGCGTAAATCCATTTCAACGATAGACTCATTTGGCAATAATTTAAAGGACTCAAGTGTGGACATAAGCATATTGATTTTGGACTCCTTTACTTGGCTAGTCCCTTCATGTTTCATTTCAAGAATATGCCACATCTCTTGAGCACTAGAACAATTTGACACGTAACTAGCCTCACTTTTACTTAGACCATTTAATAGTAGTTGCATGGCTTTAGCATTCATACTCAACTTCTTTTTGTCATCACTAGTGTATTCTTGTTTCGTTTTTGTAACCTCTAGTGTGACACCATCAATAATTGACATCTTAGTGGGAACAAATGGACCGTCTTCTATAATGGACCATAGATCAATATCAATAGCCATAAGAAAAAGTTTCATTCTTAATTTCCATTGAATAAAAGACTCACCGTCGAAAAGTGGAGGACTTTGGCTCGACATACCTTCTTGCTCGGTTTTGAGATTTGTGGATGCCATCTCACTGAATCGTTGGATTCCTTGAAGTGAGTATTCCTGCTCTATGATACCACTTGTAGGATCTGCAAGGCACCACTAGAAGGGGGGGTTGAATAGATGGTGCGGAAAGTGTGCTTTTTAAAATTTCTTTAAACTTGAACAATTCAAGTTCTGAAAACAGATTCTATTTTCAGGACCAGTTTTAAAACGTTTTTAAAACTAGGTTAGAGGTCTCCAAAAATTATGAAATTTTGAGAGAACTTAGCCTCAGATGTTATGAGGGTCCCCTAAAAATTTCAAATTAAAATTCAACCTCTAACCCCTTGGAAAATCGTTGGTGGTCAGATTGCGCAAATCTGCCAGAAACGGTAGACTTATTTGAAAAACTAATTTCTATTTGTACACAACTCCAAATGCTCTGAAAATTTAAATACTAACCCCTTATAAGTTGTATTTAAATGGGTTGAAACAGTTTTGAAAAATTCTTTTGGGAAGTTAGTCAAATACGATCAAAGTCTCAACCTTTGTAAGCCTGAAAATCAGACTGCACTAGTCTCAGAACTTTGGATGTTTGAATGACTTATACTTGTCCAAAAGGGTTTAAACTTGCGCCAAATGAACCCTAGAACGTGTGGTTATATTTTCTGAAAGTTTCGTGATTTTTGAAATTTTTTTACTATTTTTACGAATGAGATTAAAAACAGTAAACAGTGCTGAAACAGAAAATCAGTGCTGAAAGTAAATGACACCAATAATTTTATACTGGTTCGGTTATCAACAACCTACTCCAGTCTTCAAGGAACACCTTCCTTGGTTCACACTAATCACACAACTCAAAACACCTTACCACAGGGTTGATGGAGTTACACCTAACTCCAACCCTTTACAAACCTTGTATTGTAAGTACAATTCGCACGAACACCACCACCTTGCTAGAATGAAGATTGATCACACCTTGATCAATCTTTTACAAAGATGTATAATGAATGGTGGTTTATCTTAAGCCTATTCAAGATTGAAGAATATGAATACAATAGGCTTTCAAGAAGAAGAAAGAAAGAAAGAGTAGAAAGAAGAAGTAAAAACGTTTTTGATCTTTGAAACTTGTAAGCCCTTGTCTTCTATTTTGTTTGCTCTTCTTTTCTCCCTTTTTAATCACATTGTGGCCGCCCCCTTGTCCTCTTTTCTCTCTTGAAAATTATCTTCTAAGTCCTTGGAAGAGTGTAAGGCATCATTGTGACATGGTCTTGCTTACTTGTCACCTTCTCATTGGATGATCATTAATCCTTTGCTTACTTGGCACTTCATGATAGGTTGGATGTTGTCATCATTTGATGACTTGGAAAATCTGAATATATCACTCAAAACATGTGCCAAAATCATCATAAAATAATTTCCATAACATCCAAGATTATTACATAAATTAAGCAAGATAATTTTCTCACAAAAATGTTAAGAAAATCGGCCACACTTAGTCTTGCACATGCTGAAATTTCAGCATGTGTAACATCCACCTCTTATTCAAAATCTTGCCTATTTTGTATTGATTTAATCCAAGAATTTAATCATCATTTAGTGCAAGACATCTTTATCAAATTTTGGAATAAAAATTAAACATTAACAAGGCCACCAAAAACGCCTAGGTACATTATACACATGCTGAAATTTTCAGCATGTGTGATATTCAAGAATATCACTTTCTTTATTTCATGAAATATTTAAAACACTTCCAAATTGTCTTCTAATTAATCATATGTTTCAAGACACAAAATATAGTCTCATTAAGTACACAAAAATCGCCCATAATGCTACACACATGCTGAATTTTCAGCATGTGTCATATATGTGACATAGTTTGAATTGTTACCTTGTATATCTCCTTCCTTTATGTCATCAACATTGCATGCTTTATTCTTGACCAATCAAGAAGCCAACAAGGCTCCACATATGCTCCATTTTAGCTGTAGTATGTGTGTATTATGTATATACATGTGCTGAAAATTATTTTTGCTAACTTTGTAAAATAATGCACATTTAATAATACACACATGTTATATTCCAATCAGCCCTTAATTTAATTTTCTAGAACACTTTAAGATGTATATCATATGTAAAAAGTGTCTAGATACGTGTCACATGATGTACCAAAAACGTTCCATGTGTTATGTGCGTAGAAAACCGAATTTTCGATATTTATCGATTACCCGATTTTTCTCTAATTTAAATTCCAACTTTTGCACATGTTATATATATTATGTTATACATAATATATATAATATATACTTTAAATCTCAGCACTTGGCTGGTCTAAAGTGGTACCATTAGCATGTGACAAAATTAAACTTGGAATCTTCACATTTTGGCCTTAATGTGGGGTGATTTGTGTGTGCCAACATGGAAAGTATTTTTGGCTGAAAATATCATGTAGGCCACGAAATTTATGATGATTTTTGAAGTATAGGGGCTGACCATTTATTTATGGCAAGTACGTGACACGTTGGCGAAGTTTCGGCATTCGTCCGATACGACAATTTTCGGTTTAGAACCTTTTAACGTGTCGTATTTAATTTGTCATCACCATGTCTTATATCATATGATATAAGACCTGAATATACTCATAAATATGAGTTAAGTATAGTGGTGTGACGTTAACGTACGTACGTAAAATATATAACGTGTCGGTAGTACGTTGGAATACATGTGTATGTGCCTTTTTCAAAAAATCTGAAAATATATGTAATATATGTGTATATAGGCGTGTATATATTAAGTGGGGAGGAGGAGATTATTTTCCTTCCTTATCTTTGTTGCCTTTGTGCCTTTTCCAAATGTGACTTCCTTTAATGAACTACTTAGTTTAATAAACTAAGTACTTCACTTAATGGACTAGTTTAGTTCATTAATAGTGGCACCTGAAAATAGTATAGACACAACAAATGTTTGCCATATGATGTAAGCTTTTACGCTTCATGGCTCGTTAGTCCGGCAATATTATATATAAGCTAAATAAGGCAAGTACTGAGCAATATCATGCACACGTTTGTTTATATCATGCACGTTTTATCTTATGCTCGTTTTTGTGCACATTTAAATCATGTATTTGAAAAATCACTCAAACTCCTTTTTCTCTACATGTTCTGTCCCTCATTGAGGCTGGATTTTCTCCAAGACTTCGGCCGAAGCTTATTCTACCCCTAAAATGGGAGCTTCCTCCATCAGGAAAATTAAAGTTGAATATAGACGCATCGGCTGGACAATCATATGCCGCATCTGGATCAATCTTACGGAATTCAAATGGTCATATGCTAGCCTCTCTCTCCTTCCGGCTGCCTCTTTTATCACCATTGCGGGCTGAGCTGCAAGCTATTCTTTATAGTTTACTATTCTTTGGCCTTCTTCATCGTCATTTGATTATTGAAAGCGACTGCAAACAGCTGATTCAACTATCCAGCAGTCAGCTTCACATCTTGCCAGAATATGCTCGTCTCCATGGCTTTCTGACTCTTACCGATAGCTCAATTTCTTACATTCCTCGAGAGACAAACATGGTTGCGCACTATTTGAGTCAATATGCCCCCATACACCCTCTCACTCGACTATTCACTGCTGCAGATCATTTGCCTCCCACAGCCCGTGGTTTCTATCATACTGATGGTGTTATACATGTACTCAGAACATAAACAACACGGCTCGAACATTTTTTTAGTTGCCTGCATCCTCATCATGCAGGCAACGCTGGTACGCATCAAAACTCATATTTCATATTACATATTTCAAGTTCAACTTTATATTAAGGGCGTACAAAATAACAAGTTGCCCGCAGTCCATGGACTTCGGGCAACCTTGGTACGTTATTGGCATCTTTGCATGTTTATTCATAGTTTCGTTGATCTCCTAATGGCTACTTATACATCTGTTGATGTTTTGTGCCGAGGAACATCATTCTCACTGACTTGGTCCGAGAGATTGGGAAGAACTCTACAACGACAACACTGGCGTCGACTGCAGCCCTCATTTTGCATTGGAAATTTAGCACTCAGTTGCATCATAGTTCCACCGAAGGAATCCTATTTTCCATCATGTTTCACTTTGACTGTACTCAAATGCTTACGCTCCAATCATATAAATATGTACGCTTTTTCCTTCGCCAAGGTTTTATCCACAAGGGTGGTTTTACTTGGCAAAATTTTAATGCGGCATATCATATATGATTGGCGAATGCATATTATCACGTCTTTCCACTTTCTGTTTTCGTTTCATATACATTTTGTACAATGGTCACCTCCGTCATAAGTGAGGTTTTCAATCCTTAATAAAATTTCGCTTCTATTTAAAAAAATACTTACATACATATACAATGTATGTGTTTGTGTATGTAGGTATATATGTACGCGTCCACAAACATATATATGCATATATATAAACTTAATCCATACTTAAGTTTATATTACATCACTACTATTCTTTACCTTAAATGCCTCAAAGAATTTCAGTTATTCAATTTTTATTTATATATCACTTTTTATTTTATATGACAGAATAGTTTTATTATTACATTTTAAGTAACGACATATTCTTTTTATGTATAAACATCTTTGTATTAAGATTTACCATCTCTAGACCTTGTAACCTTTTTATTTTCTACGCATCGCACGGCTCTCATGACTAGTTTTTGTTATGCAAGTGGGGTTTGGTAAATATAAATTCAATTAAAAAAAGCACTACTGATGCAGAAAGAGATAGATGATGAAAATCGGCGAAAGAAACAGGAAACAGGAAACAGAAAACAGAAAAAGAAACTGGGAGGTATAGGAATAATCATAAATTTCAAAATGTTGCTCAAACAAGTATAATTATTTGTTTCTTGAGCAATTCTTGTTTTGACCAATCACAATTTACATGCATGTAGATATATCTTATCTGTCATGAGTTTATTGTGTTATTAATGCATGATCATCCTAAAACTTTTGCTGAATAAGAAGCCGTAAATGAGAGTATATATATATATTGAGCACTAGATTCTTTTTGAATTTATACTTGTTAAGCTAAAATATAATTGATAAGGTAAAATTTCTATGTCCATGTCACTAAAAAAAGATTTAAACCGGAGCTGAAATCATAATCCAAAATGCAATAAAAAGAAAAAAAGAAAAAGGAGAAAAAAGTTCGGAAAAATAAATGATGGCTTGTAATGTGCACAAGAATAGGAGTAGGCCGAATAACCACTTTTGTATTTAGTATATTTTTTTCATACATACAACCACACTACACTTTTAGATTTATACACTTGTGCCTACCTACAATATGGAAACTAATCAATCAAGGATTCCTACTTAACTAAGAATAATTACAGGGGAATAGATGGAAACAAATCTTTACAATAATTACACCCTCATTACTGTCAACCCCACGTAATCCGGGATTCTAACGCTCCCCCTCAAGTTGAACAGTGGGGTCAACAATGTTCAACTTGCATAGTACAATATCGAATTTTCTTCCATTAACGGTCTTGGTTAACACATCTGTCAACTGATCTTCTGACCTCACAAACGGTAATTCAATCACCCCTCCTTCCAACTTTTCCTTAATAAAATGTCAATCAATTTCAATGTGCTTGGTTCGATCATGCTCTACCGGATTCTCAGATATGCTGATGGACGCTTTGTTATCATAAAACAAAGGTGTAGGAAGTTTTATGGGTAAACCCATGTCTCTAAACGGTTTTTGAATCCACAAAAATCTGAGTTATTCCTTTGGTGATCCCACGAAATTCTGCCTTAACACTTGACAAGCCACAACATTCTGCTTCTTGCTCCTCCATGTCACCAAACTTCCACCCATAAGTGCAAAATAGCCAGATGTAGACTTTCGATCCACTAAATTTCATGTCCAATCAATATCAGTGTATGCGTGAATCTCCAAGTGCCCATTATTTCGAAATACAATGCCTTTTCCTGGTGTATGCTTCAAATATCTCAAAATACGCATAACTGCTTCCAGGCGATGCTCTAGCAGATTATGCATAAACTGGCTAACCACACTTACTGCATAGCCAATGTCTGGATGAGTGTGTGACAAATTGATCAATTTTTCCACCAATCGTTGATACTGCCCTTTATTTGCAGCAGCTGCTCCTTCAATATCCTTTAGACCATAGGAGTGTCAGAGGGCTTACAATCGAGCATCCCTACTTCTGTAAGTAGGTCCAAAATGTATTTCCTCTGTGATGTATATTCCCGTCTTGGACCTCAAGACTTCATTTCCCAGAAAATATTTAAGTTGTCCAAGGTCTTTCATCTCAAATTTGGAGAATAAGTGCTTCCGAAGGCTGGCAATTTCTTCTCCATCGTTTCCTGTAATAACCATGTCATCTACATATATAATTAAACATGTGATCATACCTTATCTTTGTTTGATGAACAATGTATATTCAGCATTACTCTATCGATAGCCATCTTGTCTCATGACTTCAGTGAATCGTCCAAACCACGCTCGAGGTGACTGCTTCAACCCATATAAAGACCGTTTCAACCGGCACACTTCTCTGTCTCTGAATCCTATAGCAAACCCTGGAGATGGATCCATATATACTTCTTCAGTCAGCTTACCATGTAGAAACACATTTTTAACATCGAACTGATGGAGATTCTGAGTCACAGAAATAGAGAATATTACTCTGATACTATCGATGAGAGCCACTGGTGAAAAAGTCTCTGAGTAATCAACACCATATGTCTGGGTGTATCCTTTAGCTACTAGACGGGTCTTGTAGCGCTTGATACTTCCATGTGTCTTATACTTAATCGTAAATATTCATCGACACCCAACCGGTTTCTTACCTGGAGGAAGAGCACACTTTTCCGATGTCCCGTTCTTCTCTAGTGCATTCATCTCGATATCCATGGCTTCTTTCCACAGTGGTTGACTTTGCGCTTCTTCTACTGTTCGAGGTATCTTTTCTATGCACAGAGAGACAAAGAATCTTCGAGCTTGGTTTGATACTCCATTCAGAGAGGTATTGATCGGATACCGAGATGATCTGGACCCCTGAACTGGTGAATACCATTCAGGTGGTACCCCTCGCTTTGCCCTGGCTGGTAAAATCCATTCTTGTGGTTGTCCATCGGATACTCTTGAATGAACAGGGGAAGTACCTGTATAGGGAGTAAGGGGAAGTTCTGTGGAGGTACATGAGTTGATGGGATCAGGGTTAGGTTCAGGTTCATTTACTTCAGAAATAGACTGTTCATTACCTATATCACTTACCTCCGGTAGTTCATTCATCGGTGACGAATCACTAGTAGTAGGTACTGAGTATGTTGACTGTATAGAGTTGATGTTGTCAGCGCAGTCGGTGCCATCTACTTGCCGTGTTGGGACTTCCGTCAGACTCGTAGGTAATGTCACCAACCAATCAAGGGTTCTCTCATTTCTACCATCTGAAAGGATCTCCCACTGAACCCCAGGGTGGGGGGAATAGTAATACTCTGTTTCATGGAAAATACAATTCATGGTAACATGTATTCGGTGAGTACGTGGGTTATAGCAACGGTAGCCCTTTTGAGTAGTGGCATACCTGACAAATATGCATTTTTCTACTCAAGGGTCAAGTTTAGTTCATTCGTATTTGAGAGTATGAAGGAAGACGATACACCCAAACACTCGTGGGGGAAGTGTAAAAATGGATGGGATAGTGTGTTGAGTTGATAAGGTTTGGATGGGTGTGTGGTAGTTTAGAGTTTTAGATGATAGACGATTTTATGAGGTATGTGGCTGTAAACCCTGCCTCCGGCCAAAAAATCATGGGAACCTGAGAGTCTAACATCATAGCTCAGGTCATTTCTAAAAGGGTTCGATTACGACGTTCAGCAACACCATTTTGTTCGGGTGTATAAGGACATGTCGTTTGCTGAATAATGCCATTGGTTTGGAGGAATTGACTGAGATTTTTATCCAGATATTCACCTCCATTATCAGATCGAAGAATTTGAATACGAGTATCAAACTGAGTATGAACCATATGGTAAAATTGAACAAATTTGTGATAGACATCAGATTTTTGCTTAATAACATATAACCATGTCATATGTGAAAAGTCATCAACAAATATCACATAGTATTGAAACCCAAGCGGCATAGTATATAAAGAAGGGCCCCACACATCAGAGTGAACTAAGACAAACATACGGTCAACCCGAGTATTATTAGACAAGTAAGATGCACGAGTTTGTTTTGTCCGGGGGCATGTGTCACAATGAAAATCATTTGGTTTGGAAGTAAATAAAATAGGAAATAAGTGTTTCAAATAGTAGAATGATGGATGCCCTAACCAGCGATGTCATAACCATACTTGCCATTTGGCTGTCTCGGTGACAAGATTACACTGTCCCTGTTGCGCAACGATATCAACAAAATACAGTCCTTGGCGTTCAGTACCACGTCCAATGATTGCCCCCGTATGAATGTCCTGCAAGAGACAAAAAGTAGGATATAACATAACGACACAGTCTAATTCTTTAGTAACATGACTAACAGATAACAGTTTAGAAGATAAGGTAGGTACGTATAGGCAGTTTGTTAGAGTCAGGGAAGAGGTGATGGATATGGATCCACCCCTGGCAACTGAGATGGATTCTCCATTGGCAACTTCTACACAAGTTTTTGTGGGTGTAGCGGGTGTAAGGATGTCTAAATGGTCGTAGGTCATGGTGTCGGTAACACCACAATCAAGGATCCATGGGGAATTGGATTTGGTGTGGGTTAGATTGCATATGGTTGAATTGGTCAACTCGTGGTTGGACTGAGGCGAATGTGAATTTAGGGAAATATTACGGGTTGTATTGGTATGGGACGGAAACTGTGGGGGTCCGGATAGATTATTTGACTCTTAGAGGGCTGCTGCTGACACGGTTTTAAGTTCAAGGACTTCGGGTGAATGATTCATAAAGGCAGGGGCTAAGGGTGAAGGTTTCGGAAGTGTAGGGGGCATATGGAAGTGTCCAGGATTTGAGGACTATCGGTGGAGTTACTTTCAGATCCAGGGTCTGCTTTTGCAATATTAAAATTATCTGGGTATTTAAAGCTCAGATTAGGGTTAAAGTTTCCTCTAACCTTATTACCTCCCACCGATTCCTCAGTTTCTGCCGATGTCTCTGGTTTGGTGCCATCTCCGTTGGCTGCTGCCTGGGCTGCCATCCCTTTTTCCCTTTCTTCTTCTGAAAATCCTCCTACCAGTCTGGATACCCATGCAATTTGAAATATTTCTCACGAGTGTGCCCTTTTTGTTTGTAGTGGGTGCACTCCTGAGTCCTTTCTTCACCACCACGCCGTGATGGATGGCCTGAGTGTGGTGATTGCGCCCCTCTCTGTTTATTGACCTCAGTTGTCCTTTAGCTGCCAATCCTTGTCCTACCCCAAGGGATGATTGCAAATCTGATGGGGTGACCTTCAATACCCCAGTCTGTATGTCTGAACGTTTGAGTTTATTGTATGCGGTTTCAACCGAAGGTCTGGGGTCCCGTTTGAGTATCTCCTTCTTTGTATCTCCATAACGTTCATCAACTGCTAAAAGTAGTTGATAGAGTCGTTGGTCCTGCATTTTCTTGGCGTAAGTAGCAATGTCTACTGGGACTCCATAGGGTTTGGGTCTAGCGTATCAATGGACATCCAAAGCCCCTGGAATTGATCCCAGAGGGCTTCAAGTGGCCTGTTTCCCTTCTTGATTGTATGGCACTGTTTGTGCAGATCAAAAATTTGTAACGGGTCAGTGTCTGACCCGTATGTAACCGCAAGCCCGTCCCATAAAGTCTTTGCGGCGGAGTACCTAGACACATTATTAACCAGACTGTCATCGATATTGTCTATTAACCACGTGAATACTAATTGATCCTATTGCTCTCATGTAGGATACGCCGGATCTGATGGTAGGGGGAGGTGGAGGAACCCCAGTGATGTGAGAGCTCATTCCTTTACCCCCAAGTGCTATTTTCATAAGACGGCTCTAGAGACTGTAATTTGTGCTGTTTAATTTGACCTTCAGTGTAAGGTTCGAAGCACTGGTGGGAGGTTGCATGTTCAGACTTTGCTGCAAAAACTTTACAAATTATTCGGATAAATCGAAATTCCCAGGGAGGTTTGGTTTATTTTCCGAGGATTCAGGTCTCATTTCTGGGCTTTCTGGGATTTGTGACATTGTGATATATGTGCAGGCATTGGACAGATATGTGCAGATACACTCTTGATCTTCGTCTGATCAGAGCAATATGAGTAAGATAGGCAATGAAGAAGCACACAATTTCTGAGCCTCTTCGGGTAAGACAGATACTGCATTTTCGTCACGGGTTAAGGTCCCTTTTTGGCAGTGATGAAAAAAATTTCTTCTGAGCCAACAGAATCAAAACATGTTCAGTTGTTTCGGACCTGCGCTGATACCATGTGCACAAAAATAGGAGTAGGTCGAATAACCACTTTTGTATTCAATATATTTTTTTCATACATACAACCACACTATACTTTTAGATTTATACACTTGTGTCTACCTACAATACAGAAACTAATCAATCAAGGATTCCTAATTAATTGAGAATAATTATACTTTTAGATTTATACATTTGTGTCTACCTACAATATGAAAACTAATCAATCAAGGATTCCTAATTAACTGAGAATAATTATACGGGAATACATGAAAATAAATCTTTACAATAATTACAATATGAAAACTAATCAATCAAGAATTCCTAATTAACTGAGAATAATTATACGGGAATACATGAAAATAAATCTTTACAATAATTACACCCTCATTACTGTCAATCCCACGTAACCCGGGATTCTAACATGTAAACCCTCAGAATGTGCGTTGGCTGCTGTAGTAGAAGGCATTGCAGTGTGTGTAGCGCCTCCAGCTACCGCGTGACTCAGCCGAGTGGCGTCTTCAATGGGAAAGCACGGCAAGAGGCAAAGCCAGCAGCTGCGCAGAGGGAGAAAAGCTTTCTTATATGAAGAAGAAGAAGGAAGAGATTTTCCATTACCCCCTCCAAATCCTGCTTCTGACGATGACAACAAGGAAATCCCAGATGAAAAAGATGTAGGAGAAGCCGGAAAAGGTGATGAATTTTATCAGGACCCACCCAATAATGAAGTCCCTTCAAAATTCTTACTTTATCAACAATCTGTGCAGGTACTATAACCAATTTAAATTTTATATTTTTGGGGAAAGAGAGAAAGCAAAGTGGGATTTATTTTTCCTTGGAGGATTGCGAGTTTTTCAAAATTGAATCTTGGAATTAGTTCGATGATGTTGTATTATGTTTTTTTCCCCGTTCCTTATTGAATTCGCTGTGAAGTCACCAAAAGGGGATATAAGTTATCTGCTCAAGTTCTTCTTGATGTATGTGGGTGGAAGAGCACCTCTTCATCTGCAGGAAGATTTCTGCGGCACTGCCCTTTTGAGGTGTGTATATAGTCTGTCCTTTTGATTATGGTGGTGCCTTCATACTCTTTTTGGTGAATTTGCTAGTAGTCATTGCGTTATACAAATGATGTTGTCATTATCTGTTGTGTTTGTTTGGTTTTTTCCAATATATTAACTAGCCTTGGGCATTTGATGCAGACAAGATACTCCATTGGTTCATGTATGCTAAGTTAATAATTTAATATGTGTGTTTAGCATTTGATGTATAGTTCCAGCTTAAATAGATGTTATACTCTAGCATTCTTGGCTTTAAACCTTTTATAACACAAAGCACTTCGTTATATTGATAACCAGCAGAAGTGCCGAGAAGCAGTGTTTTCTAGTTAGATAAGAATTTATGCTTAGACATTAAACCAATGAGCAGTTGGCCTTGCGTGACCATTTCAAACAAAAGTAACCATGACTCAAACTGGTGAGATTGACGATAGTTATAGTGGAGAGTGATTGAAAATTAGAAGCCGGTTTCTATTTTCTTCTTGTGAGATTAACATGTGGCTCTTTTTATTGAAGTGGTGAAACACAGAGAAGCATTCTCTTGTTGTGGTCGTATATTTTATGTGAAACATGTATTCAATCCCCGTATACACACACACAACACACACACATATATGTCTGTTAATGTATGAACTGTAAGGCCTCTTTGAAGTTTCGGATGTCAGGTTCCTGATAAGGTGATATCATTACGCTACAGTACTTGGCAATTTTAGCTAGCTGAATGTCACGTAATGGTTCAACTTGATTGGGTTCATATTAGTCATTGAAAGTCCTGGAAAATATGACTTGTCAAACTTCTGTGACAATCTGCAGTTCTTGTCATCCAATGGTAAATTTGAAGTTACTTTTTGTCCTTCAACCTTTTGCATGGACAAATCCTTTGTCCTGTATACTTTTCTCCAAAAGTCCTATCTTCTTATTGACTTCAAATAAAAATATCATAACCACATAGTCCCAATTGACAGCACAGAATGGCTTCGCACTGATGCGAGAAGAACTGCTGTAGGATTGGATTTGGATATTGAGGCACTTAACTGGTGCATGGATAACAATGTCAAACAAAATTGGGGCTGATGTTTATTCCAGGGTATTCTTGTTTCATGGCAATGTCCTTGGAACCTCTCCAATCCAGCTTAGTAAATTATGATCCTCAAGATCTTAAGCTAGGTGGTTCCCTAAAAGACGAAAGAAGGTATTTCAGGGACTAGTTCGAAGAGCAGCAGTCCAAAGTTAATGAAAGGGCACTCAATTACCTGCAAGGGATATTGTATGTGCATTCAACTTATAGTTGCTGCTGTCTCCATACGCGTCAAGAATGGGTTTATATTCAAGCATGCTCTTAAAACCTTGAGCAGAAAAGGCGGAATATTTGTCATGGATTTATATGGTGGGACGTCTTCTGAGTGCGAGCTCAGGCTCCAGAGGAGATTTCCTAATTTCACTGTACGTTTCTCATGTTATTAGCTATTGGTTCATTGCTATATCTATTTTACTTCTGCACTTTCCTATGTGGCGAGTTTGGCTATTTTCTCATTTCCATTGTTTTAAGAATTCTGGAGTTTAAGGACATACCTTATTTATCAAGATATACCTATTGTCAATTTTGTTTCAATCTTAGTTGGATGGCATATGAATATGTGACGAGTGTAAGACGTTTGAATGCCATCATGATTTGTGCATTCTTCATTTTTTTTCTCATGTTTTTGTCTCTCCTGTTAACCTGATTTTTCAAAACTACATCATTTGATGTCTATCCTGTGGCTGTAACCATGTTTTCGCCTCCGTTATTCTCGTGGTCTCACTCAGATCTAAATACTCAAATCTGGGGAGCTCTTATACTGCATGAAAATTGCATTCAATTATCCATAACGCATATGATGCTTAGTGGTTGGTATGTTTTGTTAATGTCCCTTGAACTGTTGCCTCATCTTGATTGTTCATCTTACAAAAGAGTTATTAGTCTAAAATCTAGAATCCACTGCTAGTGAAATGGTTCCAGCAGAAAGCATCTACAATGGTGTGCTAGCTTATCTCTGGTTTGTTGAGTTTGTTAATGGCTGATAGTGTAGTATTCTGAGTTGATTGAAGCTAATTGTCTTTTGGCTACTTGGAAATATGGTGGTTGTAAGTAGCGTGGGGATAGCATTTAACTTTGTAAGTTTGGGTAGGAAATGAGTTTGTATAGTGTTAAATGAAAAAAGTTCATGAGTTTTGCTTTATTAACTTGCTGGGAATTTACAGCAAAGACGTTGCTGACCATTTCTGATTAGCTCTTTCTCCTCCATCTTCCTCCCTCACCAATTCCCGCCCCTCTGCACTTCTTTTTTGCAGACAACAATTCTGGACTGTTTCACATTCTGCTAATTATGAACTGAGTCATGAAAAATTATTCTTTTTTTTCTTTCTCAGTATGTTTGGGAGCAAGATGAGTTTGACATCATTCAACGGAAAACAAGAATCAGCCTCCATTTTAATCTTCAAAGGCCAAATAGGAAGCTGCGCCATGCTTTTTCCTATAGCTGGAGACTGTAAGTCGAATTGTTTTCTCATGTTATCACAATAATTATTGAGGATACTATTTTTCTTAGATTAGGAAAGCTGCTGAATTATCTCATAACATATGACAAGAATTACCAAAGAATCTCGAAAAGTATCTCTTGTTAGCTGGAAAACTTTAAAAAAAAGTACTCCTTAAGCACGTTGCTTGGCATTCCTCATATTCTAGACGTCGATAGATTACACTCAACACTTCGAAGATTTTCATTGTTCCTATTAAGCAGAAAGATGCATGTAGCAAATGTAGTATACCAAGGAAAAGTCACTGGTCGCATGAAAGATGGTCGAGTTTGAGATTCACGCCAAATAGTCAACGCAACTGTTGTGCTTCTTTGCTTCAAACGAACAAACAAACAAATAAAAACTGTTATGCTCTTTGAAAAATCAGGATGTCCGCGTGCTGTATTTATGACTTCTTTTGCAATCTATATTTATCCATTTCTACCATCAATATTGGGTTCTGAAGGTTGGTGATATTGATTGTATTTGGTCAGATGGTCATTGCCTGAGATTAGAGATTGTCTTGAAGAGGCTGGATTTCGATCTGTCCACTTCTGGATCAGAGACATGCCAGATAGTGAAGAAGGCAGAAGCACAGATGGATTTGGGGTTGGAGAGGACATAAAATATGAAGAAGCGACAAGTTTTCAACAGCAGGATTCATGGAATGCGTATGGTAGGTGTACTTTAGTTGTTCACTGTTCTATGCTCTTATGTTCCTACTTGTTCTTGCGTCGAAGTTACAATTAATTGTGACAAATGAAGGTTTTGCGTCTAGGCAACACGGTGGTTGGTTTGCGTGTTCTTACTGATCGCAGCATCAGCTCCGTGGCTGATGCTGCGTGTTCTTTTTAGTGGTTGCTATTTGTTGAACATGAAGCAATTGGGCATAAAATTCTTAGTGGGGTAGTGCTAATGTATATCAAGTCTCTTGGGTGTCCAATTGGTTAGAACAGGCAAAGGACACTTGAGAGACTGCGGAAAAGATAGTTGGCTCGGCGCGCAGTGGTTGACTACGACAAGCCAAAGGTACAATCAGTGGGAAGATATACCCACTCTCTCCCTTAGTCAGCAGTTGGTGGGACAGGTTGAGGCCATTCTAGGAGGGGTGGGATCCTCTCACCGCCCCCTATATCAACCCCATGTGACCGCCCGCCACGTGCTAGGGGAGGGGGTGGTGAGGCTGGGTAGGGGTCACCTGCACCCAGCCTCATCATCCCTCTCCCCTGCCACGTGGCAGGGGTCATTTGTTACCCTCCATTTTTGGGGGTGAGGAGATCCGGGCTCATTCTAGGAGGTGAGATAAGATTATTCTACTGTGAGCTCCGTTTCCATCTCTATAATCAATTTTCTTCCTCTGGAATTTTTTTTTTTTTTTTTTGGGGGGGGGGGGGGGGTTATGGCTGCTGTTACAATGTAGAGGAGCTCTTTGATAACCCCTTTATTTTGAATGAGCTCTTGAAGATGGAAAGTCCTTTTATTTCCATGTTTTGTTTATCAAAGAATAAATTTTGACCTTTTATTAGTTATATGGAGTAAAGCAAAATGACTTACTAAATTGGCTGCACTTGTTATATTGTGAATTAGCATTTGATCGACACATCTTGGCGCAATTTTCATTATGGATCATCGGAAAACAACTTATCTGTGTTTCTATCATGTGGATATGGTTGCGTGCATCCGACTTCTCTATACACCGTTATAGACGGAAGTCTAAGGCAATATGGTAATGTTTTTTTTAGTTATATGGATGCTTGAAACACCCCCCCCCCCCCCCAAAAAAAAAAAAAAAGGAAACAAAAATTCACTGTCTCCTACTTTCATGAAAAAACAAGTATGGCAGTGCATGCATTTCTGTTAAGAGAATAAGTGGTCTCAACATGGTTCCAGACTAAGACTTCTTACCGAGCATCTAACATTTATATAGTGTTTGTAATATCCAATTGACCATTTCAAAGAATAATGTTAAGGGAAAAAACTGGAAACCCAAACGTAAGTACTGTTCGAAAAAGAAAAAGGAAATTTGCGTCGTGATAATGGAATGGTATTACAACTTCTCAGACCATGAGTATTTTCAGGGCATAAGAACAGATTTGTGTCTTATTCAACTTCATTTCATGGATCACATGATTCTTAAAATTACTTAACTGAGCTTGTTGAGATATGAGAAGATAACTTTCCATAGTTAGGAGTTTTGGGAGTTAAGATTGTACCCCAATCAAAATCAAGTTGATATCTAATCCTGTAGATTAGGGCTGTGATTGATTTATTTTGTACAATAAATCCAAACGTAGTGTAAACAATTTACTCAATGAAATCAAATTAGCTTTCATTCAAAACTGTTTCTGAAACTCTTCATGGTATCAGAACAAAGTGTTGTGATCCTTCAATAAGATCAAACACGGAGCTCATCATCACCAATAACCGGATTACCGTCAGCCAATCCAAACCCAGAAAAACGGGGTTGAAATTTTTTTTTTTTTGGAACTCAGAGAAAGCCTCATCACAGTGGAAATATACCTTCTCTCAGCCTTTAGCAAAAAATCAGCACAACAACTGATGCGAGCAAGACGTGTGCTCTAACAATTCCACCTTCCAAACGTCCTTCACAAAGGGTTAGGCACAAGGAAGAAGACTTCCCTTTGCTTCCTTAGTGATAAAAACGTGTGGTGCAAATGAGCAAGACCAACACTTCAAGATGGTCGTTGATCAGGCAAACCAATATGGCCCTCCTGGACGGCACCATTTAAGCAATGACAACACATTCAAAACGCTCAACTTTGAAGAAGTCTTAACTTAGGTTTTAATGCAAACCAGAAAACAAAGTCTCACGATAAGTGAAGAAAATATCAAGAAATTTTATTCATCAAAAGTTGTTGTTTCCATGCGCCCCAAAGGTCCTATTTATAGGCTGCAAATCTCGTCCTATCAACCTTAAGATGACTAGAAATTATTTCAAAATAAGCTACTAACAAATGTTTAAATTCGAAATTTGCTTGAAATTCAAACTAAGATAATTCTAGCTAAAAATTGAAATGCTTGCAAGATGCCATCTTCTCCATGTTCAGCCATGTATGAGGACCAAATAATGTCTTGGAGGAGCTGATTTGATGAGTAGGATGTGCTTGACTTGAATTCAAAAGATGATTGAAGTTTGAATTCAAATTGAGTTTGAACTTGAATTTAAACTTGGATTCACTTTGAATTATGATCTATCTCTCCAAGATGGCATGTTCTTTGGATAATGAAGTGTAGAAAATCTGATTTTGATGATGATAAGATGGTTGGACTTGAATTCAAAAGATGGTTGAAGTTTGAATTCAAATTGAGTTTGAAATTGAATTCAAACTTAGATTCAATTTGAATTGGAATCTATCCTTCTTGTCTCCTCCAAGATGGCGTGTACATGGCTGGATATATTGGCTGAAATCTTCTTGAAATTTAAGTCTCCAATTGGTTGAAACTTGAATTCAAATCATGGTTGAATTTAAATTCAAGTTTAACTTCAAGTTTAATTTCAATTTGATCTTCATCCTTGCACTTCAAAATGGCCGGCCTCTTGGTTGTTGTTTGGATATGTTTTTTAGTTCAATTTTGAAAAAGGAACTCCATCTTGGACACATTTGAATTTGTCTTTGTGGAGACAAACATTCTTTTCAAGATAACATTCCTTTTGTCTCCTTCTTTTGCAACACACGCCTACAATGTTCCTTTTGGGCCTCCATTTCATTTGGCTTTTCCATGTACCTAATTTGCCTACAAAGGAAACACATAAAACAAAGATCACAAGAAAACAAGACAAAAGTCAAAGTAAAGAACGCACACACGCACACGCATAAAACGCTCAAAGGGTGGTTTCAATGAAGTGAACCCATGGAACCTTAGGTTCATCTTGAACATGCTTATACAAAAGGTTCCAACTTGATGACAAAGTTCTCTTACCCTCCTTCTTGTCATAGGGTCCTTGACCTCTTGATGGGACCTTTGATCCTCATCAGACCCTTGATCCTCATCAATCCCCCCTCCTCAAGAGGATTCGTCCTCGAATCAAAAAGGTCATCAGTGAAAGGGGTGAGGTCAGCAACATTAAAAGTAGGCGAAATAGAACCATACTTTTTAGGAAGATCAAGGATGTAAGCATTGTCACCTATGCGTTTCAAAACTTTGAAAGACCAATCTCCTCTAGGTAATAGTTTTGACTTTCGCTCATTGGGAAATCTTTCTTTGCGCAAATGTAACCACACTAAATCACCAGGTTTAAACACAACTCGTTTTCGATGTTTGTCAGCTCGTCTTTCATAAGCTTTGGTTTCTTTTCAAGTTGTGTTTTAACGTGTTCATGCAGTTTCTTTATCTTTTCCGCTTTTTGTTTACCATCAAGACTTGAACGTTTATGCATGGGAATAGGGATCAAATCAAGGGGAGACAAGGGGTTAAAACCATACACGATTTCAAATGGACTATGCAAAGTACCATGATGGACACTCCTATTGTATGCAAATTCGATATATGGTAAACAATCTTCCCAATGTTTAAGATGTTTTTGCAAAATGGCACGCAAAAGTTGAGAGAGAATACGATTAACTACTTCAGTTTTGACCATCAGTTTGTGGGTGAGCAGTGGTAGAAAACAACAATTCAGTACCAAGTTTAGCCCACAAAACACGCCAACAATGACTAAGAAATTTGGTATCTCTATCACTTACAATTGTTTGTGGCATGCCATGCAATCTCACAATTTCTTTAAAGAACAAGTCAGCAACATGTGTGGCATCATCAACTTTCCTACATGCAATGAAATGTGCCATCTTTGAAAATCTATCCACCACAACATAAATGCTATCGCGCCCCCCTCGAGACCTAGGAAGTCCTAAAACAAAGTCTATGGAGATGTCAATCCAAGGGGAATCAGGGACGGGTAAAGGCGTGTAAAGGCCATATGGTTGGGACTTGGATTTGGCTTGTTTGCAAGTGATGCAACTACCACATAACCTTTCGACATCTACGCACATGTGGGGCCAATAGAAATGTTCCTTAAGAGTTTCAAGGGTTTTGAACACTCCGAAATGACCCATTAAACCTCCCTCATGGGCTTCTCCAGTTAATGCTTCTCGTAGGGATGATTGGGAAACACACAACTTATGTTCTTTGAAATGATATCCCTCATGTACGTAGAATTTCCCTAATGGTGCCTCTTTACATGCCTAGAAAATGTGCTGAAATCATGGTCATTTAGGTAGAATTCCTTAAGTGATTCGAATCCTAAGAATCGTGAGGATAATGTAGTCACTAATGTGTATCTCCTAGAGAGGGCATCAACAACTATATTGTCCTTTCCTTGTTTGTACTTAATCAAGTAAGGGAATTGTTCTATGTACTCTACCCATTTGGCATGTCTCTTTTTCAACTTTCCATGCCCTTTAAGATACTTAAGGCTTTCGTGGTCAGTGTGGATCACAAACTCTTTAGGTTGAAGATAGTGTTGCCAAGTTTATAGGGATCTCACGAGGGCATAAAGTTCCTTATCATAGGTAGAGTAATTCAATGCAACACCTTTCAACTTCTCACTAAAGTAGGCTATGAGTTTCTTACCTTGGGTCAAAACTGCGCCTATACCCACTCCACTTGCATCACACTCGATCTCAAAAGTTTTGTCAAAATTTGGTAACCTAAGTATGGGTGCAGTGGTTAGCCTATGTTTAAGCTCGTCAAATGCCTGTTGTTGTGGCCCTTCCCACCTAAAAGACATATCTTTTTCCACAATTTCATTTAGGGATGCAGCTATGGAAGAAAAATCTTTGACAAATCGTCTATAAAAACTTGCAAGTCCATGGAAACTGCGAACTTCCCCTACATTCTAGGTATAGGCCACTCCACAATTGACCTAACCTTTTCCTCATCCATCTCTACTCCCTCAGCCGAAATGACAAATCCTAGGAAGATTACTCGTTCCAAACAAAAAGGGCACTTCTTAAAGTTGGCGTAAAGTTGTTCTTGCTTAAGTTTGTCAAAAACGGCCCTAATGTGGTCAAGGTGATCTTCTATGGTTCGGAAATAGATTAGGATATCATCAAAATAAACAACAACAAATCGTCCTATGAATGCTCGTAAGACTTCATTCATTAGCCTCATAAAGGTGCTAGGGGCGTTGGTGAGCCCGAAGGGCATCACTAACCACTTATAGAGCCCAAACTTGGTTTTGAATGCAGTCTTCCATTCGTCCCCTTCTCTAATTCGGACTTGGAAGTACCATTGCTTAAGGTCGATTTTGGTGAAGAATTTAGATCCATGCAACATGTCCAACATATCATCCAGCCTAGGTATGAGATACCTATACTTGACGGTAATTTTGTTTAAGTTCTATCCTTATTGGGTACTAGAATGACAGGGACGGCTGATGGGCTTAGGCTCTCTCGGACTTATCCATTCGCTAGGAGCTCCTCTACTTGCCTTTGGATTTCCTTGTTTTCTTCCGGGTTGGCTCGATAGGCTAGACGATTTGGTAAAACGGCTCCTGGGACAAAATCGATTTAGTGTTCTATTCCTCTAATAGGTGGTAATCCGGATGGTGGCTCGATGGGAAATAGAACTTCGTACTCTTGTATGAGGGACGCAACAGAGGTAGGGAGATTTGGTGGGAGTTCTTCTTGTGAAAGGTGGCACGCCTTTGGAATGAGAATAAGAACGGTTTGGTTGTTATAAAGGGCTCGTGTGACCTCTCTTTTCTTTGCAAAATACGCACACTTTTTTTGGACTCGGTGACTCCTATGGATACTACCTCTTTTCCCTTGCTCTCTTGTTTTTTGTTCTCACTTTTCATGCATTCTACGAATTCTCTCAGTTTCTTTTTTCTTAGGATCGGCCCTAAACTTAGACATGCGTTGGTGATCTCGTGGACTTTGTGTGGTGGAAATGCATGCAATTGTAAAGTTTGCCATTCAACTTGAAAGAATAACGATTCAAATATCCATCATATGTCACATGTCGATCAAATTGACATGGCCTACCAAGTAAGATATGACTAGCATGCATTGGTGCAACATCACATAAAACATCATCTTTGTAACTACCAATGCTAAGAGAACTCAAAACTTGTTTACTTACGCTAACTTCACCGCAATCATTTAACCATGCAAGTTTGTAAGGATGCGGATGATTAGTCATAGGAAAATTCAGTTTTCTTACCAATTCAATGCTAGCCACGTTCGCACAAGAACAGGAATCAATGATCATGGTGCACACTTTACCATTTATCATGCAATGAATATGGAAAATGTTTTCTCTATGTTGTTCGTGATCATCTAATTTCGGATATGCATTCAAAGCTCGACGCACAACAAGAAATTCCTTAGTGTAAAAATCATCTTATGCGCCTAGATCTTCTTCAGGTTCAATTTCATTATCATGCTCAGATTCGTTTTCATACTTGGACTTAGGCACATATTCATTAGTTCCTCAATTAACATGATTCGTTTTGCATTACAACACTCTTTTCCTATGTGACCACGTCCTTGACATTTATAGCATTTAATGTCCCTAAACCTGTTTGAGAGATCAGAAGAATTTTCGGTAGGAGCCTTTTGTTGGCTGCGGTCATCTCACCTTTGTGTAGACTGCACACGGTTGTCCATCCTTTGTGACGCATCTTGGTCACGTGTTTGGCCTCCTGTAGGCCGTGAGCTTCCCGTTCCTGAAGGCTTGCTGGAAAACCTTGATGAAGACTGATTAGTTCGATAAGTGTAATTGAAATTGGAGGAACTACGTACCTTTAGTTGGTGTTCAATCTTCTCAGCCATATGGACCATGGTTGTGAGGTCGAAGTATGGTTGAAGCTCAACCTTTTGCGCAATCTCCCTGTTTAGACCATGTACGAAACGAGCCTTGGTGGCTTCTTCGTGTTCCTGCAAGTTAGATCTTTCCAACAAAATTTCTAACTCTTTGTAATAATCGTCTACCCTTTTGGAACCTTGTCTTAAGTTTTGCAAACTTGTGAAAATAGAACTCTCAAAATTGTTTGGGATAAAACGTTGTCTCATTTCAAACTTTATTTCTTTCCAAGTGGCAATTGGAGGTTGTCTTGTCTTAAAACTATTTCGACACAAATTTGTCCACCAATTTAGTGCATAACCAGAAAACTCAATAGAAGCGTACCTCACTTTTTGTAATTCACTGTAGTTGGTACAAGAAAAGATTAGATCCACTTTCGTTTTCCATTCTAAATATTCTTCCGCATTACTTTTACCATAAAATGTGGGAATATTTATTTTTGGTTTGAGAAAATCGTCATCTTGCGGGAAAAGGGGATTTTGGAGTCTTTGGTAACCACGGGGAGGGTGGTCATCAAAGTCATAATCATCATGCTCAAATGGAATGTAATCATCATTGTACCTTCTTGGAGCGTACCTTCTTGGTTGTGTTTGTGGAACAAACCTTCTTGGCTCAATGTGTGGTGGTCTAAGGTTGTCATCCTCAACTTCTTCTGGGGGGGTGACGCCTTGGTTGTGGTAGGGGAACGGCTCTGCTCGTGCCTTGGCCATCACTCGTCTTGTAGCTTCGTTCAACATCCTCCAATCGATGTTTGATTACCTCATTGTCATGCATGAGTTTCTTTAACATCTCCAGCATTTGTTGTTGCGTTTGTCCAAAGTCTCGGCTTCCTTTGACTTGCTAGAAGCGGAATGAGTGCTGCTCTCCATGTTTTACCTAAAGAGACTAAACGAAAACAAAAAAGGAAAGAACCAAACTAACACATAGACAAACAAACGTTAAGTGATTAGGAAAAAAAAGAAAACGAAATATGAACACTCCTCTTTCTCTTCTTTCCACTCTCTTACCACTTTGCTTCTTGGATAACCTGAAGTTAATAAGATTCAAAGCGATCAATTAAGAAAGTGTTTTGCCAGTGCTTCTCCAAATCACAACGACCTCCACTTGTTTCTCCCGTTTGCTTTCAAGTTGCACCAAATAGTATCAAAACAGAATCAAGTGAAATGGAAACAAACTTGGACTTTTCTACTAAGATTCAAAGAAAGTAAGCGACCAAAATTGATGTATAAGGCTGAACCAAAGATGAACTAAGAGTTGCCGTGGGCAATCTTTAGTTAATTTTGATTCTATGCACTTACTATCCACAAAATAGTTCAAGTCATGCAATAATCGAGCAACCAAGTGTGTGATTGGTTCAAGAAGAGCAGGATAAGGAGAATGAGATGTGGGGAGGACGGTTGTGTGTAGCAAAAACGAAATACGGTATCCAAGGTTTTCAAAGTGCACCAAAAAATTTTCAAGTAATGCACAAACATTTTGCCCTTTTTCTTTTCTCTTGTTCTTTTGCTTTTCTTTCCTTCCTTGCTATTTCAACGTAAGCAAGGTTCAGATTCTTCTTTTTTTGACTAGGGCAAAATTGGAATTTTGTACGTTTTGCACTCAGATCTTTCGTTTTTGGGTAGAATAGTGCAATGACTTTAAATTGCGGTTTGCAACCTTGAATTGCAACAAAAAAACCTTGGAAAGTGAGGGAAATTGAGGTTGGGCGGAGTTGGGGTTATGGTTAGGGTTTTCAATTTAGGGTTTTTGGAAGTTTTGGGGTATTTGGAGGATTGGCGTTTTGGAAATTGGATGTACGGTATATATGGCTATTTGGGTTGGTAATTGATGATTTGTGTGGTCAATTTGGATAATGGGTGGGTGTAGGACAGAATTGAACCGAAATTCAAATTCTAGGGTTGGGTTTTTTTGAATGAGTTGGGAACTTTTGATTCTGATTTTGTTTGGCAAAATTGGGTTGGGGCTTTTTGGTAAGAGTGTAAATAAGGTAGTTTGGAATCTGGTTGGTGAGTTTTAGGGTCGGGTTTGGGTGGGTGTTGGTTGGGCCGTGGGTATTAGGGTGGATTTAGGGTTTTGTTGATGTTGAAAATGGCTTGTGAAGACAAACATACGTAGGACTAACTTGATTTAAAGCATGAAATCAATCACGATGTGAATCACAAGATGCATACAATCATCATCAACTAAAAGCTTCAGTAGCAACAAGATGATTTGAAACCGAGGTAGCTTTATAGGCTGATGGTTGTAACGTTTAAAAGAAAGCTGAATGGGACCTAAATGCAACAAACCCTAACTTGTTCAAGCTTAAATGACAAAGATCAAAGAGTGACAACAAGATTGAAAAGAAAAGTATGACACTTTGAATGATGAATGACAAGATGCAGCAAAAGACAAATACTTAGACCCTAGGACGTTTTTAGTATGATTGACAAATTGTAGGATCTGCAAGGCACCACTAGAAGGGGGGTTTAATAGGTGGTGCAGAAAGTGTGGTTTTTAAAATTTGTTTAAAACTAAACAACTCAACTTCTGAAAACAGATTCTGTTTTCATGACCAGTTTTAAAACGTTTTTAAAACCAGGTTATAGGTCTCCAAAAATTCTGAAATTTTGAGAGAACTTAGCCTCAGATGTTATGAGGGTCTCCTAAAAATTTCAAATTAAAATTCAACCTTTAACCCCTTCAAAAACCGTTGGTGATCAGATGGCGCGAATCTGCCTGAAACGGTAGACGATTTTGAAAAATTTATTCCTATTTGTGTGTAAGTCCAAATGCTCTGAAAATTTAACCACTAACTCCTTATATACTATATTTAAGTGGGTTGAAACAGTTTTGCAAAATTCTTTTGGGAAGTAGGTCAATTACAATCAATGTCTCAACCTTTGCAAGTCTGAAAATCAGACTGCACTAGTCTCAGAACGTTTGATGTTTGATCGACTTATACTTATCCAAAAGGGTTGAAACTTGTGCCAAATTAACCCTAGAACGTGTGACTATGTTTCTGGAAATGTTCGTGATTTTTGAAAGTCGTTTACTATTTTTACGAACGCCAACAAAAAGAGTAAACTGTGCAGTAACAGAAAGTAAATGCTGAAAGTAAATGGCACCAAGAATTTTATACTGGTTCGGTTATAAACAACCTACTCCAGTCTTCAAGGAACACCTTCCTTGGTTCACACTAATCACACACACGCAATACACCTTACCACAGGGTTGATAGAGTTACACACTAACTCCAACCCTTTACAAACCTTGTACGATGAATACAATTCGCACGAACACCACCACTTCGCAAGAATGAAGATTGATCACACCTTGATCAATCTTTTACAAAGATATGGAATATGTGGTGGTCTATATCAAGCCTATTCAAGATTGAAAAATATGAATACAATAGGCTTACAAGAAGAAAGAAAGAAAGAGAGTGTAGGAGAAGAGGTTTAGGCGTTTTTGATCACTTGTTTTGCAATGCTTGTCTTGTCTTGTTTTTGCTCAACTTCTTTCCTTTTAATGTTGTTGCAGCCGTCCACTATAGGTCCTCCCCCTCTTGAAAATTATCTTCTAAGTCCTTGGGAGAATGTAATACATCATTGTGACATGGTCTAGCTTACTTGGCATCTTCTTATTGGATGATCATTTAAGCTTTGCTTACTTGGCACTTCATGATTGGTTGGATGTTGTCATCATTGATGACTTGGAAAATCTGAGAATAAAACTTAAAACATGTGCCGATATCAATCATAAAATAATTTCCATAAAGCTCAAGATTGTCACATAAATGTTGCAAGACAAAATTTCTCCCTTACTAAGCAAGAAATCGGCCATTAAGAGGTTTTACCATGCTGAATTTTCAGCATGTGTTACATGGTTGTACAATTCAAAATAATTCCATTTTTCTTTGATTTTTCTAATTAAAATGAATCACCAATTCATAGCAATTATCTTGATCAATTTGGAAATGAACTTTGGTCTCCCACATGGCCTCAATTTCGGCCATTATACATACTACACATGCTGAAAAATTTTCAGCATGTGTGATATTGAAGATATCACTATTTATGGCTTTGAAAAATATTTAAAATGCTTCCATTTCTTCTTCCAAACAATCACATAATTTAAGATGATAAAATATGTCACATTAATATGCAAAAATCGGCCAGCCATGGTTTAACATGCTGAAATTTTCAGCATGTGTTATAAGTGAGACAAAGTTTGAAATCTTACCATTTGTAGCTTCTCTCTTTAATTCACCAACATTGTATGATTGATTCTTGACCAATCAATATGCCAACAAGGCTCCAAATAAGCTCCATCTCAGCTGTAGGGGCGTTGCATAGAGTATGTGCATGTGCTGAAATTTATTTTTGCTAACTTTGTAAAATAGTGCACATTTAATAATACACACATGTTATATTCTAATCGGCCCTTAATTTAATTTTCTAGAACACTTTAAGATGTATAACATATGTAAAAAGTGTCTAGATACGTGTCATATGATGTACCAAAAACGTTCCATGTGTTGTGTGCGTAGAAAACCGAATTTTTCGATATTTATCAATTACCCGATTTTCTCTAATTATATTCCAACTTTTTGCACATGTTATATATATTATGTTACACATAATATATATAATATATAATTTAAATCTCAGCACTTGACTGGTCTAAAGTGGCGCCATTTATCATGTGTCAAAATTAAAATTGGAATCTTCACATTTTGGCCTTAATGTGGGGTGATTTGTGTGTGCCAACATGGAAAGTATTTTTGGCTGAACATATATTCATGTGCACGAAATTTTTAAGAATTTTTGAAGTATAGGGGCTGGCCATTTATTTATGGCAAGTACGTGACACATTGGCGAAATTTCGGTATTCGCCCGATACGACAATTTTTAGTTTAGAACCTTTTAACGTGTCGTATTTAATTTGTCATACCATGTCTTATATCATATGATATAAACCTGAATATACTCATAAATATGAGTTAATTATAGTGGTGTGACATTAACATACGTACGTAAAATATATAACGTGTCGGTAGTACGTTGGAATACATGTGTATGTGCCTTTTTCAAAAAATCTGAAAATATATGTATTTATATGTGTGCATGGCGTGTATATATTAATGAGGGGAGGAGGAGAAGACTTTCCTTCCTTAGCCTTGTTGCCTTTGTGCCTTTTCCAAATATGGCTTCCTTTAATGAACTACTTAGTTTAATTAACTAAGTACTTCACTTAATGAACTAGTTTAGTTCATTAATGATGGCACCTGAAAATAGTATAAACACAACAAATGTTTGCCATATGATGTAAGCTTTAACGCTTCATGGCTCGTTAGTCCGGCAACATTATATATAAGCTAAATAAGGCAAGTAATAGCAATGTATCATGCATACATGTATATATCATGCACGTTTGTGTATATATCATGCATTTAAGTCACTTACTTTGAAATCACTCAAACCCCCTTTTCTCTACAATCTCCCCCTTTTGATGATTTTCAAAATAACTTATGCACATGATTTAAATGTCATCGCTCCCCCTTCAAACATGCACAAATTTGAAATTTGAATTTCAAATTTCAAATCCAGCTCCCCCTTGATTTGTGCAATCAGTATCAATTAGTGTCTCTCTCCCCCTTAAATCATGCTTTCTCTCCCCCTTTATTTTGGAAAGTAAATCAAAAGATTCATGTAAATAAGGAAAGAAGATCAAATCACGTCAAATCAAATCATATCAACGGGAATCATGCCTAATTTAGAGCGAAGAGATTCATACGTGGCTTGATTTAAGGCTTTTGTAAAGATATCCGCTACTTGTGCTTCTGTGCGTACGTGATCTATGACGATATCACCATTGTTTACGTGATCACGAAGAAAGTGATAGCGTACTTCTATATGCTTAGCCTTAGAATGTAACACGGGGTTCTTAGACAAATTAATGACACTCATACTATCACAATATATAGGAATTCTATTTATGGTAATTCCAAAGTCCGAGAGTTGTTGTTTTATCCACAACAACTGTGTGCAACAAAGGCTAAGTGCCATGTACTCAGCCTCAGTAGTGGATAAAGCAACGCTTGCTTGCTTTTTGGAAAACCATGAAATGAGTGAGTTTCCTATAAATTGGAAAGTCCCACTCGTGCTTTTTCTATCTATTTTGCAGCCACCATAATCTGCATCAGTATAAGCATGTAAGTCAAACAGTGGAATCCTTATCGTACCGAATTCCTAAGGTGGGCGTGTGCTTAATATAATGGAATATTCTTTTTACCGCATTATAGTGAGACACCTTAGGTTGACTCTGAAATCGTGCACACATGCATACACTGAACATGATATCAGGCCTACTAGCAGTCAAATATAGCAAAGAACCTATCATAGATCGATATAAGCCATTATCAAAGTCTTTACCATGTTCATCTTTGTCCAATTTAGTAGTGACACTCATAGGGGTGGGGGATGGTTTCAAATTTTCAAAGTTAAACTTTTTAATCATGTCATTGACATATTTTGCTTGACTTATGTGAATCCCCTTACTCGTTTGCTTAATCTGCAAGCCAAGAAAATAATTAAGTTCACCAACCATAGACATTTGAAATTCGGATTTCGTGCAATTTTCAAAATCTTCAACAAGTCTATGTGATGTAGAACCGAAAATAATGTCGTCAACGTAGATTTGGATAATAAGTAAATCCGATTTATCTTGTTTCAAAAATAGTGTACAATCTATAGTACCTCGTTTAAAATCATTTTCTAAAAGGAAAGTAGCAAAACGATCATACCATGCTCTAGGTGCTTGCTTTAGCCCGTATAGTGCCTTCTTTAGTTTGTACACGTGATCGGGATGCTTCAAATCTTCAAAACCAGGTGGTTGCTTCACGTATACTTCTTCTTGTATAAATCCGTTTAGGAATGCACTTTTTACGTCCATTTGATATAATCTGAAATCTTTCATGTAAGTAATAGCAAGTAATAGTCGTATAGCTTCTAAACGTGCTACGGGTGCAAATGTTTCATCGTAGTCAATTCATTCTTCTTGATTATAGCCTTGTGCTACAAGTCTCTCTTTATTTCTAACGACCTTTCCTTCTTCATTCATTTTATTCCTAAACACCCACTTTATGCCTATTATAGTCTTATCTTGTGGTCGTGGCACTAAATCTCATGCATCGTTTCTAACAAATTGATTAAGTTCATCATGCATGGCATCAATCCAAGAAGAATCACTCAAAGCATCATGCACATTTTTGGGCTCAATTTCAGAAATCATAGCATGAAATTCATTTATTTCGTCCGAAGTAATTCTTCTACGTGGTCGCACACCATGAGTGAGGTCACCTATGATGAGATCATGTGGGTGATCTCTATGCCATCTTGGTTGATTATTTTCTATGTTATCATGCATTTCTATGTGATCATGCATTTCTAGTGTGTTATTCATATCATGCATATCAAAAGAACCATCATCTTCATTCAACACGGGTGTCAATTCAAAGTCATCGTCATATTCCTTATCTTTATCAATCTCACCAAATTCATTGAATTTCACATGAATAGATTCCATGATTTGTCTAGTGAGAGGATCATAACACCTATATGCCTTTGAATTTATAGAATATCCAACAAAAATGCACTCAATTGATTTGGATTCAAATTTGTCTAAATTATCTTTTGTATTTAAAACAAAGCATTTGCATCCAAACACACAAAAATAGTCAATATTAGGCATGCGATCATTCAAAATCTCATAAGGCGTCTTGTTTATTTTCTTTCTTATAGATAGGCGATTTACAATATAGCATGCACAATTTACGGCTTCCGCCCACAGAAATCTAGGCAATTTATTTTCGCATAACATAGTCCTAGCGATTTCTTGTAATGTACGATTCTTTCTCTCTACTACTCCATTTAATTGTGGAGTTCTAGGTGGCGAAAACTCATGCTTGATTCCTTTTTCTTCGCAAAATGAAATCATCTTTTTGTTTTTAAACTCACCGCCTCTATCACTTCTTATCTTTTTCATACTTACACCGTATTAATTTTCAAGTTGTCGAATTAATTTTGCAATCTCAATGGCGCTATCATCCTTATGTGCAAGAAATAAAGTCCAAGTATAACGAGAAAAATCATCAACAATTACGCATGCATAGTGGCACCCACCAAGGCTTGTAGTGCGACTAGGACCAAACAAATCAATATGCAATAGTTCTAAGACTCTAGTCGTGCTTATTTCATTTTTAGGCTTAAGTGACTCACGTGTTTGTTTGCCTTTTATGCAAGATTCACACAGCTGAAATTTGTCTAAATCAAGCGTAGGCAATCCTCGTACTAGGTTCTTTCGTTGAAGTTTTTCTAGTGTGGAAATGCCAATGTGTCCTAAACGTCTATGCCATAAATTCACATTTGGTTCATTTGACATAAAGCACTTAACTTTAGCATCTACCACATCATCCATAGAAAACGTAAAAATATTACCTTCTCGTTTTCCTTTTAAAACGGTTTCTCCATTTTTATTTATTATATTGCAATAAGGGTGAGTAAAACACACATTAAAACCGTTGTCAACAAATTGAAAAATGCTAAGAAGATTGTAGGATAAGTTGCTTACCAAAAATACGTTGGAGATTTGGAGAGTGCTTGGATTTCCAATCGTACCTTTTCGGATGATCTTGCCTTCGTTGTTGTCTCCAAAGGTCACGGATCCGCCTTTTGTGACCTTCTTTAGTTTGGCGAACAGGCTCGGGTCACCCGTCATGTGTCTCGAGCATCCACTGTCAAGGAACCACTTAATAGTTGTATCTTTCGATGTGTGGGCTCCCTACAATGAGCAAAGATGATTTAGGTGCCCTTTTAACTTTGGGTCCTTTCGAGTTAGTTAATCACCTCTTGGTAAAAGTACCTTTTGGTACCCATACTTGGGTGATCCTTCTCGATCTATCAAATGGCAAGAATGTAGATGAAGGTGCGATATAGTAGACATGTGGTGCATGCACTTTGGGCCTTTGCCCAAGGACTCCTTTATACTCATTGAATGAAGGACGTTTTTGATATGTTCTTGTGTGTGTATGCGTAGTGCGTGGATGATATGAATTTCGTGTATGCATTATTCTTTTCTTTTCATATCTATATGGTACAAAGTTATATTTCACATGATATGAAGAAGAAGTGGGGCATGATGAGGAAAGGGACGGCTTTTGCGTCATCTTAGACGCCACTTGAGGCTTAGGGGTGTCTACTTTCTTAGACACCACAAACTTAGTTGGTTTGGTTGATACTTCATTTGTATCAACGTATCCCAAACCCGTTTTATCGCTGTCATGCTTTTGTGATAATATAATGCGATGTAGCATGTTGGACCCCGTATCAAACTGTTTCATCATTTTCTCTAAATCGGTATTCCTTGATTTCAAACTTGAAATCTCGGATTTCATTTCATTATTTTGAGTGGTCAATAATGAAATCTCTGTCTTTAATGCAGTAATGACACATGATGACTCTTTCTTTGAATTGCTTAATTGAGCGACAAGATTCTCGTTAGAAGATTCTAACAGTTTCTTGTCTTCAATTAATCGCTTCTTTTCCTTAGCGAGAGTCTTAGTGAATTTATGCAATTCTAAATACTGACTAAAAAGATCATCATAAGAAGGTTCAGAGTCAGAGTCAGAATCAGATGATACCTCATTAGATGCTTTGGATGCAAAGCATACTTGTGCAGTCTCCTCTTCGGTCTCAGTTTCAGAATCCGACGAATCACTCCAGGTGGAGGCCTTTAGAGCACGTTTCCTTTGTTTGGGTTCTGAGATGAGTCTATTTTTGTTCCGCTCCTTGTCAGGGTATTTATTTGTTTGCTTTTCTTTATTGGGGCAGTCATATGATAAGTGTCCGAGTTTGCCACATTCATAACATTTAACGTCTTTATCATTTGACTTGTTCTTATTTCTCTTGGTTGTAGTACCCTTATTTTTGTTTCTAAATGACCTTCTCATAAATTTTCTTAAGCCTTTAGCCAATAGAATTAGGTCATCGTTATCCGATTCAGAATCACTATCATCTACGTGATCGGAGGGAGGGGAGAAGTATTCATTTGATTTAAAAGCAATAGCTTTACCTTGTTTAGATGATTCCGATTTCCGTATGGTGAGTTTATTCTCATAAACTTTAAGTGATCCGATTAATTCTTCCATCTTTATTGACTTAGTTTCCTTGCTTTCTTCTATTGCTGTCACTTTAGGGTCCCATTCAGATGGAAGACTTCGTAGGACCTTCTGTACCTTTTCCTGCATGGTAAAAGCTTTACCAAGAGACTCAAGAGAGTTGTAGATGTTAGTCAAACGAAGATCCATATCAACAATAGACTCATTAGGCAATAATTTAAACGACTCAAGTGTGGACATAAGCATGTTTATTTTTGACTCTTTTACTTGACTCGTGCCTTCGTGTTTCATTTCTAGTATCCTCCACATTTCTTGTGCACTCGAACAGTTTGACACATAACTAGACTCACTTTTACTTAATCCGTTTAGGAGCAATTGCATAGCCTTAGCATTCATACTAAGTTTCTTTTTATCATCACTCGTATATTCTTGTCTAGATTTAACGACTTCTAATGTGACTCCGTCTACGGTAGATACCTTAGATGGGCCATCTTCAATGATTGACCAAAGATCTATATCTATAGCCATAAGAAAAAGCTTCATTCTAAGTTTCCACTGAATAAATGACTCACCGTCAAAAAGTGGAGGCCTTTGGCTCGACATACCTTCTTGCTCGGTTTTGAGATTTGTGGTTGCCATCTCACTGAATCGTTGGATTCCTTGAAGTGAGTGTTCCTGCGCTCTGATACCACTTGTAGGATCTGCAAGGCACCACTAGAAGGGGGGGTTGAATAGGTAGTGCGGAAAGTGTGGTTTTTAAAATTTGTTTAAAACTAAACAACTCAACTTCTGAAAACAGATTCTGTTTTCAGGACTAGTTTTAAAACGTTTTTAAAACAAGGTTATAGGTCTCCAAAAATTCTGAAATTTTGAGAGAACTTAGCCTCAGATGTTATGAGGGTCCCCTAAAAATTTCAAATTAAAATTCAACCTTTAAACCCTTGAAAAACCGTTGGTGATTAGATTGCGCGAATCTGCCAGAAACGGTAGACGGTTTTGAAAAATTTATTCCTATTTGTGTGTAAGTCCAAATGCTCTCAAAATTTAACCACTAACTCCTTATATACTATAGTTAAGTGGGTTGAAACAGTTTTGCAAAATTCTTTTGGGAAGTAGGTCAATTACAATCAATGTCTCAACCTTTGCAAGTCTGAAAATCAGACTGCACTAGTCTCAGAACTTTTGATGTTTGATCGACTTATACTTATCCAAAAGGGTTGAAACTTATGCGAAATTAACCCTAGAACAAGTGACTATGTTTCTGGAAATGTTCGTGATTTTTGAAAGTCGTTTACTATTTTTACGAACGCCAACAAAAAGAGTAAACTGTGCAGTAACAGAAAGTAAATGCTGAAAGTAAATGGCACCAAGAATTTTATACTGGTTCGGTTATAAACAACCTACTCCAGTCTTCAAGGAACACCTTCCTTGGTTCACACTAATCACACACACGCAATACACCTTACCACAGGGTTGATAGAGTTACACACTAACTCCAACCCTTTACAAACCTTGTACGATGAATACAATTCGCACGAACACCACCACTTCGCAAGAATGAAGATTGATCACACCTTGATCAATCTTTTACAAAGATATGGAATATGTGGTGGTCTATATCAAGCCTATTCAAGATTGAAAAATATGAATACAATAGGCTTACAAGAAGAAAGAAAGAAAGAGAGTGTAGGAGAAGAGGTTTAGGCGTTTTTGATCACTTGTTTTGCAATGCTTGTCTTGTCTTGTTTTTGCTCAACTTCTTTCCTTTTAATGTTGTTGCAGCCGTCCCCTATAGGTCCTCCCCCTCTTGAAAATTATCTTCTAAGTCCTTGGGAGAATGTAATACATCATTGTGACATGGTCTAGCTTACTTGGCATCTTCTTATTGGATGATCATTTAAGCTTTGCTTACTTGGCACTTCATGATTGGTTGGATGTTGTCATCATTGATGACTTGGAAAATCTGAGAATAAAACTTAAAACATGTGCCGATATCAATCATAAAATAATTTCCATAAAGCTCAAGATTGTCACATAAATGTTGCAAGACAAAATTTCTCCCTTACTAAGCAAGAAATCGGCCATTAAGAGGTTTTACCATGCTGAATTTTCAGCATGTGTTACATGGTTGTACAATTCAAAATAATTCCATTTTTCTTTGATTTTTCTAATTAAAATGAATCACCAATTCATAGCAATTATCTTGATCAATTTGGAAATGAACTTTGGTCTCCCACATGGCCTCAATTTCGGCCATTATACATACTACACATGCTGAAAAATTTTCAGCATGTGTGATATTGAAGATATCACTATTTATGGCTTTGAAAAATATTTAAAATGCTTCCATTTCTTTTTCCAAACAATCACATTATTTAAGATGATAAAATATGTCACATTAATATGCAAAAATCGGCCAGCCATGGTTTAACATGCTGAAATTTTCAGCATGTGTTGTAAGTGAGACAAAGTTTGAAATCTTACCATTTGTAGCTTCTCTCTTTAATTCACCAACATTGTATGATTGGTTCTTGACCAATCAATATGCCAACAAGGCTCCAAATAAGCTCCATCTCAGCTGTAGGGGCGTTGCATAGAGTATGTGCATGTGCTGAAATTTATTTTTGCTAACTTTGTAAAATAGTGCATATTTAATAATACACACATGTTATATTCCAATCGGACCTTAATTTAATTTTCTAGAACACTTTAAGATGTATAACATATGTAAAAAGTGTCTAGATACGTGTCATATGATGTACCAAAAACGTTCCATGTGTTGTGTGCGTAGAAAACCGAATTTTCGATATGTATCGATTACCCGATTTTTCTCTAATTATATTCCAACTTTTTGCACATGTTATATATATTATGTTACACATAAAATATATAATATATACTCTAAATCTCAGCACTTGGCTGGTCTAAAGTGGCGCCATTTATCATGTGTCAAAATTAAAATTGGAATCTTCACATTTTGGCCTTAATGTGGGGTGATTTGTGTGTGCCAACATAGAAAGTATTTTTGGCTGAACATATATTCATGTGCACGAAAGTTTTAAGAATTTTTGAAGTATGGGGGCTGGCCATTTATTTATGGCAAGTACGTGATACGTTGGCGAAGTTTCGGTATTCGTCCGATACGACAATTTTTGATTTAGAACCTTTTAACGTGTCGTATTTAATTTGTCATCACCATTTCTTATATCATATGATATAAAACCTGAATATACTCATAAATATGAGTTAAGTATAGTGGTGTGACATTAACATACGTACGTAAAATATATAACGTGTCGGTAGTACGTTGGAATACATGTGTATGTGTCTTTTTCAAAAAATCTGAAAATATATGTATTTATATGTGTGTATGGCGTGTATATATTAATGAGGGGAGGAGGAGAAGACTTTCCTTCCTTAGCCTTGTTGCCTTTGTGCCTTTTCCAAATGTGGCTTCCTTTAATGAACTGCTTAGTTTAATTAACTAAGTACTTCACTTAATGAACTAGTTTAATTCATTAATGATGGCACCTGAAAATAGTATAAACACAACAAATGTTTGCCATATAATGTAAGCTTTAACGCTTCATGGCTCGTTAGTCCGGCAACATTATATATAAGCTAAATAAGGCAAGTAATAGCAATGTATCATGCATACATGTATATATCATGCACGTTTGTGTATATATCATGCATTTAAGTCACTTAATTTGAAATCACTCAAACTCCCTTTTCTCTACACAAATAACGTGTCAAATGAGGGGTAGAAGAATGACACAACTGAACTTGAAATGCAGAGACTCAAACGAAAAGAAAAAGGATAAAATACGATGGAATAGAGTAACCTCGCTCTGACACCAATTTGATGCGAGCAAGACGTGGGCTCTAACAATTCCACCTAACAAATGTCCTTCACAAAGGGTTAGTCACAAGGAAGAAGACTTCCCCTTGCTTCCTTAGTGATAAAAACGTGTGGTGCAAATGAGCAAGACCAACACTTCAAGATGGTCGTTGATCAGGCAAACCAATATGGCCCTTCTGGATGGAACCTTTAAGCAATGGCAACACCTTCAAAACGCTCAAATTTGAAGGATCTTAACTTAGGTTTTCAATGCAAAACCAAGAAAACAAAGTCTCACGATAAGTGAAGAAAATATCAAGAAGTTTTATTCACCAAAAGTTGTTGTTTCCATGCGCCCCAAAGGTCCTATTTATAGGCTGCAAATCTCGTCCTATCAGCCTTAAGATGACTAGAAATTATTTCAAAATAAAGCTACTAACAAATGTTTAAATTCGAAATTTGCTTGAAATTCAAAACTAAGATAATTCTAGCTAAAATTGAAATGCTTGCAAGATGCCATCTTCTCCATGTTCAGCCGTGTATGAGGACCAAATGATGTCTTGGAGGAGCTGATTTGATGAGTAGAATGTGCTTGAACTTGAATTCAAAAGATGGTTGAAGTTTGAATTCAAATTGAGTTTGAACTTGAATTTAAACTTGGATTCAATTTGAATTATGATCTATCTCTCCAAGATGGCATGTTCTTTGGATAATGAAGTGTAGAAAATCTGATTTTGATGATGATAAGATGGTTGGACTTGAATTCAAAAGATGGTTGAAGTTTGAATTCAAATTGAGTTTGAAATTGAATTCAAACTTGGATTCAATTCGAATTGGAATCTATCCTTCTTGTCTCCTCCAAGATGGCATGTACATGGCTGGATATATTGGCTGAAATCTTCTTGAAATTTAAGTTTCCAATTGGTTGAAACTTGAATTCAAATCATGGTTGAATTTAAATTCAAGTTTAACTTCAAGTTTAATTTCAATTTGATCTTCATCCTTGCACTTCAAAATGGCTGGCCTCTTGGTTGTTGTTTGGATATGTTTTTGAGTTCAATTTTGAAAAAGGAACTCCATCTTGGGCACATTTGAATTGTCTTTGTGGAGACAAACATTCTTTTCAAGACAACATTCCTTTTGTCTCTTTCTTTTGCAACACACGCCTACAATGTTCCTTTTGGGCCTCCATTTCATTTGGATTTTCCATGTACCTAATTTACCTACAAAGGAAACATATAAAACAAATATCACAAGAAAACAAGACAAAATTCAAAGTAAAGAATGCACACACGCACACGCATAAAACACTCAAAGGGTGGTTTCAATGAAGTGAACACATGGAACCTTAGGTTCATCTGTGCTTTGCCAAAAAGAAACACAGATTTTGCCAAAAGGAAACAAAAGGAAACACAGTTGCCGCTGCCAAAAGGAAGGGGGCGGCCAACTCTCAGGTAGGGTTGGGGGGTTTTATATCCCTCAACCCAAATTGTGTTTTTCCAGTTTTACCCCTGCTCAATAACAGCTGCCGTAAACCTTGCGCTTTGACCGAATTACCCTTCCAGCCTCAGACCTGCGAATTGACCAGATTGCCCCTCCAGTCAATATCTCTTCCAATTCCAGTTTTACCCCTCCATCCTAACCAACTTAATAAAATCCCCAAAACGCCCTTCCCTGGAAAAACCATCAGTTGTGCAAATTACCTAAATCAACCCCAAATGAAACCCTCTCATCATCGGTGGATACTTGATAGGGTGCCACTGATACCATGACCTTTGACCCCACCGACTTTAACAATTTATCTACCTCCGGCCTACCCAAGTCTCACATTGAAACAGCCAATGGTGACCTAGTTCCGGTTCGAGGCAGTGGAACCATTTCACTTTCACCTACTCTCCACCTCAAAAATTGTCTCTATGTTCCTACTTTATCTTCTAAATTACTGTCACTAAGACAAATTACCAAACAATTTCATTGTGTCGTTCTCATATTTCCTGACTTCTGCCTTTTGCAGGACATTCATATGCAGAAGATCGTTGGACGTGGCACTGAGAGCCATGGACTATACTATATGGAGGAGGTCGCTCAAACGGGTCGGTCCATGCTTGCACACCGGACGACTGAACGACAACTATGGTTATGGCACCGGCGTTTGTGTTACCCTTTCCTTTGGTTACCTTCGTACTTTGTTTCTTCAGTTTTTTATTCAGCCTAGTGAACATCGTACTTGTGATACTTGTATCCTTGCAAAACATCACAAGGGTAGTTTTCGTCCTAATAATACTCGAGTTAGTCATTGCTTTTCACTGATTCACTTTGATGTGTGGGGACCATCACCTTTTTCCACACCCTAGGGCTTTAAATATTTTGTGCTCTTCATTGACGATTACTCACGCATGACATGTATTTACTTTCTCAAACATAAATCTGAAGTCCCTAAAAAATTTATTCAGTTCTTTCATATGATTGAAACCCAATTTGGTAAGAAAATCCAAATTCTCCGTTCTGACAACGGTGGAGAATATATGTCCAAACAGTTACAAACCTTCTTCCAAAGTAATGGTCTTGTTTATCAAACCTCTTGTTCACACACTCGCAACAAAATGGAATTGCCAAACGAAAAAACCGACTACTACTAGAAATGACCCGTTCCATGATGATCGAGTCCAGTGTGCCCAAAACTTTTTGGCCTGAAGCAATAGCTACCTCAATATACCTCTTAATCGTCTTCCCACCCGAACCTTGAGCCAACAAACACCTATTCAAGCCCTTGCGACACAAGTTGACATACCATCCCTCATAACCCTACCATCCAAAATATTCGGGTGCACTGTCTATATACATGTTCCCAAGCAAGATCAAACCAAACTAGACCCATGTGCCATCAAATGTGTCTTTGTCAGATATGCCACTCACCAAAAGGGCTATCATTGCTATGATCCTCTTACCCGAAGAATTCATGACACTCTCGATTGTGTCTTTGTCGAGGCTGAATATTTCTTTAAACAACGTACTCAGGCCTATAGGGAGACATATAGTGAGCCTTTCGCCTGGTTTCATAACCTCAAGGAGTCAAAGGTTGTCCAACAAGGACAAGCAGGTGGCGCCACCGAGCAAGCCCAATCCACGATAGATAGTCCAAAAGCTCAAAGGTCATCACCTGATAAATCTCTAACTGTAGATGTCCTACGAGAGGTAAGTGAGTTATCCGAGTTATCTCCTGAACCCCTTGATAATAATTCTCCTGAAATTGTTGAACACCCTGAACCCCTGAATGAGCAGCAGGTAAATGAGCAGGTACATGTTTTACCTCCAAGACAAAATCAAGGAGTTCCACCCCGAAGGTACTCCCCTGAGAGGAAAACTAAGTCGTCCAAGCATCCAATAAATGTGTCTGAAGAAAGAGCGTTACTTGCATATACTGAGAAAATTCCATGAAGTTTTGATGAGGCAATTCAACATGACGAGTGGTGGAAGGAAATGGAAGTTGAGATGGAGGCATTGGAAAAAAACCAAACGTGGGAGAAATGTGTACTACCAAAAGAAAAGCGACCGGTGGGATGCCGGTGGGTATTTACAGTAAAGTATAAGGCAGATGGCACGATTGAGCGACATAAAGCCAGACAGATAGCAAAAAGATATACACAAACATATGTGATCGATTATTCAGAAACATTCTCTCTGGTGGCCAAGACTGATACAATCCGGGTCTTGTTCTCCATTGCTGTAAATAAAGGCTGGCCGTTGCACCAGTTTGATGTTAAGAATGCCTTTCTACATGGAGAACTCAAAAAAGAAGTCTACATGGAAGTGCCACCGGGGTTTGCACACGGTTTCAGAGAAAATGAAGTATGCCGACTCAGACGATCACTTTATGGACTCAAGCAGTCTCCGAGGGCTTGAAAGGTTTACTCTTGTCATGAAGCAGAATGGATATAAGCAGAGTAATGCAGATCACCCAATCTTCCTAAAATAGTGAGGTATCTTAATCACATGCCTCATAATTTATGTGGACGATATGATTATTTCAGGAAGTGACATAGAGGAGATAGCTCGGCTCAGGAAGAGTTTGTTCTCAGAATTTGAAATAAAAGATTTGGGAGAGTTGAAGTACGCAGCCGTGATGCGAATCTTGCGATACCTAAAAAGGACTCCGAAAAGAGGGATTTGGTGCAGAAGTCATGGTCATCTTGATGTTGAGGTGTTCACCGATGCAGATTGGGCAGACAACTTGAGTGATAGGAGATCAACCTCCGGGTATTTCTCTCTGGTCGGCTGAAATTTGGTGACTTGGCGAAGTAAGAAACAGAAGGTGGTCGCATTGTCTAGCGCAGAGGCCGAGTTTAGGGGAATTTCTAAAGGGATTGTGGAAGTTCTCTAGATTGACAAACTGTTAAAGGAAATAGGGTTCCCTCCGAAGTGTCCTGCGAAGCTAAAGTGTGACAATCAAGCGCTATTTGGATTTCAAAAAATCCAGTACAACATGACAGAACCAAGCACGTTGAGGTTGATCGAAACTTCATAAAAGAAAAACTCGAGGTAGGAATAGTAGAAGTCCCGTTCGTTCGGTGTGAAGATCAGCTTGCATATATTCTCACAAAGACGGTCAATGGACAAGTGTTCGAGGCAACTTTGCACAAGTTGAGCATCGGTTATCCCACTGATCAACTTGAGAGGGAGTGTTGAGATATGAGAAGATAATTTTCCTTAGTTAGGAGATTTGGGAGTTAAGATTGTATCCCACTCAAAATCAAGTTGATATCAGATCCCGTAGATTAGGGCTGTGATTGATTTATTTTGTACTATAAATCCAAACGTAGTGTAAACAATTTACTCAATGAAATCAAATTAGCTTTCATCCAAAATTGTTTCTGAAACTCTTGAGAGTTATGTTATTATTATTATTATGTTTTTGGCTAACCGCTTTTCCTGTTCTATAAAGGTTTGGCTAAATAACTCTGTGACGCTCTCCAGGTTTATATATATACATATATATATATATGTATATATATATGTGTGTGTATATATATATATATTTTTAAAATAAAGGTATATATGTATATATATATGTATGTATGTACGTATGTATTGTTTTTATAATTTTTACACCCATATGTCTTCAAACCTAAAAGGAATGGCCATTCTCCTTCCAAGTTAACGATATATGAATTGACCGTTATATCCTTCTTCTGAGGAGGTCTTGAGGGTGAAAATGTAATTAGCTTAGAGAATTCCATCTTTTAGTCTCTCAACACGTATTTTATTCCATATAAAAGTTTTTTTGGTAAAACAATATATTGATTACTTTGGTCTCTTTGAATGACTTTTAGCTCTGATATGGATCTTGTAAAATGGCTTGATTTTTTCTTCTTTATTTTTACTATTATTTTGTCTTTAATCACGATATGAACAGATTCAGATTGTAAAAATAAAAGTAAAGAAGGTAGGTAATTATGATACCTTTTACAGGGACCGGATCTCCTCACCCTCTACACCGTCACCCTTTGTCCACCGCCCGCATTGTGGAAGCAAGGTGGGGTGGTGAGACTAAATACGGATGACACTCATCTAGCCTCACCACCATACCTTGCTGTCACATAGCGGGCGGTGGACAAAGGGGTGACAGTGTGGGGGTGAGGAGATCCCATCTCCCTTTTACACGCATACACTCCAATAACCACCTACAATTCTGACACGGAAGCTCAGAGTAAAAGCGCTTTCAGCATTAAAATAAACAGACACACCCAACTCATGCATTCATATATGCATGTCTAGATGAATATGTTGTCTCATATACAAACTCAGATTTATTAGAAAACAAAACTGACATTCTATACAGTACATGGATGAGCTGAGCTCAACACAGGAAGAGCTGAACTCAATAGTGGAAGAGTTGAGCTCAACACTGGAAGAGCTGAGCTCAACACAGGAAGAGCTGAGCTCAACACTAGAAGAGTTGAGCTCAACACTGGAAGAGCTGAGCTCAACGCAGGAATAGCAGAGTTGAACGCAGGAAGAGCTGAGCTCAACATAGGATGAACAGAGCTTATCACAGAAAGAACTCATCACAGAGAAGAGCTTAAGAACTCAGCACAGAGATGAGCTCAACATTGGGATGAGCTCAACACAGAGAAGAGCTCAACATGCAAACCGAGGCAAGTCCAGGACTCTGTCCTTAAGACAAATTGATCTGGTATACTGTGCCCAATCGGAAATTGCAAACGTCTCCCAGGATACGACGGCTAACAGTTTGAACGAGTGGCACTACTACGTAAGAACTCCACGAACCTGACAAATGTTCTGACATCTCGGATTGATGAAATGCAGCAACAATGTATGCAGTATGCAGCAGTAGTTTATGCAGAATGCTGGTATGCAGTAGGAGAATAGAAGGAAAATTTCTGTGTTTTTCAGAAGTAGTGCACTGCCTCCATTTATAGAGGGAAATCTTGGAGGTTACGGCAACCCACGACCGTACTGATCGGCCAGTAACCCCCACGTTCACCACGCGCCCCATGACTGCCTCTGATCGGCCATTAACCCACGACTGGTAGGAATCAGTCAGCTGAAACTGTCAGCCTAATCTAAGCCGTTAGATCGTAGGATTAAATCATAACTATAGGATCAAGTAAATTATTTTCTGGAAAAATTTAAAAGAAAATTTGTCCAAAAAGATAAGAACCGGGTGGACGAGCCACGTGCCACGAGCCCGAGCCGAGCTGAGCCGGCCGAATAGGCAGGCGGCGCGCGCGCGCGTGTGTGGCACTTTCTAGGTCTTCCCTCCGGTCAAAAACTTCTCATGCCCTTAGGGCACATTTAAAGTGCCTCTCCTAGCACTATATTTGGTGGCATTTTTCCTTCAATTTGCCAATATGGTATATTTGCAAAAAGGTGATTTGTCTTCTTCTCATGAAGCCACATCACCAATTTTCCAATTTGCAACCAATTTTTATTTCTACTTTGAGCATTAATTTCTCATTCACTCGGTATCGAAATTGAGTGATTCAAAAGCCTAAAATCATCTACTCATTGCATAGATAATTTAGGTTTCATTAGTTTTCATTTTTGATTAACGAAAACTAATCTTAATTAAGCTCAAAGTATGTTGCTCACCAACTTTGGACAAACCCATTTATAAATTTTTCTCCAACAATCCCCCACATGAATGAAAATTAATGCAAATGCAGATGCAGACTCTAAGGAGAAGTCAGACAAGAAAATGTTGCATCAGAAGAGGTAGCTTCTGGCTTTGAACCTTTCGTAGCGATGTTCCATCGGATTCACTCAGCTAAGTAGTGACTTGATGTCTTGAACTAGTCAGCCTTTGTTGTGAACCAAGACAACAATACTCACACAACATTTCCTTAAACACTCTTTAGGTTCTCATGGTTATGTTCGTTTTGGCCATGAACAACCTGGTTTCAGAAAGTGTTTTAGAGATTTCTTTGCCTCACAGAATTCTCATAGAAGCGGCCCCACTTCACACTTACATAGGTGATTCCTATCGGGAGCATTCTGCATACTCCACTTGATGTATCAAGATATAGGACATCATTAAAAGTTTAGCTTAGCCTAAATATTCTCTGCAAACAGCAGTTTTGTGTAGTGGAATGAGTAAGTACTAAACTGAACCTTCATAACTTAGTTGTCCCATTGAACCAAGATTCTGGGATCTCCAGTCAACAAGGTTGGGTTACCATTACAAAGACTCTTGCGTAGTAGCCTTAAGTCCCATTCCGTTTGTCAATTTTGACATCTGATCTCTAGGCAAGCCTTTTGTAAGCGGATCCGCAAGATTCTCCTTTGATTTTATGTAATCAATGGAAATCACGCCATTAGAGATTAATTGCTTAATGGTATCATGTCTCCGACGTATATGTCGTGACTTACCATTGTAGATGCTGCTTTTTGCTCGTCCTATAGCAGACTGACTATCACAGTGTATGCTGATTGGAGCGATTGGCTTAGGCCAACATGGAACATTTTCTAGGAAATTTTGAAGCCATTCAGCCTCTTCTCCAGCTTTATCTAGTGTTATAAACTCGGCTTCTATAGTGGACCGAGCTATGCACGTTTGTTTTATGGATTTCCATGACACAGCACCACCACCAACAGTGAATAGGTATCCACTGGTGGACTTAGAGTCCTTGCTATCTGATATCCAATTTGCATCACAATATCCTTCCAATACTGTTGGATATCTTGTATAGTGTAATCCAAGGTTCATTGTGTACTTCAGGTACCTCATCACTCTATTTAGAGCTTTCCAATGATCTTCACTTGGATTACTGGTAAACCTGCTCAATTTGTTTACTGAATAAGCTAAGTCTGGTCTTGTACAGTTCGTTATGTACATCGACCTTCCAATTACCTGTGAGTATTTCAATTGAGCTACAGGTTCACCTCGATTCTTTCTTAAGTTTATACTTAAGTCTAATGGGGTCTTTATTGGTTTTGTATCAAACATATTGAATCGTTTAAGAACAGATTCAATATAATGAGTTTGCAACATAACAAGGCCTTCAGTTATTCGAGAAATTTTAATCCCTAGAATAACATTGGCAACCCCCATATCTTTCATATCAAGATTTTGTGTTAACATCTTCTTGGTATTCAAGATGAGGTCACGAGTACTGCCAATGATAAGTATGTCGTCTACATATCGACATATTATCGCATAAGCGTCTGGTGTGTTCTTGATGTACACACACTTGTCACACTCGTTGATCCTGAAGCCATTTAACAATATTGTCTCATCAAACTTCAAATGCCACTGTTTGGATGCTTGTTTAAGTCCGTACAAAAACTTAACAAGTTTACACACCTTTTTCTCTTGCCCTGGTATGGCAAACCCTTCAGGTTGCTCCATATAAATTTCTTCTTCTAGCTCACCGTTCAGGAAGGCAGCCTTCACATCCATCTGATGGATTTCTAAGTCGTAGACTGCAGCGATAGCAACTAGCATCTTTATTGAAGTGATCCTAGTTACCGGTGAGTAGATATCAAAAAAGTCAAAGCTTCCTTTTATCGATAGCCTTTAGCTACCAACCGGGTCTTGTACTTGTCAATAGACCCATCCTCTTTCAGTTTTTTCTTAAAGATCCACTTGCATCCGAGTGGTTTACTTCCTGGTGGAAGATTAACTAGCTCCCAAGTATGATTTTGAAGAATCGATTCTATTTCATTGTTTACTGTCTCTTTCCAGAAGGGAGCTTCTGGAGTTGACATTGCCTCAGAAAAGCTTCTTGGATCGTTTTCTACCAAATACGTTAGAAAATCTGGTCCAAAAGATGTTGGTATTCTGGCTTGTTTGCTTTGACGTAGTTCTTCAATTTCTTGAGGAGTCGTCTCACGCACTCGCTTACTAGTGCTTGCTTCTTCGTTGTTTTTGTCTTTCTTTGGAAAGACATCTTCAAAGAACACTGCATTTCTTGATTCCATGACAACATTCTCATGTATGTCAGGAATGTCCGACTTGTGCACCAAGAATCGATGTGCACTACTGTTAGTTGCATATCATATGAATATGCAATCAATTGTTTTAGGCCCAATTCTAACTCGTCTTGGTTTGGGTACTGCAACCTTCGCCAGACACCCCCACACTTTTAAATATTTGTAACTAGGCTTATGGCCTTTCCAAAGCTCGTATGTGGTTTCATCCATCTTCTTAGGTGGAATTCGATGTTGGCTGAGAGAATTGCTTCCCCCACAAGTTCTGTGGTAAACCCGAACTTATCAACATCGCATTCATCATCTCTTTTAGAGTATGGTTTTTGCGTTCAGCAATACCATTTGATTGAGGTGAATATGGTGCAGTCGTTTGATGAATAATGCCATATTCTGAACAGAATTCATTAAACGATGTGTCATATTCGCCACCTCTATCACTACGAATTGTCTTAATTCGTCTGCTAAGTTGATTGTCAACTTCATTTTTATAGTCCTTGAAAGCATCAAGGGCTTCGTCTTTGCTACTTAGCAAATAGACATAACAGTGTCGTGTGCAATCATCGATAAAAGTTACGAAATACTTTTTACCACCTCTTGTTTGCACAAATTTTAAATCACACACATCGATATGAATTAAATCCAAAGGTTCAGCGTTCCTTTCTATTGAAGGAAATGGCGTCTTTGTCATTTTTGCTTCAACACAGACTTGGCATTTTTCTTTATTAATGTTCAGTTTGGGTAATAAGTCAAGATTAATCATTCTTTGTATTGATTTATAATTAACATGTCCCAAACGAAAATGCCATAAAAAAGAAGACTCAAGCATATAAGCTGAAGTAGAAGCATTCTTATTAGCCTCTTCGGGCAAAGTTTTCTTGGGTACAACAGTCATCACACTAAGTTTGAACATGTTGTCGGTCAAGTGTCCCTTCCCCAGAAATATTCCATTCTTACTCAAAATAAATTTATTACAATCAAATACTAGTCTAAAACCATGACTGACTAGTAAAGCTCCAGAAACTAAGTTCTTGCGGATGTCAGAAACGTGCAATACATCTCGCAGAGTTAATTCCTTTCTTGAAGTCATCTTCAGAATCACATTGCCCAAACCTTCAATCTTCGAGCTATCAGAGTTTTCCATGTACAGCTTTTCATCATTCTTAGCCGGATAATAGTCTTTGATCATCGTCCTATTTGCACAGGCATGTCGAGTGGCTCCAGTGTCCATCCACCATTCACGAGGATTTCCTACTGCGTTGCACTCAGAAACAACAGCGCACAAATCCAGATCATCCATCTGGCTGACAAGGTTGGCTTTTGCTTTTTCATGCTTTTTCTTGGGCTTACGACAGTCAACACTGCGGTGCCCCTGAATTCCACAGTTATAACATTTTCCAGTGAACTTTTTGGCAACTTTCTTGCCTTTAGGATTCACTCTGACAGGATTTACCTTTTTCTTTTTCTTCGCCTCTGCGACATGCGCCTTTGCATGACCAGAACTCGAACTTGGCTTTCTTTCGTATCTGCGGTTGTCCTCCTCTATACGGAGTCGAACAATCAGATCCTCCAATGTCATCTCCTTTCGCTTGTGTTTGAGATAGCTTCTAAATTCCCTCTACGAAAGAGATAGCTTCTCAATCACAGATGCCACTATGAAAGATTCACTGAGCGACATGCCCTCTTCTTCCATTTCGGCCACTAACATCTGAAGTTCCTCAATCTGAGAAACAACAGTCTTAGAGTCTGACATTTTAAAATCAAGAAATTTGCCAACGACAAACTTCTTTGTACCGGCATCCTCCGTGCGATACTTCTTATCTAAGGCCATCCGCAGTGACTTTGCAGTTTTAAAGGTACAATACAGTCCATACAACGAATTGTCTAAACAACTTAAAATATGACTCATGCAAACATAATTACTATAATTCCATGCTTCAGCCATCAAACTGTTTTGCATATTCTGATGTTGATCTTCAACCGAACCACCTCCGAAGGATCCTCAGTCAGCATTTTAGCCAATCCCATCGTTGTCAAGAAAAACAACATCTTTTCCTGCCAACGTTTGAAGAAACTGCCTCCAAATTTTTCCGGCTTCTCAACCTGTCCAACCGCAGGGACAGGAGCGGGAACAGGCGCAGAAACAGTAGGTGCAATTGGAACAACACTGTTCTGTTCCTGAGAACCAACATGGACAGCATTGAACGAATTAGAGCTTTCGTTCTCCATCACGTTTCAGTTTCTGACAAACGTAGAAACAAGAAGTCAGTATACAAATAGAATACTGTACATAAACCAGTACATAACTAAGATAAGAATAAACAATTCGTCTTAAGTTTGTTGTCTCATATACAAACTCAGATTTATTAGAGAACAAAACTGACATTCTGTATAGCACAAGGATGAGCTGAGCTCAACACAGGAAGAGCTGAGCTCAACACCATAAGAGCTGAGCTCAACACTGGAAGACCTGAGCTCAACACAGGAAAAGCTGAGTCAACACTGGAAGAGTTGAGCTCAACGCAGGAAGAGCATAGCTGAACGCAGGAAGAGCTGAGCTCAACATATGATGAACAGAGCTCATCACATAAAGAACTCAGCACAGAGAAGAGCTCAAGAACTCAACACAGAGATGAGCTCAACATAGGGATGAGCTCAACACAGAGAAGAGCTCAACATGCAAACCGAAGTGAGTCCAGGACTCTGTCCTTAAGGCGAATTGCTCCGGTATACTGTGTCCAACTGGAAAGTGCAAACGTCTCCCAGGATACAACGTCTAACAGTTCGAACGAGTGGCACTACTACTTAAGAACTCCACGAACCTGACAAATGTTCTGACTTCTCGGATTGATGAAATGCAGCAGCAGTGTATGCAGTATGCAACAGTAATTTATGCAGAATGCTGGTATGCAGTATGAGAAGAGAAGGAAAATTTCTGTGTTTTTCAGAAGCAGTGCACTGCCTCCATTTATAGAGGGAAATCTTGGAGGTTACGGCAACCCACGACCGTACTGATCGGCCAGTAACCCCCACGTTCACCACGCACCCTACGACTGCCTCTAATCAGCCATTAACCCATGACTAGTAGGAATCAGTCAGCCGAAACTGTCAGCCTAATATGAGCTGTTAGATCGTAGGATTAAATCATAACCGTAGGATCAAGTAAATTATTTTCTGGAAAAATCTAAAAGAAAATTTGTCTAAAAAGATAAGAACCGGGCGCACGAGCCATGTGCCCGAGCCCGAGCCGAGCCAGACGGGCGGGCGGCTCGCGCGTGTGGCACTTTCTAGGTCTTCCCTCAAGTCAAAAACTTCTCACGCCCTTAGGGCATATCTAAAGTGTCTCTTCTAGCACTATATTTGGTGGCATTTTCCCTTCAATTTGCCAATGTGGTATATTTGCAAAAAGGTGATCTGTCTTTTTCTCATGAAGCCACATCATCAATTTTCTAATTTATAACTAATTTTTATTTCTACTTTGAGCATTAATTTCTCATTCACCCAGTATCGAAGTTGAGTGATTCAAAAGCCTAAAATTTATACTCACTACTTAGATAATTTAGGATTCGTTAGTTTTTATTTTTTATTAACGAAAACTAGTCTTAATTAAACTCAAAGTATGTTGCTCACCAACTTTGGACAAACTCATCTACAAATTTTTCTCCAACAAAATATTCAAATGCAATAAAACATATAATTTAAGATATATTTTCAATTGTGGATGACCGTTGCCGTCTATAATGTCAAAACGTAGTAAAACAACAAATTTATAGATGTATGTGAGAATTAAAAAGTTATGGTGAGTATATATATCTCAGCTAGGGCAATAGAAGTAAAATGTCAATTTTTTACTTTTACTTTTACTAAATCACCCTTACACTTAGTTTTTTTTTCCTTTTTCATATCTTTACAGCATTCTTTACGAAATAAGTCCGTCTCTAATCCTTCTTCTGCATGCACTCCCTCGTTTATTTTGGTGGTGGAAGCAAGGTTAATCATTAAAAAACTTTTTAAACATTTATCTCATGAAAACTTTTCTTCCTCGAGTGGTTATTTTCGTCATTTTAGTGGCGAAGCATCCTAAAGTTTTTACGTTTCCTGGCGATTTTCCTTGAGGCAAGAGAAAGTAATGCAACAGTGAGAATTTGCCGACTCAATGCTTAACATATTCTGGCTGAACAAAGTTTGTTCTGAATTAGAGACTCTAAGGAAATACAAATAGCAACCACTTCCCTTTCTGCTTACATCAAATTGAGGTTTCCCTGTATGTATAACACTATTTAAATGAAACATCTTGTCCTTTGAAATTGTTCTTACTTCAAAAATTGCATGAGTAAAAGGAGACTCCAATTATTTTATATCTTACAAATACTCACAGATTGCTTATGTATATTATACGTAGGCCTGTAATCGAACCGAGCGAACCGAGTTTTGACATGTTCAAACTCGGTTCGTTTATACAGGCGACCGAGCCAAGCCCGTTCGGTAATCTAAACGAACAGGAACTAGCCGATCGTATTCGGCTCGTGATGGTTCACGAGCCGCTCGGTCTCGGCTCGTTAAGCTCGGCAACATAAAAAAAAAACAGCAGCCTTCAAGTTTTCAACCTATTTCACATTTCACCTACTGCATTTCTACTTTCCAGTAACTTCAACAATCAACTCCCAACATGACATTCAAGTCATTCAAAAATCACATGCTTTCCATCAATTAGCAAATACAAAATTCCCAATAAAACAAAGTATTTACTACAACTTTGAAATTTATAATCAAAAATACACACGTCAAGTGAATCCACAATTCCACATTTTCTCAAGAGATATCAAATGATCTTATACTATCCCAAGTCAAAACAAATGGTGTGTCTCACACTCTTAGTGTACCTCTTCCTCAAAAACCTAAATCTCTATAATAACAGAAACAAAATATTTATTTGAAGAGCAAATGAAGGTAAAGAATGAATGCATATGCAAAATTGCAAATACCTACAAAACCCTAAAAAGCTTAACAGAAAAATCACAAAAGCAAGAAACATGTGAACCTGAATCCTAGCGGTTAGCAGTTCTGGTGGTGCAATTGCAGTTGCCGTCGAAGGTGGGAACAATTCGGCGGTGATTTACGGCTTGCTGTGAAGGGGGATGATGATGAAGGTTGGTTCGCACTTCGCAGAAAGGGAAAAAACGTTGTACCTGTGGGGGGGTTTCTGTGGAAGAGGAAATTCGCGAAATGAATTAAGGCAGGGTAGGGCAGTGGTGTTTTTTTAATTTTAACCGAGCCGAGTTGTTCACGAGCTAGGCTCGAACTCGTTCGGATAATAATCGAACACCGAACATAGTTCAAGCTCGGGTTCGGTTATCCCCTACTCGATCCGAGCTCGAGCCGATCCCGAGCCGAACGAGCCGAATCCATCGAGCTACTCGGTTTGATTACAGGCCTAATTATACGGCACTAAGACGCGGATGATTGTTTTTAGCTTATTGCTTAGGATAAGGTTACATCTCTGGTCTAATATCATGGTATGACCGACAATGTCTCAGTAGTTCAATTACTAAAAAAATGCAGCTTTGTAATATGTTAGCGGAAGATGTATAAATTAAAACTTAAATAAAACAATCTCCATAAATATCTCAATGTCTCAACATCTCAATACATAACATCCTCAAACCATAAAATAACATCCATAAAGAAATAACATAATGAACTTCAAAACGTGCTCAATCCTAGGCATTCTTATCTAAATCGTCACCTGGAAAAATGTAAACATAAAGGAATTAGCTCCTGCATGGACAGTAAGAGACAGGAAGCCTTTAACTTCTTTTGGTGCCTCTACCTCCCCTTACCATACCCTAAACATAAGCATAACTTCATTCTTTTCGGTTTCATATAAATACATATTTATCAGATCTACATATCTTTCTGTTGATTCAGTAGATTCGGTTTTACCATCTATTACTCTTGATGTTGATTCAGTAGGTTCTTTTCTCATCCTCCATAACTTATACATAAGAAGATACATAAGGCAAAATCATTTGCAAGCTTAAAAACATTATTTAATATGCTTTTATCACATTAATAAACTGTCATCAGCATAAACTCATCATAGAATTTCACTTACATGACAATTCTTATATTAGCACCAATACACATTTATAACTTAAATCTAAGGCTTAACCTTTTGGAGCGGTAGAAATCAAAAAAGATTTTGAAAACACTTTGAATCATCTCAAGTGGAGTTGTGCAGCTATGGATATGTCTAAAAAGACACTGATATACAATGCTAGCTGGAAATGTCGCTTCACCGACACGATTATCTCGCTAAAGCGCTTAAGCGACAGCTGCGAATTCACCTTCAACCTATGACTTTTCTACACTCTGTGCCCAATCTCCTCAAGGAATCATTGTTAACATTCCAATAAGATTCAAACATTTAATACAATAAAAGCGTATTATATTAGTCAAATCATGAAGGTTCTCTTTCTTTACTCCATTCAATATACCAATAACTCAACTATACATACAATCCAATCCAAAAGCATTATCACCTCTGAAAAAAAATTCATCTTCATTTTGTCATATTCCTTCTCCCAAAAAAATTATCATAATTAATTTTTCAATGTAGTGTAATTTATATTAAATGAAGATAATTTTTTCCTTTTCCTCCTTTACCAATAATAGTCAAAAACCAATAATAATTAAAGAAGGGTGAAATTGCCCTTTGACCTTTTAAATTTATATTTCTTCGATATTACGGATAACATATCGGAACCAGGACAAGCATTAATCTTTTCAGCTGAAACATTTATCCACTTGAAGGATTTCTATGACTCTAATTATTCTTCATTGTGTCATATTTTTTCTGCCAAAAAAATTATCATAATTAATTTTTCAATGTAATGTAATTTATATTACGTGAAAAAGTAAAATATGTTTTTTTAAGGATGAAAGGAGTACAAGGAAACTAGTAACTGCATATTGTGAATTACTCGGATATTCTCCATTAATTTGTCCGCATTCTCCATTTCTTCGAATTAGTAACACTTGTTAGGTTAGCATTTGAATGCATGATCATCTTTTACATAAACATAAATAGAAGAGATTAAAAGCGATCGTTTTTCCCAAAAAAAAAAAATAAATAGAAGAGATTTGAGGTTCTTTTTTTTTTGAAGCTATATAGAGAATTGATGCTATTTTCCTTTCTTTTTCTTTTTATTTAAAAGGGTACGGGTTTTTTTCTTTGTTTCCTTTTCAGCGTTTTTGCGTATTTTTTCTTTTCACGCATTCATCCATGTCTTCCATGACAAAATTACGTGGAAAGATTACATAATAATCACTTTTATACCAAATGAAACAATTGAGCTCAATCCAACCTAGGCGATAGGACATATATCTTCACAATTGACCCAGTTAAATTTGGGGTACTGCTTAACAAAAATGTTATGTGTAGCGACCCGTCCCGAGCCTTAATACTCGAAACGACTTAACCGTCGTATTTCACTAAGGAGAATACAAGGCGTCGATGCAATTTAATTGCTCGTCATCAAGGTAACGCAAATCGATATCAGCGGAAACGTTATGAACTAAAAACACTCTATAAAATAATTAGCATCATTAAACAATGTCTAGGGAATTCTAAATCGATACAATGTCAGATGTATATAAACACTAAACTTCAAAATACATAAACCTCGAATATCGAAATAACTGCCTCAACTAAATCCTCGAGAGTCTCATCCGAATATCCTCAGTCTCGAAATCTCCAGTCCCGATCTTCTATGGTCTGCTAACTCCTTTACCTGTCTATCTGCAAAACTGATTGGTAGAGAGGGGAGAGGTGAGCGACATACATCGCCTGCAAGTAGCCCGACTATATTTACTAGGGTACCATACACGGAGAAGCAAATGTAAAGAAAATATATAAATAACATAATAGCATGCTTCTCTTCGCAAATAAAATTTACCTTTTTTTACTCCTATACCAATCAAGCAACAAAGTCACACGCAACTAAGTCATCAACGAGCAAGTGTTAGTACAACCAAAACGATGATGCACTTTTCAAATCGATGCGATGTGATGCAAATAAATTCCAAGTTCGATTCAAGACGATTCGATGTTCGATACGATGCGATTCGATAATTCGATACGATTTTCGATAACGATTTCAAATTCGATTTCGATGCAACGGCCATGGCACTTTACTTACAAGTGACTTATATCGCAAGACTTATGAATTGGCCCTCCAATGGTCGATGTGTCCAGACGGCCTATCGATAATAGTCATATGTGCATGGACGGCCCAAATGGCGGTCATATGTGTCTGAGCGGCCTATCGATAATAGTCATATGTGCTCGGACGACCCGTTTGTTTGGAACCAATCCAGCATAACAATATATTTCCCTTGTAAGGGTGACTTTCGAAATATGTGATGCACGATTTTAAAAACACTTTTCAAATATCGATCTTCAAATATTTTTCAACAATACATATCGATCAAGTCAAGTACACATAATCCAATAACAATTACGCCTACAATTATTAATCTTTAGATGTGATATAAAATCGATACATATCAATAACGTATATTTTGTTCTCCATATGATACTTTATATATAAGTAAAAACAACACCGTTTGGCCACTGTCCACAGGAGACAGTCAGCCTACGCCTCAGGTAATGACACTAACAAAAAAAAACATAACAATTGCACATGTACACATAATGGAACAGGCATATATCTGTAGAGATAAGGGAGTTTGAGTGATTTCAAAATAAGTGACTTAAATGCATGATATATATAAACGTGTACACGTATGCATGATATCTTGCCATTACTTGCCTTATTTAGCTTATATATTATGTTGCCGTACTAACGAGCCATGAAGCATTAAAGCTTACATCATATGGCAAACATTTGTTGTGTTTATACTATTTTCAGGTGCCACCATTAATGAACTAAACTAGTTCATTAAGTGAAGTACTTAGTTTAATAAACTAAGTAGTTCATTAAAGGAAGTCATATTTGGAAGAGGCACAAAGGCAACAAAGCTAAGGAAGGAAAGTTTTCTCCTCCTCCCCATCTTTAATACACACGGCTATATACATATTTTACACCTATTTTCAGATTTTTTTTAAAGACACATACACATGTATTCCAACGTACTACCGACACGTTATATATATTTTACGTACGTACGTTAACGTCACACCACTATACTTAACTCATATTTATGAGTATATTCAGGTCTTATATCATATGATATAAGATATGGTGATGACAAATCAAATACGACACGATAAAAGGTTCTAAACCGAAATTTGTCGTATCGGGCGAATACCGAAACTTCACCAACGTGTCACGTACTTGCCATAAATAAATGGTCAGCTTCTATACTTCAAAAATGGATTAAAATTTCGTGCACATGACATAAAAATCAGCCAAAAATACTTTCCATGTTGGCACACACAAATTACTCCACATTAAGGCCAAAATGTGAAGATTCCAAGTTTAATTTTGTCACATGCTAATGGTACCACTTTAAACCAACCAAGTGCTGTGATTTAAAGTATATATTATATATATTATGTATAACATAATATATATAACATGTGCAAAAGTTGGAATTTAAATTTGAGAAAAATCAGGTAATCGATAAATATCGAAAATTCGGTTTTCTACGCACACAACACATGGAACGTTTTTGGTACATCATGTGACACGTATCTAGACACTTTTTACATATGATATACATCTTAAAGTGTTCTAGAAAATTAAATTAAGGGCTGATTGGAATATTACATGTGTATATTATTAAATGTGCACTATTTTACAAAGTTAGCAAAAATAAATTTCAGCACTTGTACATACACATTCCAACGTCACCTACAACTGATTTGGAGCATATGTGGAGCTTTGTTGGCATCTTGATTGGTCAAGGATCAATCATACAATGTTGGTGAATTGAAGAGAGAAGCTACAAATGGTAAGAATTCAAAATATATCTCTCTTATATCACATGCTGAAAATTTCAGCATGCTAAAATGTTGGTGGCCGATTGTGTGAATTTTAAAGTGAGATATTTCATCATCTTTTATTATGTAATTGATTAGAAGAAGAAATGGAAAGGTTTTGAATATTATTTAAATAAATAAATGGTGATATTTTATATATCACACATGCTGAAAATTTTTCAGCATGTGTACAACTTGTGTGGCCGAATTTGAGAGCTATATGGTGTCCAAGTTCATTTGTTATGTGATAGCAATACTTACCATAACTTGGTGATTCAATTTTTAAAGAAAAAATCAAGGTAAATTGGGTATTATTTTTGAAAGAAAAGGAATATTGCACATGCTGAATTTTCAGCATGGCAAGACTACTAATGACCGATTTTTGCATTGGTTTAGGAAGGATTTTTTTGTCTTGAAATTTATGGAATATCTCATGAATTAGGGAAGTTATTTTGTGATGATTTTGGCACATGGTTAAGTGTAATTCTCAGATTTTTTCCAAGTCATCATGATGACAACGTTAAACCAATAAGGAGGTGCCAAGTAAGCGAAGACTAAATGATCATCCAATAAGAAGATGCCAAGTAAGCAAGGCCTTGTCACAATGATGTCTTACACTCTCTCAAGGACTTAAAAGATAATTTTCAAGAGGGGGAGACATACCAAGGGGACGGCTGGACATGTTAAGAGGAAAGAGAAGAGAGCAAACAAAACAACAACAAGCATTGCAAATCAAAGTGATCAAAAAGCCTAGCTCTTCTTCTTCTACATTCTCTTTCTTTCTCTCTTCTTGTAAGCCTATTATATTCATATCTTTCAATCTTGAATAGGCTTGACATAGATCACCACTCATTATATATCTTTGTAAAAGATTGATCAAGGTGTGATCAATCTTCATTCTTGCAAGGTGGTGGTGTTCGTGCGAATTGTACTTACAATACAAGGTTTGTAAAGGGTTGGAGTTAGGTGTAACTCTATCAACCCTGTGGTAAGGTGTATTGCGTGTGTGTGATTAGTGTGAACCAAGGAAGGTGTTCCTTGAAGACTGGAGTAGGTTGTTTATAACCGAACCAGTATAAAAATCTTGGTGCCATTTACTTTCTGCATTTACCTATCAGTTACTGTACTGTTTACCCTTCTTGTTCGCATCCGTAAAAATAGTAAACGTTTTTCAAAAATTACGAAAATTTCCAGAAATATACTTACACGTTCTAGGGTTAATGTGGCACAAGTTTCAACCCTTTTGGATAAGTATAAGTCAATCAAACATCAAAAGTTCTGAGACTAGTGCAGTCTGATTTTCAGACTTGCAAAGGTTGAGACTTTGATTGTAGGTGACCTACTTCCCAAAAGAATTTTCCAAAACTGTTTCAACCCATTTAAATATAGTATATAAGGAGTTAGTGATTAAATTTTCAGAGCATTTGGACGTTCACACAAATAGGAATTAATTTTTCAAAACCATCTACCGTTTCTGGCAGATTTGCACAATCTGAGTACCAACGGTTTTTGAAGGGGTTAAATGTTGAATTTTAATTTGAAATTTTTAGGGGACCCTCATAACATCTGAGGACAAGTTCTCTCAAAATTTCATAATTTTTGGAGACCTCTAACCTAGTTTTAAAAATGTTTTAAAACTAGTCCTGAAAACAGAATCTGTTTTCAGAACTTGAATTGTTCAAGTTTAAAGAAATTTTAAAAACCACACTTTCCGCACCATCTATTCAACCCCCCCTTCTAGTGGTGCCTTGCAGATCCTACAAGTGGTATCAGAGCGCAGTAATACTCACTTCAAGGAATCCAACGATTCAGTGAGATGGCATCGACAAATCTCAAAACCGAGCAAGAAGGTATGTCGTGCCAAAGGCCTCCACTTTTTGACGGTGAGTCATTTATTCAGTGGAAACTTAGAATGAAGATTTTTCTTATGGCTATAGATATAGATCTTTGGTCAATCATTGAAGATGGTCCTTATGTTTCATCTAAGGTATCCACTGTAGACGGAGTCACTTTAGAAGTTGTTAAAACTAGACAAGAATATACGAGTGATGATAAAAAGAAACTTAGTATGAATGCTAGGGCTATGCAATTGCTTTTAAACGGATTAAGTAAAAGTGAGTCTAGTTATGTGTCAAACTGTTCGAGTGCACAAGAAATGTGGAGGATACTAGAAATGAAATACGAAGGCACGAGTCAAGTGAAAGAGTCAAAAATTAACATGCTTATGTCCACACTTGAGTCATTTAAATTATTGCCCAATGAGTCTATTGTAGATATGGATCTTCGTTTGACTAACATCTACAACTCTCTTGAGTCTCTTGGTAAGGCTTTTACTACGTAGGAAAAGGTACAGAAAGTCCTACGAAGCCTTCCTTCTGAATGGGACCCTAAAGTGACCGCAATAGAAGAGAGCAAGGAAACTAAATCAATAAAGATGAAAGAACTAATCGGATCACTTAAAGTTTATGAAAATAAACTCATCATACGGAAATCGGAATCATCTAAACAAGGTAAAGCCATTGCTTTTAAATCAAATGAATACGTCCCCCTCCCTCCGATCAAGTAGATGATAGTGATTTCGAATCAGATAATGATGACATAATCTATTGGCTAAAGGATTGAGAAAATTTATGAGAAGGTCATTTAGAAATAAAAATAAGGGCACTACGACTAAGAGAAATAAGAACAAGTCAAACGATAAAGATGTTAAATGTTATGAATGTGGCAAACTCGGACACTTATCATATGACTGCCCAAATAAAGAAAAGCAAACTACTAAATACCCTGACAAGGAGCGGAACAAAAATAGACTCGTCTCAGAACCCAAACAAAGGAAACGTGCTCTAAAGGCCTCCACCTGGAGTGATTCATCGGATTCTGAAACTGACACCGAAGAGGAGACCGCTCAAGTATGCTTTGCTTCCAAAGCATCTCATGAGGTATCATCTGATTCTGACTCTGACTCTGAACCTTCTTATGATGATCTTTTTAGTCAGTATCTAGAATTGCATAAATTCACTAAGACTCTCGCTAAGGAAAAAAACGATTAATTGAAGACAAGAAACTGTTAGAATCTTCCAACGAGAATCTTGTCGCTCAATTAAGCGATTCAAAGAAAGAGTCATCATGCATCATTACTGCATTAAAGACTGAGATTTCATCATTAACCACTCAAAATAATAAAATGAAATCCGAGATTTCAAATTTGAAATCAAGGAATACCGATTTAGAGAAAATGATGAAACAGTTTGATACAGGGTCCAACATGCTGCATCGCATCATGTTGTGTCTAAGAAAGTAGACACCCCTAAGCCGCAAGTGACGTCTAAGATGACGCATAAAGCGCCCCCTTCCTCACGCCCCACTTCCTCATATCATGTGAAATATAACTTTGTACCTTATAGATATGAAAAGAAGAGAATAATGCATACACGAAATTCATATCATCCACGCACTACGCACACACACACAAGGACATATCAAAAACGTCCTTCATTTAATGAGTATAAGGGAGTCCTTGGGCAAAGGCCCAAAGTGCATGCACCACATGTCTATTATATCGCACCTTCATCTGCATTCTTGCCATTTGATAGACCGAGAAGGATCACCCAAGTATGGGTACCGAAAGGTACTTTTACCAAGAGGTGATTAACTAACTCGAAAGGACCCAAAGTTAAAAGGGTACCTAAATCATCTTTGCACATTGCAGGGAGCCCACACATCGAAAGAAACATCTATTAAGTGGTTCCTTGATAGTGGATGCTCGAGACACATGACGGGTGACCCGAGCCTATTCACTAAACTAAAGAAGGTCACAAAAGGCGGATCCGTGACCTTTGGAGACAACAATGAAGGCAAGATCATCGGAAAAGGTACGATTGGTAATCCGAACACACTCCAAATCTCCAACGTATTTTTGGTAAGCAACTTATCCTACAATCTTCTTAGCATTTCTCAATTTGTTGACAATGGTTTTAATTTGTGTTTTACTCACCCTTATTGCAACATAATAAATAAAAATGGAGAAACCGTTTTAAAAGGAAAACGAGAAGGCAATATTTTTACGCTATCTATGGATGATGTAGTAGACGCTAAAGTTAAGTGTTTTATGTCAAATGAACCCAATGTGAATTTATGGCATAGACGTTTAGGACACATTGGCATTTTCACACTAGAAAAACTTCAACGAAAGAACCTAGTACGGGGATTGCCTACGCTTGATTTAGACAACTTTCAGTTGTGTGAATCTTGCATAAAAGGCAAACAAACACGTGAGTCACTTAAGCCAAAAAATAAAATAAGCACGACTAGAATATTAGAACTATTGCATATAGATTTGTGTGGTCCTAGTCGCACTACAAGCCTTGGTGGGCGTCACTATGCTTGCGTAATTGTTGATGACTTTTCTCGTTATACTTGGACTTTATTTCTTGCACATAAGGATGATAGCGCCGTTGAGATTGCTAAATTAATTAAACAACTTGAAAATCAATACGGTGTAAATGTGAAAAGGATAAGAAGCGATAGAGGCGGTGAGTTTAGAAACAAAGAAATGATTTCGTTCTGTGAAGAAAAAGGAATTAAGCATGAATTTTCGCCACCTAGAACTCCACAACTAAATGGAGTAGTAGAAAGAAAGAAAATAAACAATACGCCTTATGAGATTTTGAATGATCGCATGCCTAAGATTGACTATTTTCGTGTGTTTGGATGCAAATGTTTTGTCTTGAATACAAAAGATAATTTAGATAAATTTGAATCCAAATCAATTGAGTGCATTTTTGTTGGATATTCTATAAATTCGAAGGCATATAGATGTTATGATCCTCTCACTAGACAAATTATAGAATCTATTCATGTTAAATTCAATGGATTTGGTGAGATTGATAAAGATAAGGAATATGAAGATGATTTTGAATTGAAACCCATTTTGAATGAAGATAATGATTCTTTTGATATGCATGATATGAATGAGACACTAGAAGTGCATGATCACATAGAAATGCATGATAACTTAGAAAATAATCAACCAAGATGGCATAGAGATCACCCACATGATCTCATCATAGGCGACCTCACTCACGGTGTGCGACCACGCAGAAGAATTACCTCGGATGAAATAAATGAATTTCATGCTATGATTTCTGAAATTGAGCCCAAAAATGTGCATGATGCCTTGAGTGATTCATCTTGGATTGATGCTATGCATGACGAACTAAATCAATTCGTTAGAAACGATGTATGGAATTTAGTGCCACGACCATAAGATAAGACTATAATAGGCACAAAGTGGGTATTTAGGAACAAAATGAATGAAGAAGGAAAGGTCGTTAGAAATAAAGCGAGACTTGTAGCACAAGGATATAATCAAGAAGAAGGAATCGACTACGATGAAACATTTGCACCCCTAGCACGATTAGAAGCTATACGACTCTTACTTGCTATTGCTTGCATGAAAGATTTTAAATTATATCAAATGGACGTGAAAAGTGCATTTCTAAACGGATTTATACAAGAAGAAGTATACGTGAAGCAACCACCCGGTTTTGAAGATTTGAAACATCCCGATCACGTGTACAAACTAAAGAAGGCACTATACGGCCTAAAGCAAGCGCCAAGAGCATGGTATGATCGTTTTGCTACTTTCCTTTTAGAAAATAATTTTAAACGTGGTACTATAGATAGTACACTATTTTTGAAACAAGAAAAATCAGATTTGCTTATTATTCAAATCTACGTAGATGACATTATTTTCGGCTCTACCTCACATAGACTTGTTAAAGATTTTAAAAATTGCATGAAATCTAAATTTGAAATGTCTATGGTTGGTGAACTTAATTATTTTCTTGGCTTTCAGATTAAGCAAACGAGTAAAGGAATTCATATAAGCCAAGCAAAATATGTTAATGACATGATTAAAAAGTTTAATTTTGAAAATTTGAAACCATCTCCCATCCCTATGAGTGTCACTACTAAATTAGACAAAGACGAACATGGTAAAGACGATAATGGATTATATCGATCTATGATAGGCTCTTTGCTATATTTAACTGCTAGTAGGCCTGACATCATGTTTAGTGTATGCATGTGTGCTCGTTTTCAAAGTCAACCTAAGGTGTCACACTTAAATGCGGTAAAAAGAATATTCCGTTATATTAAGCACACGCCCACCTTAGGAATTTGGTACGATAAGGATTCTACATTTGACTTACATGCTTACACTGATGCAGATTATGGTGGCTGCAAAATAGATAGAAAAAGCACGAGCGGAACTTGCCAATTTATAGGAAATTCCCTTATTTTATGGTTTTCCAAAAAGCAAGCAAGTGTTGCTTTGTCCACTACTGAGGCTGAGTACATGGCTCTTAGCCTTTGTTGCACACAGTTGTTGTGGATAAAACAACAACTTTCGGACTTTGGAATTACTGTAAATAAAATTCCTATATATTGTGATAGTATGAGTGCCATAAACTTGTCTAAGAATTCCGTGTTACATTCTAAGGCTAAGCATATAGAAGTACGCTATCACTTTCTTCGTGATCACGTAAACAATGGTAATATTGTCATAGATCACGTACGCACAAAAGGACAAGTAGCGGATATCTTTACAAAAGCCTTAAATCAAGCCACGTATGAATCTCTTCGTTCTAAATTAGGCATGATTCCCATTGATATGATTTGATTTGACGTGATTTGATTTACTTTCCTTTTTGACAGGAATCTTTTGATTTACTTTCCAAAATAAAGGGGGAGAGAAAAGCATGATTTAAGGGGGAGAGAGAGACTAATTGATATTAATTGCACAAATAAAGGGGGAGCCGAATTTGAAATTCGAAATTCAAATTTCAAATTTGTGCATGTTTCAAGGGGGAGAGATAGCATTTAAGTCATGTGCATAAATTATTTTGAAAATCATCAAAAGGGGGAGATTGTAGAGATAAGGGGGTTTGAGTGATTTCAAAATAAGTGACTTAAATGCATGATATATATAAACGTGTACATGTATGCATGATATCTTGCCATTACTTGCCTTATTTAGCTTATATATTATGTTGCCGTACAAACGAGCCATGAAGCGTTAAAGCTTACATCATATGGAAAACATTTGTTATGTTTATACTATTTTCAGGTGCCACCATTAATGAACTAAACTAGTTCATTAAGTGAAGTACTTAGTTTAATAAACTAAGTAGTTCATTAAAGGAAGTCATATTTGGAAGAGGCACAAAGGCAACAAAGCTAAGGAAGGAAAGTTTTCTCATCCTCCCCATCTTTAATACACACGGCTATATACATATTTTACACCTATTTTCAGATTTTTTTTAAAGGCACATACACGTGTATTCCAACGTACTACCGACACGTTATATATTTTACGTACGTACGTTAACGTCACACAACTATACTTAACTCATATTTATGAGTATATTCAGGTCTTATATCATATGATATAAGATATGGTGATGACAAATCAAATACGACACGATAAAAGATTCTAAACCAAAATTTGTCGTATCGGGCGAATACCGAAACTTCGCCAACGTGTCACGTACTTGCCATAAATAAATAGCCAGCCCCTATACTTCAAAAATGGATTAAAATTTCGTGCACATGACATAAAAATCAGCCAAAAATACTTTCCATGTTGGCACACACGAATTACTCCACATTAAGGCCAAAATGTGAAGATTCCAAGTTTAATTTTGTCACATGCTAATGGTACCACTTTAAACCAGCCAAGTGCTGTGATTTAAAGTATATATTATATATATTATGTATAACATAATATATATAACATGTGCAAAAGTTGGAATTTAAATTTGAGAAAAATCGGGTAATCGATAAATATCGAAAATTCGGTTTTCTACGCACACAACACATGGAACGTTTTTGGTACATCATGTGACACGTATCTAGACACTTTTTACATATGATATACATTTTAAAGTATTCTAGAAAATTAAATTAAGGGCTGATTGGAATATTACATGTGTATATTATTAAATGTGCACTATTTTACAAAGTTAGCAAAAATAAATTTCAGCACTTGTACATACACATTCCAACGTCACCTACAGCTGATTTGGACCATATGTGGAGCTTTTTTGGCATCTTGATTGGTCAAGGATCAATCATACAATGTTGGTGAATTGAAGAGAGAAGCTACAAATGGTAAGAATTCAAAATATATCTCTCTTATATCACATGCTGAAAATTTCAGCATGCTAAAATGTTGGTGGCCGATTGTGTGACTTTCAAAGTGAGATATTTCATCATCTTTTATTATGTAATTGATTAGAAGAAGAAATGAAAAGGTTTTGAATATTATTTAAATAAATAAATGGTGATATTTTATATATCACACATGCTGAAAATTTTTCAGCATGTGTACAACTTGTGTGGCCGAATTCGAGAGCTATATGGTGTCCAGGTTCATTTGTTATGTGATAGCAATACTTACCATAACTTGGTGATTCAATTTTTAAAGAAAAAAATCAAGGTAAATTGGATATTATTTTTGAAAGAAAAGGAATGTTGCACATGCTGAATTTTCAGCATGGCAAGACTACTAATGGCCGATTTTTGCATTGGTTTAGGAAGGATTTTTTTGTCTTGAAATTTATGTGAATATCTCATGAATTATGGAAGTTATTTTGTGATGATTTTGGCACATGGTTAAGTGTAATTCTCAGATTTTTTCCAAGTCATCATGATTACAACATTAAACCAATAAGGAGGTGCCAAGTAAGCGAAGACTAAATGATCATCCAATAAGAAGGTGCCAAGTAAGCAAGGCCTTGTCACAATGATGTCTTACACTCTCTCAAGGACTTAAAAGATAATTTTCAAGAGGGGGAGACATACCAAGGGGACGGCTGGACATGTTAAAAGAAAGAGAAGAGAGCAAACAAAACAACAACAAACATTGCAAATCAAAGTGATAAAAAAGCCTAGCTCTTCTTCTTCTACATTCTCTTTCTTTCTCTCTTCTTGTAAGCCTATTGTATTCATATCTTTCAATCTTGAATAGGCTTGACATAGACCACCACTCATTATATATCTTTGTAAAAGATTGATCAAGGTGTGATCAATCTTCATTCTTGCAAGGTGGTGGTGTTCGTGCGAATTGTACTTACAATACAAGATTTGTAAAGGGTTGGAGTTAGGTGTAACTCTATCAACCCTGTGGTAAGGTGTATTGCGTGTGTGTGATTAGTGTGAACCAAGGAAGGTGTTCCTTGAAGACTGGAGTAGGTTGTTTATAACCGAACCAGTATAAAACTCTTGGTGCCATTTACTTTCTACATTTACCTTTCAGTTACTGCACTGTTTACCCTTCTTGTTCGCATCCGTAAAAATAGTAAACGTTTTTCAAAAATTACGAAATTTTCAGAAATATACTTACACGTTCTAGGGTTAATTTGGCACAAGTTTCAACCCTTTTGGATAAGTATAAATCAATCAAACATCAAAGGTTCTGAGACTAGTGCAGTCTGATTTTCAGACTTGCAAAGGTTGAGACTTTGATTGTAGTTGACCTACTTTCAAAAAGAATTTTCCAAAACTGTTTCAACACATTTAAATATAGTATATAAGGAGTTAGTGGTTAAATTTTCAGAGCATTTGGATGTTCACACAAATAGGAATTAATTTTTCAAAACCATCTACCGTTTCTGGCAGATTTGCACAATCTGAGTACTAACGGTTTTTGAAGGGGTTAAAGGTTGAATTTTAATTTGAAATTTTTAGAGGTTCCTCATAACATCTGAGGCTAAGTTCTCTCAAAATTTCATAATTTTTGGAGACCTCTAACCTAGTTTTAAAAACGTTTTAAAAATGGTCCTGAAAACAGAATCTGTTTTCAGAACTTGAATTGTTCAATTTTAAAGAAATTTTAAAAACCACACTTTCCGCACCATCTATTCAACCCCCCTTCTAGTGGTGTCTTGCAGATCCTACAATATATAATTTCATTAATAAACTATTTAGATGAAGGATTCTTTTTTTTTCGCTTTTGGGCCACTGCCCTCCACGGCAGCAGCACCAAAAATAAGAGCACTTTATTTCCTCACCCTCAGCACACGAAATCAAAGAGCTGCACAAAAATAAACTTCACACTTTCATACTTAATACAGCCGCACAAATAAAATCACAGCATCTCAAACTTTTCTTCTCTTTTTTCCCCACAATTTCGGCAGCAGTTACACCAACATCAACATATGCATATTTTGGGCACACATATATACCTATAATCGATGCATCCAAATAGACATATGCATAAAAATTACCCTTTCAACTACACTTTTAAATTTCGGCCAGTCCATAAGGCAATACTCCACTTATGATTTTGTCACATGTTCATATATCCAACGCGCGCGCGTACACACACACACACACACACACACATATATATATATATATATATATATATATATATCTACATATTCGGCCACATCCCACATGTATATACAATCATCTATGCAAGCACAATTATCCTCATGCATGATCCGATTTTTCTACGAAAATAAAACCATAAGGTTTGCAAAAAACATAGCGAATATAAGAAGGTACTTGCCTCGTATCGATTATACGCGATATACGAAGAATCGGAGTTGACCCGATGAAAATTCACTTGTTTCATACACCTCGGGCTGGCGGCCGCTGTTGATATTCTTGGGATGGAAGAATTATGCTATGGGTGGTGTGGATGTATGTATGTATGGATCAAATTATAAACATATGTATATGTGGATATTAGAAGAAAGTTGAATTCTTCCTTTCCTGGGATTGATGACCGTGGCTGTGGGGAACATTTGGGAAATATTATTATTTTTTTCTCTTTCATTCTCTTGTTGTTGATGGGGCGACAGGAAGGCAGGTGTTAAAGATTTGGCTGCCGAAATTTATAAACTGAAGAGGGAGTAGGGTTTTGTGTGCATATCAAGATGTTGATTAGATAGAGTTCTAGTGTGTTTAGGTTATCCTAGTTCTAGTATGATTTTGACTTATCTCTAATTTAAAACTCTATCTTATTTACTCTCTAGTCACATTAGGATTCTAGTGTTTATTTTATTTTATTTTCCTTTTTTTGCCGTGTGTACGTGTAGTGTATACATGTGTATATTTATATATTACGGTTGCTAACGTGTGTGCATGGTGTTGCATTCGTTGTACATATATATTTTCATGCACAAGTTTCACGGGGCATAACATTCCCCCCCCTTACAATAAGTTTCGTCCTCGAAACATGCATATGATGTAATCAATGACTTAGTATGGTTCTACTTAATCATTCAATCATATAATGACTATGCTAAATATCCATTGCGTATTTCGATATGTTAACCATTTCACTTTCTTATCGTAGACTAAGGCCTCCAAATTATTCCTTGTGTACTAACAAGGTAATTTCTAAGTCCATTATTATCTGCTTATTTAAGATAATAACATACTCTTCTTGTAATTCTAGAATCAAGTTAGGGGTACTATCCCCATAGTGGGGTTCTATATCCTAATTGTGAGTCGATAACGTACTTATATCTGCAGTTGTAGTAGCCCTCTAAGATCAGTCATTAGGTGTATTATAATACTTATATCTGCAGTTGTAGTAGCCCTCTAAGATCAGTCATTAGGTGTATTATAATCTTTATCTTAATGCTCTATAATTACACTTATAAACTTCTACTTACATCACTTGATATGTATCATTCAACTTTTTTGCAATCTACAATTTCGTATTCTTAACTCATCATATATGATTCTTTTCCTAGTTATATAACCATCTAAAATATCATCGAGTCCTCTAATATGTCATCCATCATTCTCCTTTATCATCAAATTTTCGAGACCAATTCTTAATTGTACGATCTAGTCCAATAATCATGCTCTTACTTTTTCGAAGATATCATCAACACCCTAGTATACGAAGTATATGTATGGACATATTTTTTTTCCAGTAAACACCAAAAGCATCTTCGACAATATGCATATTTATAATCTAGCATGCATGGTGTTATTTTAAAAAAAATATCTAATGCTAACAGAGTCAATATAATATATTTACTAGTCTCTTATTTGTGGATAAAAAAAACTTGGCTTTATTACTTAAAAAAAACACAAACATGTCTTCGACAATTTGCTTAAGTATAATCTAGTCCGCACGGCATTATTAGTGAAGAAAACACAGAATCTACCTAATGGTGGAGACCGAAACATTTATAAATCTCGTTACTCGTTAAGAAAAAGCTAGCTTACGTCGCTATAATTTAGAATGTAGCTTTAACTGTTTACAATAATATATCTTCTGATTTTTTGTAAACACAAAATCTAAAGTATCATGTATTTGTTTTCGCAACGCGGTGTCTTTCCTCTCAAACGAAATATATGTTTTGGAAGCTATGTTTTGTTTCACAGAATACAACAATTGGAGGGTCAGTAATTATAAAGTTCCATAAAACAATTTGGAAACTCGACAAATGAGAAGTTTCATAAAAAACAATTTGAAAGAAGTATATGCTTTTTGTTTCGCAGAAATATACCACAACGGGAAACAATTTGAATAAGGTGTCTCTCTTTTTCAGAAAAATGTGTATATTTTGAAATTATTTCTGCTTCACAAGATTAAATAAGTTCATCGCAAGCACATAATTATATTCAAAAGCATCTAATGGGTAAAATGCTTGCGATATCGATAGTTGACAAATAAATTTATTTTAAAAAAATAAATATAGCTAACAAAAGTTTGAGAAATAAGCATATCGGTCTTTGCAAACATCATTATTTTCAAAATGCATCAATTTTGTCAGGGGATATTCGAAATTCCGTTAGGTGGCTATACGAATTCGTGAAAGAGATATAGTCTTATAAAGTAATATACTATATTGAAGAATGAAAGTAGTTAAAATATTTAGAAGCAAAATCTTTGAAATACTTTTGAAATATAGAATATATCTTGGTGCACGTGCTTATAAGAAGACGTTTGGCTACTTCAAAAAAATAATAGTCCAATACTTCGTATAATTTTTTCTAAGTCACTCCTTAATGTCAAAAAAATCAATCTGTGTACCGTTTCTTATAAATCTTTAACTTAAGTTGTCCAACCCTAGCATGACACACTAATATTATTGATCGATTTAAGGCATTATAATCCACCATGCTTCTGCTCGCCACACTGATACACCGTACTTCTTTACTTGGTTATTTCAGACGTCAATTCCAATTTAGTTAGATCTCACCTAAAAGCAACCATTACTTGTTCATACTTTTTCTATTTCAATCCAAGCCTACTCGATACATCAGTACTTGCGTGTTTCTAGGAATCAACACCTAACCCAAATTGTAATAATTCGTCATTCCAATATACTTATTTTAGCAGTGCTCACTGTATCAATCAATATCCCTAATAGGACTAATATCTTTGGCTTATTTGATATTCTAAAATTCAACCTCCTAATCATAACTATAAACCCCTTCATATGATATTATTTGCTAAACTCTACTGTCATAATGCTAATAAATCCTTTTCTTATTAATTCGTTTTACTATCAATCATTTCTTAAGAACTACAATCCCCAATTAGACCTAGTTGCGTTCCGACACTACTGTCGAGATAGAGGCGTGAACCCGATTCATTTACCGAAATGGTACTGGGTTAGCAGGGTCGGATTAAAGAAATTATACAAATGGTTATAATCAGCACTTAGATACGACAATTAATTCAAATCGTATGGGGCGCCCTAGGCATAGGTGTGCATATCCCTTATCCGAACATCACTTAGGTCTAATGTCATGACTTATTTCTAGAATTAATACTTGGTATCACCATTTCCTACGTCTAAAATCATTACTTATTTCTAAGTTCAAGGCTTAGAATATAGTCACAGCTTATGACTAAGATCAGTACTTAATTTCAAACCATCGCCTAATGTGCAAATCACCCCTTAATTTCTAGAGTCGATATTTAGTATCGTCATTCCGTAAGTCTAAGATCGTAACTTATGGTCAAGGTCATTCCTTAGCTTCTAAGGTCATGTCTTATTTCCAATAACGTGCTTAATATATAATCAGTGTTTACAACTAAAAATGGGTTATTATGTCTAAGATCACTCTTAATCAAAATTGTCACTTATGTCTAAGATTGTGACTTAAGGGTAAAATCGTACCTTAATCTCAAGCAACCATATAAACATCATCGTTTTGAGTATATACATATTCCAAGTCATATATTCCATGTCATCAACATACGTCAACACACACACACGGCACACACACACACACAAACACACACACACAGATATATATATATATATATATATATATATATATATATATATATTAGAAAGGACAACAAGAAAATTTTCGGCCATGCCCTCGGAGCAATCTTCATGGCTGGCGGCGTAGCCGCCACCGCCGCTCATTGCCTGCCTTCTGTCTCCGCTTTCTACAACCCAGTCATCTCACCACCATGAATGATTCATCAGCCGCTGTTGCGGCATCACCCAAGCGTTCGTTTGCGTCACTCTTTGCACCCGCAGCCCAAATTCAGTCGAAACCTGTTCAGAGATATAAAGGCAGCCCCATGATCATATTTCAGAGGAAGAAATCAATTCTTTAGCAGCTCCTTTTCGATATACCTTGGTAGGCACATTCTGGTATGATTGGCCGCCATTAGCTACCATACGTTCAACCATTGATCGGATTGGTTTCGTTGGAGCGGTAAAGGTGGGACTTTTAGATCCCACGCATATCGTTCTTCATTTTGATCAAGAGTTAGATTATATACGATGCTTTTCTAGAAGAGGATGGATTATTTCAGGCAAGCAGATGCGAATTACGAAATGGACTCCAGATTATGATCCCACAAAAGAAGTGCCGGTTGTTCCGATCTGGGTCACGTTGCCGGGCCTACCTCTTCACATGCATCGCAAAGATTCGCTCTTTCAAATTGCTGCGATGCTAGGCACGCCCCTTAAATTGGATTCAGCAACAGCCACAATGAATCGTCCGTCGATGGCGCGAGTTTGTGTTTAATTGGACGTTTCCAAAGAACTGCCACAAAGGATATTCATCCAAAATGCCATCTCGAGTAATCATGCAGAATGTTGAGTATGAGGATCTGCCGAAATACTGCTCCTCTTGCTATAAACTCAGACACGTACTCACCGACTGTGGCACCAAAAACCCTACACAGCCGCGTCTGCAGGAGGGCGAAACAAAGGAAGTTCCACGCTCAAAGAAATCAATAAACACACAGAAACAACGATGGACCCCCAAAAAGGTGGGACCTTCCACTGCAGATCCGATCATAGAACCTGATGCCCACCATGCAGCGGAATTGCAGCCGGCTCAGCACATATCTGAATTGCCCTCATCCCCCGATATGACTGCCGTCAATACTATATCAAATATTCAGGATATGTCACGCTTGAAAGGTGTTGATGATTCAATTATAGGAGAATTTCACGGGGCCTCAATACTTGATTCCCATTCGGATGCAGAAGCAGATCCACGCTTAGACGAACAAGATCGAAATGCTACAGACCAAATAGCCAATTTAATCGAAGCAGCATATATTGATTCACGTGCTACTGAGAATCCAACAGGGGCAGTCTTGATGGACAATGCCAACATAGACACAACAAATACAAATTTAGATGAACAATCATCAATCGCACACCCAGATAGTCATTTGAGTCAGGGGCCTCGAATCATTAGACGAACTCAGCCGCCTTCTCCCCGCTTGACCAGGTTACGTGCAGCGCACATCACAAACTCTTTTGATCCTCTTTCCCAATGAACCTATTATTATGGAATGTTAGAGGAATTCGTAGTTCATTTCATAGGCTACTTTCACTAATTCGTAAGCATAATGTCTACTTGCTAGTTATAATCGAAACCAAAGCTCCGATCCAGTGCTTTACAATCATATCTGTTGCAATTTCGATTCTCTAATGCAATATCCGTGTGTAATGATCAAATGTGGTTTTTTTGGAAGGATGCATTTCTCGCTAGAGGAGACGAAGACTATGGCAATCAGCATCATTCCATAAAATTCCCAACGGCGTATTATAGGCCAATGCTTCTGGTTTATAGGGGTATATGGGAGACATACAATTCTCCAGCGGCGAATACTATGGGATGAATTACGGCATTTTCATGCATCACTTGATATCCCTTGGCTTATCGGAGGAGACTTTAACACGTTTCGAATGATGGATGAACATAGGGGCAGATCACAGCCGTCATTACGTACGTTGCAGGAACTTCAATGATTTTATTCTGCATTGTCAGTTACATGAAATACAATTTCAAGGCTCATGCTTCAAATGGTCAGATGGAAGAGGTCCTAGGTCATGTGTGGCGACGCTTAGACCGTTTGTTGAGTTCGGATTCTCTTGTTGATCTCTTCCCATACATGCAAGTTCAACATCTCTCACGTGCCACCTCGGATCACTCTCCTTTGCTTCTAACATGCGACCTGGATGTCCCACAGCACCATCTCGGTTTAGATATCTTGACGTTTAGGCAACCCATGCTGATTTTGATTCATTTGTGATACATAGATGGCAATCAATACCCAACCGTGGGCGGCATGTGGGGATTAAATCGTAAGTTATCACTTTTGAGTAAGATTTACGTCAATGGAACAAGATATATTTGGCAACATCTTTGATGCGGTATCACTAGCGGAAAACTGAGGTTAAAAGCTCAGAACGTGATTATGATACTAATCCCACGGACTCTACGCGATCCGTTATCATCCAGCGCATGGCTGAATTGCGACTGGCTCAAAACGTGCGTATCTCTATTGGAAGCAAAAGGCCAACATTAAGTGGTTGAAGGATGGGGATGCTAACACATCTTTCTTTCACAAGGCAGTTAAGCGTAAGCAATGCCACCAGATGATCTGCAGAATAACTAAACAGGATGGCACGATACTGGAGCAAGCAAGTGACATCCAAGCTGAGGCTATTAATTATTTTTCACATCTCTTTGCTGAGGAGTCCATTTCCGAATGTGAATTAATTCTTCAATATATTCCATCGGTGATAACGGCAGATGATAACGCTATGTTGAAGGCCATTCTTTGATGTCTGAGGTTAAAGAATCGGTGTGGGATCTCAGCCCCACAAGTGCCAGCAGGTCCGGATGGCTACCCTGGCTCTTTTACAGACGGTTTTGGGCCCCATATCCAGAATGATGTTTATAAAGCATTTCAAGAATTCTTCTTGGGTATCCGAATGCCTAAGGCAGTGGCAAGCCAGCATCCGTTATTTTGATACCCAAGGTTAGCAATCCCCAATCCTTCGCAGATTATAGGCCGATATGCCTAACAAATTTTCTTTCTAAGGCCATCACGCGGCTGATCGCTACCAGATTGGGACGCATCTTGCCCAGAATAATATCATCCTGAACAGGCGGGTTTTATGAAAGGACGCAATATCACATAGCAGGTCTTATTGGCACAGGAAATGGTTCATGTACTAGATAAGCAAGACGGGGAGGACAAGTTTCTAATCAAATTAGACTGGCAAACAGCGTTTGATAGGGTGGGTTGGAAATATCTTCAGCAGCTGTTGCACTGCATGGGTGTGGATGCTCGGTTGGTTCGTATTATCATCAATAACTTGCGCAGCACGTCATGCTCGATTTTGCTCAATGGCACTTTGACAGAATCATTTCCTGTTGTAGGGGGGGTCAAGCAGGGGGATCCTCTATCCCCTTTACTTTTTATTTTGTCATCTGAGGATTACACGAGGACTGAATCATCTTATACGAACGGAGAGCTTAAGGGATTTTAGAGCAGGCCGCACTCCTTGTATTTCACATTTGGGATTCGCAGACGACTTATAATTTTCCTTAATGGTACACCGTGAAACTTATCAAAATTTCGAAAATTTTTGGATATATATCAGCAGCCTCGGGTCAATTGGTAAACTATAATAAAAAGTCAATTTGTTGTGGGACAAGGGGCCTCGGTGGCTCAGGCGTCCGCTGCATTAGGGATCGATCTACATCGCTGCCTCTCAAATATTTGGGTTCATACTTATACAAGGGAATAAATAAGCCAGGTATTGCTCCAATCTTCTAGCTATTTTGACGCTAAGTTATCGTCTTGGTCTACCAATTTCTTGTCCATGGGGGCAGGCTAACTCTTATCAAACATGTCCTTAATACATTACCCACACATCTCATCGCCAGCTCTAGATTGCCTAAGGGCATCATACATATTCTCAATAGGCGAATGGCATCCTTTCTATGGAAAGGTCGTCATCATTGGCAATCCTGGCCTACTATATGCCAATCACATGAAGCGGGTGGATTAGGCATTCGATCTCTTTTGCATGTCAGCAGGCATATGATTGTCAAATATGGTGGAAGTATTTCACTTCAAACAATCTTTGGGCAGCCTTTTGTCGATCTAGATATGGTCATCGTTCTTCCATCTATTCACATATTTATGACTCATCAACATGGAAGCGCATAACACGCACGCATGAGTTCATGGAGGGGCATACTACCATAATCAATGGATTGTTGCACTGGACACCAGAGGAGAATGGTCAATTTTCAATTCGGTCTGCATACAATTTGATATCAGCTTGGTTGCCCAAAGAGGACAAAGTACATTTGGTGGAAAAATACGCATCCAAGACAAAAGGTCTTTCTTTGGCGTCTTTGGCATTGTCGCTTCCAATGGTGGACAACTTCAGCGGATGGATCACAGTTTATCCTTCTCAATGTATATTTTGTCGGCAATTTCATGACTCCAAGATCATGTGCTCTTACATTGCCCGCTTGTTCGCCCTCTTTGGGTTGACATGTCTATCACATTTCATGGCCCGTTGCCTCTTTCGCGTACAATCAAATGTCACTTGCTTCGATGGTGGCATAGGTCATCATCCGAAACAATGGCAGGTCAGCTCACTGCCGTAGTTCCTTCTATTGCGGCGTGGGAAATATGGAAAATGTACACTTCCTGTAGGTTTGGTGAAGAATCTTTTGATTATGATCGACTTTACACGAACTCAAGGTTCGATTTACACGTGGTGTGCCTCAGTCAATGGGAAGAAATTTACCCGCAACATACCATCTCGTGGCTCAATACTTTTCTCCACCATTGCACGTGAAACGCGCCACTATTGCACGATGGAGATTTCTACCATCAGGCAAGCTAAAACTAAATGTGGATGCGGCTGTAGGTAAACACATGTCAGCGGGGGCGCGGCTATACTTCGGACGTGCCAGGGTTTCATTTCATTCGACCATCAGTTTTCACTGCCACTTTGAGTCCTCTACGGGCTGGATTCACGCTTTCACGATTGCGCTAATGTACTACGCTCAGCATCATGACAGTCTCATAGTTGAAACGGACTGTCAATCTTTGCTCACCTTGTTGGCTGATCAAGATCGAATCACAGGAATGCTATCATTGGACATTGCCCGGCATCACAATTTCCTCATACTCAATAATTCTACCTTCAATATTGCCCAGAGAAGCTAATTTGGCACCGCATAAGCTTGCAAGATATGGATGCCACTCTCCTGGTCCTCATTCGCTACTTTTCGGTCGCAAGCCTTGCTATGTGAGGTACGGGGTGCATTGTATGTGGACCGTCATCTGCCAACACTTCGACTTTGATCCATGACAGCCCACTTTCTTTATAGTTGCCTATGTTTCGAACGCAGGCAACCTCGGTGCGTTTATCCTTGTCTATATGACTCTTAGGCGTGCTGCTCCTTTTTATTGATTTTACATATTTCGGCTCACTTTTGCTCTTGTATCTGTTTTTTCATGGTGGCACATCCACATATTGCCCACACGGAGCTTCCTACCATATTTCTGGCGGCTGGAACGGAATTACGCATAGCCTTTTCTTGCGTCTTGTCGTCTTGGTTTTCATGCCAAGACGACTTCCGGTACTCGTCTTATGAAACCACATACTCTTGGCAGTTCTTCCCGACGCTCAACAATGTCAAGTGCGGCCACGCAATTATCAAGCCCCACAAACGACGTTCCCATCATCTTACACATCATTTTGCAAAAATTTCATTCATGTACTCATTCACATATACATATGCGCTATTTCTCGACGATAAATATGTACGCTTTTTCCTTCGTCAAGGTTTTATCCACAAGGGTGGTTTTACTGGACAAGGTTTTAATGCGGCATATCCATATTCGATTGGAGAAGCGCCATAATTCGAGCTCTGTATTATGTTTTTTCGTATAATGACTTTTGTAATATGGCTTTTCTCCGCCATAAGTGAGAAATTAAATAAAATATTCTTTCAAAAAAAATAGAAGGACAACAAGCAATATTTTTCTATCCGACACTTCATCGACATGTCATCAACATACGTCAACGTCAAGCAACCATATAACCATCATCATTTTTGAGTATATACTATTCCAAGTCATATACTCCATGTCATCAAGCTTCCAAGTCATATACTCCACGTCAAAATGTCCCGTAAACCAAAAATTGCACATCAAGTGACTACCGAACCGTCCCCGAACATGTCATGTACTTACTATACAAAGATGGCCTGCAATATACACTCTAAACATATACAATTTTGGTGCACCACATGGAAAATACAGCGACCAAAGTCATACCATAATTACATATATCGATTTCTATCAATTTGCCTTGATTTCTCAAAAATTCAAATTCGAACTGATACAACACATGGCCAAAATTTGTTACACAGTTTCAAGCTGAGATATACATTATATTATGCATATTATATGGTGTATAACACATTTTACATGTCGAAGGGGTTTGTGATAAATTGGATAAAAATCGCGCATTCGACGGAAGCTGAAAATTCGTTTTTATACAATATCTACAGTGTGTTTGAGAAATCGGGGTTGGAGTGATTTGAAAATGCATGATTTAAATGTTACGTGTTTATGAAATGCATGAATTAAGTGTTACTTGATATATGCATGTGATAAAAATGCTTTACCATGTTTATATATAATGTCGTTGTACTAACAAGCCCTAAACATTTAGGCTTACATCATATGGCAAACATTTGTTGTCTTTATACTATTTCCAGGTGCCATACTTAATGAACTAAACTAGTTCATTAAGTGAAGTGTTTTAAGGAGATGAACTAACTAGTTCATTAAATGAAAATGTCATCATCATCATCATCCGTACCTAGTATATCCCGACGACAGCAAAAGCTATCGTCAGAGTCTGGGAAGGGTAAGTAGTAGGCAGATAATACCCTATCCCAAGGGATAGAGAGTCTACTTCCAGTGAGACCCCCGGCTCCATATGTACCTTCCTAAATGACATAATATGAGATATGTTGTGCCAGTGTGTTAGTGAGAAATTCAGGAAATACATTAAATGAAAATGTATTTGGGATATATTTGGAGAGAGCTATTGGCAACAAATTTAGAACGGAAAGTTCCCTCTCCACACTTATTTATACACGTCACATACATATACATATTATATATCCATATTTTTTTTACAAACAAACTATATACTTATATTTCGATCTTCCACCAACACGTCATATTCTATTATAAACGTACGTCGACGTCACACCACTATATACACTTTATATTTATGAATATATACAGGTCTATATCATATATTACAAGTCATGCTGCCATCAAAATTATAACGACATGTCACGAGGTCATAACCGAAAATTGTCATATCAGGTGACTGCCGAAACTTCACCGACATGTCACGTACTACCATATAAATATGGCCAGTCTATATGCACTAAAAATACTCCAAAATTTCGTGGATCCACATGTCAAATTCAGACATTTTTACACACATCAATCACCCACAATTCAGCCTTAATTCGTGGAAAATTCAAATGCAAGTTTTTTTTGTCATATGGGGGCTTTGTCACTTAGCTATTGGAGCTGAATATACACCTTATTTTATGTATATTATGTGTGCATAATATATATTACATGTCTAAGAAGTTTGAAATTAATCGGAGAAAATCGTGTAATCGACGAAAGTCGAAAATTCGGTTTTCTACACCTCTACATGCTTGGAATATTTTTGGTCTTGATGTCACATGTATCTAGACACTTTTACACATTCAAGACATGTTAGAGTGTTTTAGAAAAATCAATTTAGGGCTGATTGAAATTTACCATGTGTGTGAGAGATTGTGCATCATTATGTGACAAAGTTTACCAAAGAGAATGCTTTGGGTATATGGTTATCATCCTTACCTACTAAATATGGTATCTTGGCTCGTTTCTCTATAAAGACAAAAACAGATCCAGGTATTGCGCATCTCTCATTAATCAATTTGATGCTAAGCTAACATCCTGGTCGACTAAGTTGTTGTCAATGACTGGCCAGCTAGATTTACTAAAGCATGTCTTAAGCTCGATGCCTACACATATTATGTGCTAGTTTATGACTGCCAAAAGAGCGTAATTGATGTACTGCATCGTAAAATGGCGGCTTTCCTATGGAAAGGGTGGTATCATTGGAGATCATGGCCTTCCTTATGCCTTGCGACGGAGGCGGGGTGTTTAGAAATAAGTAATCTTATGGATATAAGAAGGCTTATGTTTGTCAGCTTTGGCGGAAGTATTTTCACTCCAACACGCTTTGGGCGGATTTTTTGTTGTAAAACGAAATATGGTAATCGGCATCGATATACTCATATATCTATGATTCTCCGGTATGGAAACGATTATGTAGCATACACGATTTTATGGAATCAAAGGTGAACACACACAGAACGTCATACAATGGCTGCCGGATGCTAATGTACAGTTCTCAATAAAATCTGCCTATACTACCATAGCTACATCGGGATAGTCGTTTTGAGGAGTTCCGATAAGTGTGGTGCTCACATTCACAAGCCTGGAATGTGCCTATTTGTATGGAGACTTTGGGCGAGGTCTTTGCAAATGGTTGATAACTTGCAATGCTGGCAAACGGTGTTCCCTTCGCAATGCGCCTTTGTCATCAGAAATTCGGATACTTAGGATCACATCTTTCTTCACTACCCGTGGATTCAACCAATATGGACAGAAATTTCTATCATTTTTTGGGTCCTATGCCTTACAGCTGCACCATTAAGGCACATTTAAATCGATGGTGGCGTTTATCAAATAAAACATCTATGGCAGGCCAACTGCGGGCGGTTTGTCCCATCGATTGTCACGTGGACAGTCTGGAAAGAGTATGCGGCAATCCGCTTTGGAGAAGATAATTTTGTCTATAGACGGTTATTTGACAAAATACTCATCAGTTTATACTTGGTGTTCTGCAATGAATGGAAAGAAGTTCGCAACAACTATATCTCATTTAGTTGCCTTGGCCTTCTCTCCTCCACTGAGGACAAGCAATTGCGGATCATTAGATGGGAGTTACCCCCTATCGGGGAAGATGAAATTAAATGTCGATGCAGCGGTGGGAAGTTGCCAAGCAGCAGGGGGAGTAGTATTGCGAAACGACCAAGGACAGTTGGTGTCGGGCTATATATTTTTGCATTGCCTCAGGTTAGTCCACTACAACGCAGAGTTATTGACATTGACGCGCTAATCCATTATGCACGGAATGGGATAATATCATTGTCGAGACGGATTGCTACTCCGTTGTTTCTATGTTATCGACTGCCTAATCATTTTAACGGGCTCCTTGGCAGCTGATTTCGCATGGGTAGCCCTTTCCTTATCACTAAATCAAGCCACCATTCAATATTGTCTGCGAGAGGCTAACACAGCATCTCACATGCTAGGCTCGACATGGCTACAAAGCCGCATGCCATAGACATTTTGATACTCTCCTAGGCCTTCCTCTGTAAAGTTCGTGGAGCAATACTTATGGATGTGCAGCTGCCTGTTTTGCGTCACTGATAAAATGTTCACGTAGTGTTAGCGAAACCCACTATTGGTTGCCTGTGTCGTCAAAAAAGCACATGCAACACTGGTGCGATTTCTTTGCTCTCGGTGGTCTCTCTTGTTAGATTCACATGCTATGAGATTATGTTTATACTTACGTATTTTTTCTTTTGCTTGTATTCGCAATATTGTTGGTTGCTGACGATTTATGGGGCGGTATCTACATTTCTGCAATACTTTGTTGCGGCACGTGGCTGAGGGTCGAGACTTGCTTTATACACGGGGACGGTTTACTTTCAAATGTGTCGCCTTGGTTCGTACTGAATCAAGGCGGCATGTGTACGTGCTATCTCCTAATCTATACTTTCGCATGCGTCATTTACACGCTACTTACATCTACATTTCATCTGACTTGCTGCGAGGTGCGATGGATCTCAAGGACACGGCGACAGCACGGTGCTACACTCAGCTGTCTTTGCTTGCTTCTTTTCAACTTTTCCAGATGGGAGCTTACGCGATTGGCCTGACAACGCCATATACCATTTTCGGCTGAACAATGCAATCATTCACACTGTATTGGCACAAACGCTTCAATTGTATAATATGTACGCTTTATCCTTCGCCAAGGTTTTATCCACAAGTGTTGTTTTACTTGGCAAGGTTTTAATGCGGCTTATCATATACGATTGGAGGTTGGCACTCATTAGCTCATTACATTACTTATTTTCGTGTGATGACATTTTTGTAATATGGTATTCCTCTGCCATAAGTGAGGCTAGTGGGGTGGCCAGCACACTATAAATAGAGACAAAGTGTGCAAGACAATGGCTAAGCCAAACTTCGTATTGTTACAAGTTCAAACAAGACTATTCTCTTCTTCTCTTATTATTTTCTCTTGCTCTTAGCCTCAAGCCTATCATTCTTTTATTCCATATATTATATAGGCTTTGTGTATACCATCCACATACGTTCATCTCCTGTAAGAGGTTTATCAAAGTGTGATCAAACCTTCATTCGATCAGTGGTGGTGTTCGTGTGTTTGTATTTGTTTGTTTGTTTATAAAAGAGTGGAGTTGGTGTTTAACTCCAGTCATCCTTGTGTCAAGGTGCTATTTGTGATTAGTGAATGCTGATGAAGGTGTCTTGAAGTCAGGAGTAGGTTGTTTTAACCGAACTAGTATAAAAATCTTGGTGTTATTACTTTGAACACTTTTACTTTCTGTTTTTAGTTTTCTGCACCGTTTTCATACTGACATGAAAAAATAGCAAAACATTTCCAAAATCAAAAAATTTTGCAAAAACTTAGCCACACGTCTTAGCTTTCATTTGGCACAGGTTTCATCTCATTTGGATTAAGTATAAGTCAGTCAAATAGTAATAATTCTAAGACTAGTGCAATCTGATTCTCAGATTTGCAAAAGTTTAGAATATTAACGTGGTTCACATACTTACCAAGAGAATTTTGAAAACTATTTTAAAATATTAAAGTAAACATCTTAAGATTATACCATGAAATTTCAGGTCATATAGAGTTGCCAATTAATAGGAATAAATTTTTCATTTCGGAGCACAGTTTCTGGCAGATTGACGCAATATGTGCAAGAATGTTTTTTCAAGGGGTTAGACTTGGAGTTTAATCTGAAATAATTATGAGACACTCATAGCATCTGAGAGCACATCTTCACCAAATTTATAATTTTTGGAGGTCTACAACTAGATCATCTAGATAATTTAAAATCAGGATATGAAAATAGAAACTGTTTTCAGAAGTGAGTTATTTGGTCTAAAAACTTTTAAAACCGAATTGTCCGCACTCACTATTCAACCCCTCCCCCCTTCTAGTGGTGCTATACAGGTTCTACAAGTGGTATTGGAGAGAGGTTCACTCACAACATGAATATTAACAATCTTTGTGAGATCGCATCCACTAGCCACAAAACCGAGCAAAAAGGTATGTCAAGCCAAAGGCCTCCACCTTTTGATAGTGAGGTAAATTCTGATTCTGATTCTGATGCTGAAAAATCGTATCATGATTTATATGTTCAATATCTTGAATTATTTAAGTTTCCTAAGACTCTTGCAAAATAAAAGAAATGCTTAATTGAAGACAAGAAATTGTTAGAATTCTTTAACACAAATCTTCTATCTCAATTATACGATTCAACAGAGGAGTCGTCTAATTTGATTGTTTCTTTGAGATCTGAAATTCAATTCTTGAAATCCAAAAAATATGGAAAAAAAGACAAGATCTCAGATTTGATATCAAGAAACAAAGATCCAGAAAATACGGTAAAACAATTCGATAGAGGAACTTGCATGTTAGATCGTCTCATTTCTTCGCAAAAACATGAAGCTGACAAAACCAGATTATGGTATTTGAAGATAATCACTTACAAAACAAATCTACAATTTTGTTTATCTTCATCTAAGCGACAACATGTATTTAAAAGATCGTAAAGGCCTAAGAAGGTGACAATACAATCCAGCGAGCCCACGTTGCGTCTCATTGCACTACTTCTTTTTCATCATATAGAAAATATAATTATGTGCCATATCGATATGAAGAAAGCCACTGATGCATATGCGACATTCATATCATACAAATGTATCTAGATCACGCATCGTGCATACAAACCGAAATACATATCAAAGCTGAAAATCACCTTATTTTTACAATGATAGATTCGGCCATCATAGGTCAAATAGAAGTGATCACAACATGTATTATATTCCTTATTCATCTTTCTTTTCACCTTTTGCAAGATCAAGGAAGGTCACCCAAGTTTGGGTACCAAAAGGTACTCTAAAAGGTACTAGCCCTTAAGAACCCAAAATAAAGGGTACCTACATGATTGTTCAATTCGCAGGGATCAAATAAAACAAGATATGTAGCAAACAAGTGGTGATCCAAGTCTATGCTCAAAAACAAGGTTACAAAATGAGGATTCATAATCTTTGGAGACAACAAAGGTAAAATAATTGGTAAGGACAATCGAAAATTCAAAATTTTAACATATTCTTGGTAAGCTACTTATCCTACGACTTGTTTGATATTTCACATTTTTGGTTTTGCTATGGCATAGAAGAAAATAGCATACACGATCCAGTATGACAAATGCATGATTTCCATTGATATGTTATAAGTTGCTCTTTCTCTCCATTGTTACTAATGCTTTTCATGTTATTTACAAAATAAAGGCAGAGAGAAAAGCATGATTTAAGGGAGAGAGAGATAAAGTTAAGAAGAAGCACGATGGCACGATATTATGAAATTCAAAATTTTCAATTTATGCATAATTGTAGGGGGAGTGATCACATTTAAATCATGGATAAAGGTTAATTTGAAAATTATCAAAAGGAGGAAATTGTTGAGAAATCGAGGTTTGAGTGATTTGAAAATGCATGATTTAAATGTTACGTGTTTACGAAATGCATGAAATAAGTGTTACTTGATATATGCAGGTGACAAAATGCTTTACATGTTTATATATTATGTTATTGTACTAACAAGCCATAAAGCATTAAGGCTTACATCATATGGCAAGCATTTGTTGTCTTTGTATTATTTTCAGGTGCCATAAATAATGAACTAAACTAGTTCATTAAGTGAAGTGTCTAAGGAGATGAACTAACTAGTTCATTAAATCAAGACATATTTAAGATATATTTGGAGAGAGCTATTTGGAAACAAATTTGGAATGGAAAGTTCCCTCTCCACACTTATGTATTCACGTCACATACATATACATACTATATATCCATATTATTTTACAACAAACTATATACTTATATTCCGACATTCCACCGACACGTCATATATATGTTATAAACGTACGTTGACGTCACACCACTATATACTCCTCATATTTATGAGTATATACAGGCCTTATATCATATATTACAAGTCATGTTTCCATAAAAATTAAAATGACATGTCATGAGGTCACAAACCGAAAATTGTCGTATCAGGTGTTAGCGAAACTTCACCGACATGTCACGCACTTACCATATAAAGATGTCCAGGCTATATACACTAAAAATACTCCAAAATTTCGTGATCCACATGTCAAATTCAGACCCAAAGTCATACCATGTTTACACACATCTATCACCCCACAATTCAGCCTTAATTCCTTGAAAATTCAAATGCAAGTTTTTTTTGTCACATGGGGGCGTTTTTCACTTAGCCATTGGAGTTGAATATACACCTTATTTTATGCATATTATGTGTGACATAATATATGTTACATGTCTAAGTGGTTTGGAAATACTCGGAGAAAAATCGCATGACCGACGAAAGTCGAAAATTCGGCTTTCTACATCTCTACATGCTTGGGACGTTTTTGGTCTTGATCTCACATGTATCTAGACACTTTTTACACATTAAGAACATGTTAGAGTGTTTTAGAAAAATTAATTTAGAGCTGATTGAAATTTACCATGTGTGTGCAAATTGTGCATCAAAATGTGACAAAGTTTACCAAAAGAGAATTCAGCACATGTGCAGCTGACATCACACGCCTATTTCAGCCCTGTTGGAGCCTAGGTGGAGCTTATTTGACACTTTAATTTGTGGAGGATAAGCCACGTATGATTGGTTACATTGAAGAAGGCAACACACAAGGAAACATTTCAAATAAACCATATGCTGAAAATTTCAGCACATGGACATGTGCTGGCCGATTTTTACCTTATTTCTTGCACAAAGTTTCATCCAAAATTGTGGAGGAATCATACCATGATTAATCGCAAATTAACCACGTTGATTTTATGTATGTGTTTCAGATTTTTTGACGGAATTTCCAGCTCATTTATGGAGTGATGCGTGCAACTCGTGGGCTCTGACAATTTCACCTTCCAACGTCCTTCACAAAGGGTTAGGCACAAGGAAGAAGACTTCCCCTTGCTTCCTTAGTGATAAAAACGTGTGGCTTAATTGAGCAAGACCAACACTTCAAGATGGTCGTTGATCAGGAAAACCAATATGGCCCTCCCGGACGGCACCTTTTAGCAATGGCAACACCTTCAAAATGCTCAACTTTGAAGGATCTTAACTTAGGTTTTTAATGCAAAACCAAGAAAACAAAGTCTCACACAAAGTGAAGGAAATATCAAGAATTGTTATTCATCAAAGTTGTTCTTTTTCCAACTGGCCAAGGGCCTATTTATAGGCTACAATAAATGTCCTATCAGCCTATAAATGACTAGAAATTAATTCAAATAGGCTAGCTAATAATTGTTCAAAAATCTAAAATCTTCAAATCTTGCAAGACATTATCCTCAATGAATCTGGCCGTGTATGATGATGAGGTTGGCGTTTTGAGACTTGATCTTGATGTAGATGAAGTGGTTGGAATTGAATTCAAAGGTTGGTTGAAGATCGAATTCAAATTGAATTTGAATTTGACTTCAAACTTGGATTCAATCTTTGAATTGTGATCCCATCTCTTTTGATCTCCAAGTTGGCGTGTGAATGTATAAGATGGCGTGTGGGAGGCCTTCAAATGGCTGAGATGTTGAATTCAAATGTTGGCTGAAGTTTGAATTCAAACTTGGATTCAATTTTGAATTGGAATCTATCTCTTTCTTTCTCTTCAAAATGGCGTGTGTATGGTTGGTTAATTTGGCTGAATTCATCTTGAATTTGAAGCCTCAATTTGGTTGAAACTTGAATTCAAACAAGGTAGAATTTAAATTCAAGTTTGGCTTTGAATTTAAATTCAATTTGATCATCATCCTTTTACTTCAAGCATGGCTGGCCCCTTGTTCAAATAAACGTCCTATCAGCCTATAAATGACTAGAAATTAATTCAAATAGGCTAGCTATTAATTGTTCAAAAATTGAAAATTGTTTTGAGTTCAAACTAAACAAATTCTAGCTAAAATCTTCAAATCTTGCAAGACATTATCCTCAATGAATCTGGCCGTGTATGATGATGAGGTTGGCGTTTTGAGACTTGATCTTGATGTAGATGAAGTGGTTGGAATTGAATTCAAAGGTTGGTTGAAGATCAAATTCAAATTGAATTTGAATTTGACTTCAAACTTGGATTCAATCTTTGAATTGTGATCCCATCTCTTTTGATCTCCAAGTTGGTGTGTGAATGTATAAGATGGCGTGTGGGAGGCCTTCAAATGGCTGAGATGTTGAATTCAAATGTTGGTTGAAGTTTGAATTCAAATTGAGTTTGAATTTGAAATTCAAACTTGGATTCAATTTTGAATTGGAATCTATCTCCTTCTTTCTCTTCAAAATGGCGTGTGTATGGCTGGTTAATTTGGCTGAATTCATCTTGAATTTGAAGCCTCAATTTGGTTGAAACTTGAATTCAAATCAAGGTTGAATTTAAATTCAAGTTTGACTTTGAATTTAAATTCAATTTGATCATCATCCTTTTACTTCAAGCATGGCCGGCCCTTTGTGGATAAATGGAGATGATTTTGATTTCAATTTGATCAAGAGATTCTATCTTGGACACCTTTGAGTTTGTCTTGGTGGAGACAAACATTATCTTCAAGGCAATATTCCTTTGGTCTCCTTTTTTGTAACACACGGCTATCTTCCTTATTTTGGGCCTTCATTTTATTTGGATCTTCCATGTACCTAATTCTCCTACAAAGCAAACACATAAAACAAAGATCACAAGAAAACAAGATAAACTTCAAGATAAAGAAGGCACACACACGTTTACACACACTCAAGGTGAAGGTTCAGTGAAATGAACCCAAGGAATCTTAGGTTCATCTTGAACATGCTTGTACAAGAAGGTGGCAACTTGATGACAAAGTTCTCTTGCCCTCCTTCTTGTCATTGGACCTTTGACCTTTTGATGGGGCCCTTGATCCTCATCGGACCCTTGATCCTCATCAATCCCCCCTCCTCAAAAGGATTCGTCCTCGAATCAAAAAGGTCATCGTTGAAAGGGGTGAGGTCAGCAACATTAAAAGTAGGCGAAATTGAACCATACCTTTTGGGAAGATCAAGGATGTATGCATTATCACCTATGCATTTCGAAACTTTGAAAGGTCCATCTCCTCGAGGTAACAATTTTGACTTTCTCTCATTGGGAAATCTTTCTTTGCGTAAATGTAACCACACTAAATCTCTAGGTTTAAACACAACTCGTTTTCGATGTTTGTTAGCTCGTCTTTCATAAGCTTTGTTTTTTGTTTTCAAGTTGTGTTTTAACTTGTTCATGCAGTTTTCTTTATCTTTTCCGCTTTTTGTTTACCATCAAAACTAGAACGTTCATGCACGGGAATAGGAATCAATCAAGGGGAGACAAGGGATTAAAGCCATACACGATTTCAAATGGACTATGCAAAGTACCGTGATGGACACTCCTATTGTATGAAAATTGGACATATGGTAAACAATCTTCCCAGTGTTTAATGTGTATTTGCAAAATGGCACGCAAAAGTTGAGAAAGAGTACGATTAACGACTTCAGTTTGCCCATCAGTTTGTGGGTGTGCGGTGGTTGAAAACAACAATTGTGTACCAAGTTTAGCCCACAAAACATGCCAAAAGTGACTCAAAAATTTCGTGTCTCTATCACTTACAATTGTACGTGGCATGCCATGCAATCTCACAATTTCTTTGAAGAACAAATGAGCAACATGTGTGGCGTCATCAACTTTCCTACATGCAATGAAGTGTGCCATTTTTGAAAATTGATCAACCACAACATAAATACTATCGTGCCCTCCACGAGACCTCGCAAGTCCTAAAACAAAGTCCATGGAAATGTCAATCCAAGGTGAATCAGGGACGGGTAAAGGCGTGTAAAGGCCATGTGGTTGGGACTTGGATTTGTCTTGTTTGCAAGTGATGCAACTACCACACAACCCCTCGATGTCTACTCACATGTGGGGCCAATAGAAATGTTCCTTAAGAGTTTCAAGGGTTTTGAACACTCCCAAATGACCCATCAAACCTCCCCCATGGGCTTCTCTAGTCAATTCTTCTCGTAGGGATGATTGGGGAACACACAATTTTTGTTCTTTAAGAAGGTAACCCTCATGTATGTAGAATTTCCCAAATGGTGCCTCTTTGCAAGCCTCGAAAATGGTGCCAAAGTCATGGTCATTGGGGTACAATTCCTTAAGTGATTCGAACACTAAAAAGCGTGAGGATAACTTAGTCACTAATGTGTATCTCCTAGAGAGGGCATCGGCAACTATATTGTCATTTCTTGTTTATACTTAATCACGTAAGGGAATTGTTCTATGTATTCTACCCATTTGGCATGTCTCTTGTTTAACTTTCCTTGCCCTTTAAGATACTTAAGGCTTTCGTGGTCAGTGTGGATCACAAACTCTTTAGGTTTAAGATAATGTTGCCAAGTTTGTAGGGATCCCACAAGGGCATAAAGTTCCTTATCATAAGAAGAGTAATTCAATGCAGCTCCTTTCAACTTTTCACTAAAATAGGCTATGGGTTTCTTATCTTGTGTCAAAACTGCACCCATACCCACTCCACTTGCATCACACTCGATCTCAAAGGTTTCGTCAAAATTTGGTAACCTAAGTATGGGTGCAGTGGTCAGCCTACGCTTAAGCTCATCAAATGCCTGTTGTTGTGGCTCTTCCCACCTAAAAGGCACATCTTTTTTACAATTTCATTTAGGGGTGCAGCTATGGAAGAAAAATCTTTGACAAAGTGTCTATAAAAGCTTGCTAGTCCATGAAAACCGCAAAGTTCCCCTACATTCTTAGGTATAGGCCACTCCACAATTGACCTAACCTTTTCTTCATCCATCTCTACTCCCTCAGCCGAAATGACAAAGCCTAGGAAAATTACGCGTTCTAAACAAAAAGAGCACTTCTTAAAGTTGGCGTAAAGTTGTTCTTGCTTAAGCTTCTCAAAAACGGCCTTAACGTGGTCAAGATGATCTTCTATGGTTTGGGAATAGATTAGGATATCATCGAAATAAACAACAACAAATCGGCCTATGAACGCTCGTAAGACTTCATTCATTAGCCTCATAAAGGTGCTAGGGGTGTTGGTGAGCTCAAAGGGCATCACTAACCACTCATAGAGCCCAAATTTGGTTTTGAATGCAGTCTTCCATTCGTCCCCTTCTCGAATGCGTACCTGAAAGTACCCTTGCTTAAGGTCGATTTTGGTGAAGAATTTAGATCCGTGCAACATATCCAACATATCACCCAGCCTAGGTATGGGGGTACCTATACTTGACGGTAATTTTGTTTATGACTCGGCAATCGGTACACATTCTCCACGTTCCATCCTTTTTGGGTACTAAAATGGCTGGGACGACGGATGGGCTTAGGCTCTCTCGGACTTGTCCACTCGCTAGGAGCTCCTCTACTTGCCTTTGGATTTCCTTGATTTCTTCGGGCTTGGCTCGATAGGCTGGGCGATTTGGTAACACGGCTCCTGGGACAAAGTCGATTTGGTGTTCTATTCCTCTAATGGGTGGTAATCCGGATGGTGGTTCGAAGGTAAATAGAACTTCATATTCTTGGATAAGGGACGCAACTGAGGTAGGTAAGTTTGGTGGGAGTTTTTCTAGGGCAAGGTGACTCGACTTTGGGATGATGATGAGGACAGTTTGGTTGTTATAAAGGGCTCGTGTGACCTCTTTTTTCTTTGTGAAATACCCACACTTCTTTTTGGAATCGTCGACACTTAGGGGCACTGCCTCTTTTCCCTTGCTCTCGTGTTTTTTGTTCTCACTTTTCATACATTCCACGAATTTTCTCTCAGCTTCTTTCTCCTTAGGATCGGCCCTAGATTTAGACATGCGTTGGTGATCCTCGTGGACTTTGTGTGGTGGAAGTGCATGCAATTTGTACAATTTGCCATTCAATTTGAAAGAATAACGATTCAAATAACCATCATATGTCAATGTCGATCAAATTGCCATGGCCTACCAAGCAAGATATGACTAGCATGCATTGGTGCAACATTACATAAAACTCCATCTTTGTAACTACCAATGCTAAGAGAAATCAAAACTTGTTTACTTACGCTAACTTCACCGCAATCATTTAGCCATGCAATTTTGTAAGGATGCGAATGATTAGTCATAGGCAAATTCATTTTTCTTACCAATTCGATACTAGGCACATTCGCACAAGACCCGGAATCAATGATCATGGTGCACACCTTACCGTTTATCATGCAATGAATATGGAAGATGTTTTCTCTATGTTGTTCGTGATCATCTAATTTCGGATATGCATTTAAAGCTCTACGCACAACAAGAAACTCCTTAGTGTCAAAATCATCTAATGCACCTAGATCCTCTTCAGGTTTAATTTCATTGTCATGCTCAGACTCGTTTTCATGCTCGGACTCAGACACATATTTGTTTGTCTCCTCAATTAACATGATTCGTTTTGCATTAGGACATTCTTTTCCTATGTGACCACATCCTTGATATTTATAACATTTAGTGTCTCTAAACCTGTTTGATGGATCAGAAGAATTTCCGGTGGGAGTCTTGTGTTGGGTGCAGTCATCACGCCGTTGTGTGGACTGCACATGATTGTCCATCTTTTGCGATGCTCCTTGGTCACGTGTTTGGCCTCCTGTAGGCCGTGAACCTCCCATTCCTGAAGGCTTGCTGGGAAATCTTGATGAAGATTGATTAGTACGATAATTGGACTTGAAATTGGAGGAACTACGTACCTTTAATTGGTTTTCAATCTTTTCAGCCATATGGACCATGATTGTGAGGTCGAGATAAGGTTGAAGGTCAACCCTTTGCGCAATCTCCCTGTTTAAACCATGTAAGAAACGAGCCTTGGTGGCTTCTTTGGGTTCCTGCAAGTTAGACCTTTCCAACAAAATTTCTAACTCTTTATAATACTCATCTACACTTTTGGAACCTTGTCGTAAATTATGCAAACTCGTGAAAATAGAACTCTCATAATTGTTTGGGATAAAACGTTGTCTCATTTCAAACTTTATTTCTTCCCAAGTGGCAATTAGAGGTTGCCTCGTCTTAGTTCTATTACGACACAAATTTGTCCACCAATTTAGTGCATAACCAGAAAACTCAATAGATGCGTACCTCACTTTTTGTAATTCACTATAATTGGTACAAGAAAAGATTAAATCCACTTTTGTTTCTCATTCTAAATATTCCTCCGCATTACTTTTACCATAAAACGTGGGAATATTTATTTTGGTTTTGAGAAAATTGTCATCTTGTGGGAAAAAGGGATTTTGCATCTTTGATAACCACGGGGAGGGTGGTCATCAACGTCATAATCATCATGGAATGTAATCATCATTGTACCTTCTTGGAGCTTACCTTCTTGGTTGTGTTGGAGGCACAAACCTTCGTGCCTCGATGTGTGGCGGTCTAAGGTTGTCATCCTCAACTTCCTCTGGTGGGTGGCACCTAGGTTGTGGTAGGGGAACGGCCCTGCTTGTACCTTGGTCATCACTCGTTTTGTAGCTTCGTTCAACGTCTTCCAAGTGATGCTTGATTACCTCATTGTCATGCATGAGTTTCTTAAGCATCTCCAGCATTTGTTGTTGCGTGTTGTCAACATTTTCGGCCTCTTTTGACTTGCTAGATGCGGAGTGGGTGCTGCTATCCATGCTTTACCTAAAGTGATCAATTAAAAACGAAAAGAGAAGAAAAGAAGCAAACTAACACAAAGACAAGCAAACGTTAAGGGATTAGTAAAAACAAACTATGAACACTCCACTTTCTATTCTTTCCACTCTCTTACCACTTTGGGTCTTGGATAACCTGAAGTTAAGAAGGCTCAAAGTGATCAATAAGAATGTGTATTGCCAATGCTTCTTCAATCACAATGTTCTCCACTTGTTTCTTCCTTTTTGCGTTCAAGTTGCACCAATTAGTATCAAAGTAGAATCAATTGAAATGAACACAAACTTGAACTTTCTACTAAGATTCAAAGAAAATAAGCAACCAAAGTTGATGTATAAGGCTGAACCAAAGATGAACTAAGGGTTGCCGTGGGAAACTTTAGTTAATTTTGATTCTATGCACTTACTATCAACAAAATGGTTCAAGTCATGCAACAATCGAGCAACCAAGTGTGTGATTGGTTCAAGAAGATCAGGAGATGGAGAATAGGGTATAGGGGGACATCAATGTGGGGTAAAAAGGAAATATGGTATACAAGGTTCTCAAACTGCACCAAAAAAAAAATTTCCACGTAATGCATAAACGTTTTGCCCTTTTTCTTTCCTCTTGTTGTTTTGTTTTTCTTTTGCGTCCTTGCTGTTTCAATTGAGCAAGGTTCAGTTTCTTTTTTTTGACTAGGGCAGAATTAAAATTTCACGCGTTTTGCACTTAGCACTTTCGTTTTTGGACAGAATAGTGCAAGGTCTTTAAAATGTAATTTGCAACTTTGACTTGCAACAAAATAACCTTGGAAAGTGAGGGAAATTGGGTAGGGCCGAATGGGGTTAGGGTTCGGTTTTTTTTATTTAGGGTTTTTTTGAACGTTTTGGGAATTTGCGGAATGGGGTTTTGGGAACTGAATGAGCGCGCTAAATGGACTACTTGGGTTGGTAATTGATGATTTGTGTGGTCAATTATGATAATAGCTATGTGTAGGACAGAATTGAACTAAAATTCATATTATAGGGTTAGGGTTTATTTGAATGAATTGGGATCTTTAGATTCTGATGGTGTTTGGTAAAATTGGTTTGGGGATTTTGTTGGGAGTGTAAATAGAGTTGTTTTGGATCAGGTTGGTGAATTTTAGGGTTGGGTTGGGTGGGTGCTGGTTGGCCGTGGGGTGTGGGATGATTTTAAGGTGTGTTTGATGCTGAAAATGGGCTATGAAGACAAGCACACGTAGGACTACTTGAATTAAAGCATGAAATCAATCACAATGCGAATCACAAGTTGCATACAATCATCACCAACTAAAAGCTTCGATAGCAACAAGATGATTTGAACCGAGGTAGCTTCATAGGCTGATGGTTGTAGTAAAAAGAAGGCTGAATGTACTCTAAATGCTCAAACCCTAATTGTTCAAGTTTGAATGATAAATTTCATATGTTTGATGCACAAGTTGGATATAAAAGAAATGATGCTAGAATGATGAAGAACAAGACTCAACAAAGTGCAAATGATCAAAACAAAGTTGATTTTTTTTTTGTATGAAATGCAAGACAATGGCGTGTAGAGTGAGGGGTGGAAGAAGGACTCAACTGAAATTGAAATGACTAGACTCAAACGAAAAGGAAATGATAGATGGTGGAATAGAGTAACCTGGCTCTGATACCAATTTGATGCGTGCAACTCGTGGGCTCCAACAATTCCACCTTCCAAACGTCCTTCACAAAGGGTTAGACACAAGGAAGAAGACTTCCCCTTGCTTCCTTAGTGATAAAAACGTGTGGTTTAATTGAGCAAGACCAACACTTCAAGATGGTCGTTGATTAGGCAAACCAATATGGCCCTCCTGGACGGCACCTTTTAGCAGTGGCAACACCTTCAAAATGCTCAACTTTGAAGGATTTAACTTAGGTTTTTAATGAAAAAACAAGAAAACAAAGTCTCACACAAAGTGAAGGAAATATCAAGAATTGTTATTCATCAAAGTTGTTCTTTTTCCAACCGGCCAAGGGCCTATTTATAGGGTACAATAAATGTCGTATCAGCCTATAAATGACTAGAAATTAATTCAAATAGGCTAGCTAATAATTGTTCAAAGATTGAAAATTGTTTTTAATTCAAACTAAACAAATTCTAGCTAAAATCTTCAAATCTTGCAAGACATTATCCTCAATAAATCTGGCCGTGTATGATGATGAGGTTGGCGTTTTGAGACTTGATCTTGATGTAGATGAAGTGGTTGGAATTTAATTCAAAGGTTGGTTGAAGATCGAATTCAAAATTGAATTTGAATTTGACTTCAAACTTGGATTCAATCTTTGAATTGTGATCCCATCTCTTTTGATCTCCAAGTTGGTGTGTGAATGTATAAGATGGCGTGTGGGAGGCCTTCAAATGGCTGAGATGTTGAATTCAAATATTGATTGAAGTTTGAATTCAAATTGAGTTTGAATTTGAATTCAAACTTGGATTCAATTTTGAATTGGAATCTATCTCCTTCTTTCTCTTCAAAATGGCGTGTGTATGGCTGGTTAATTTGGCTGAATTCATCTTGAATTTGAAGCTTCAATTTGGTTGAAACTTGAATTCAAATCAAGGTTGAATTTAAATTCAAGTTTGGCTTTGAATTTAAATTCAATTTGATCATCATCCTTTTACTTCAAGCATGGCCGGCCCTTTGTGGATAAATGGAGATGATTTTGATTTCAATTTGATCAAGAGATTCTATCTTGGACACCTTTGAGTTTGTCTTGGTGGAGACAAACATTCTCTTCAAGACAACATTCCTTTGGTCTCCTTTTTTGTAACACACGGCTATCTTCTTATTTTGGGCCTTCATTTTATTTGGATCTTCCATGTACCTAATTCTCCTACAAAGCAAACACATAAAACAAATATCACAAGAAAACAAGATAAACTTCAAGATAAAGAAGGCACACACACATTTACACACACTCAAGGTGAAAGTTCAATGAAATGAACCCAATGAATCTTAGGTTCATCTTGAACATGCTTTTACAAGAATGTGGCAACTTGATGACAAAGTTCTCTTGCCCTCCTTCTTGTCATAGGACCTTTGACCTCTTGATGGGGCCCTTGATCCTCATCATGGAGTGCCAAGGTGGATAAGCAATGGCCTATATAGAAGTGACAACTAGTCGAAGACAAGTCATTCGTCCAATCGTATTGCGCCAAGTAAGTAAGATTGTGTCATCATTTTATACAAGGCAATCTTCCAAGGCATTCAAGAAAAATTTTCAAGGGGAGAGCTCAGCTAGTGGGGCGGCCAACACACTATAAATAAAGGCAAAGTGTGCAAGACAATGGCTACGCCAAAGTCCGTACTCTTACAAGATCAAGTAAGACTATTCTCCTCTTCTCTTATTCTTTTCTCTTTCTCTTAGCCTCAAGCCTATCATTCTTATATTCCATACATTATATAGGCTTTGTGTATACCACCCACATATGTTCATCTCTTGTAAAAAGTTGATCAAGGTGTGATCAAACCTTCATTCGATCGGTAGTGGTGTTCGTGTTGTTGTGTTTGTTTGTTTGATTGCAAAAAGGGTGGAGTTGGTGTTTAACTCTAGTCGCCCTTGCGTCAAGGTGCTATTTGTGATTAGTGAATATCAAGGAATGTGTCCTTGAAGACTAGAATAGGTTGTTTTAACCGAACCAGTATAAAAATCTCGGTGTTATTTACTTTCAGCACTTTTACTTTCATTTTTCAGTTTTCTGCACCGTTTTCATGCTCACGGAAAAAATAGCGAACGTTTTTAAAAATCACAAAATTTTGCACAAACATAGCCACACGTCATAGCTTTCATTTGGCATAATTTTTATCACATTTGGATAAGTATAAGTCAGTCAAATGTTAATAGTTCTGAGACTAGTGCAATCTGATTCTTAGATTTGCAAAGGTTGAGAACATTAACGTGGTTGACATACTTACCAAGAGAATTTGCAAAAACTGTTTTAACCCATTAAATTACACATCTTAAGATCATACCATAAAATTTTCAGGTCATTTAGAGTTGCCAATTAATAGGAATAGATTTTTTATTTCGGAGCACAGTGTGTGACAGATTGACGCAATCTGTGCAAAAATGTTTTTTCTAGGGGTTAGACTAGAAGTTCTAATCTGAAATTTTTGTGAGTCACTCATAGCATGTGAGAGCACATCTTCAACAAAGTTTATAATTTTTGGAAGTCTACAACCAGGTTATCTAGATAATTCAAATCAGTATCTGAAAACAAAAACTGTTTTCAAAAGTGAGTTATTTGGTTTAAAAAGTTTTAAAATCGAATTGTCCGCACTCACTATTCAACCCCCCTCCCTTCTAGTGGTGCTGCATAGGTCCTACACAGTGGGCGTTTATTACATAACATGTACCTAGACATGTCTTACACATCCAAGACATATCTTGGAGTATTCTAGAAGACTAAGTTAAATGGTGATTGAAATATACCATGTATATGAAGATACTACATTATTATCTTTTAAAATTTAAAAAAATTGATTTCAGCACATGCATGCTGAGTAGGCGGCTGATTTGAGCTGAGTTGGAGCCTAGGTGGAGCTCATTTTGCGCAATTATTGGTGGAGAATGACCTATAAATAAATGCAAGTATTGATGGAGACCAAGACATACATGATAAGCCTTCAAATTTCAAAAAAGTGCTGAAGTTTTCAGCACATGTTCAATGGCTGATTTTTGCAAGTCCTTCAAGATGCAATTCATTCCAAAAATATGGGGCTATCACAGTTATGATTGATTGGCAATCAAGACATTTGAAATTTGAATTGTTTTCAGATTTGTCTTGGTAATGTCCATATCATATATTATGTGCCAAGGTGGATAAATGAAGACCCTATCATAGAGTGACAACAAGGCGAAGACACATCACTTGTCCAATCACATTTCGCCAAGCAAGATATGTCACAAGGTTATACAAGGTATCTTCCAAGGGCATTCGAGACATTCTTCAAAAGAGTTTTCAGCTAAAAGAGGCATGCCATACATTACAAGAGGGAGCAAGAAGATCAAACACAATTCAAGACTCATTTTCTATATTCTATCAAGTGCAAAGCAAGACTTTTCTTCATCTCCTATCTTCTTCTCTTGCAAATAGCGTTAAGTGTTGCAGCCCACTCTCGTACTGGGTCGTGTCACCAAGCATGCAAACAAGAAAGTATAACAATTATCCCCATGAATAACAAATATAAAACTTTGGTAGTATAGTAGCAACCTTGATAAGAATTATAAGTCTTGGATAACCTACTAATTAATTTATTTAAACATTTCTTAATTATTATGCAAGAAACAATAATCATAACCAAAAGAGATAGTAGGAGGGCATCAAGAAAGGAGGGGAGGTGACCAAGATACCCCAAGAGAGCTGACCACTTCCCTCCAAGATACCCTAAAAAGAATTATTAACTCTAGAACCATCTTTAAACCAAAAAGCTTCCACTACTTAATTATCTCCTAAAAAGGTTTCCAACTTAAATTATCCACCATAACAATTAAACTCTCTTACATGCATGCAAGAGTGTCTAAATTATTCTCCCTAGCCCCATAACTCGGCCACACCCCTAGAGATAATTTGTTCAACTAATTCCCAAAGACTTGATTCCTCACCTCATGAGACAAAAAGCATACACCTTCTTAAATAGCCACCTCATTCAATAACCTCTTTCACGCATGCAAGACAACAATCATTATGCGCCTTTTCTCCCTCATTAATCTAGCCAACCCTCCCCTTTTCTAGACAATTAATCTCAAGAACACAAAAAATACTCTCAACCATCTTCCAACAACAACTACCAAATTCCCTCCTCTCGCACTCAAGTTTCGGCCACTAGGAGGAAGGCCAAGAGCAAGATCATCCAAGATCTCTCAAGTCTAACATCAAATTATTAAGGTAAGCGTGTCGCTTCTAGAATTAAACCTTCTATTCTTTATGGTTTTGTGTTAAGTCTAAATATTAATCCCACTACCCCAAAACCGTGACCCTCTTTCATCACCATAGGAGTATGGCCAAGCTCAAGGGATGAAGGGACTCTAGGAGGAGTAAGACATTAAGAAGTTTCATCAAGGTAAGGCCCTCACACATTTCTTAAGCTCTTACGTCTCCTTCTTTATAGAATTTGCTCATCACCTCTCTTGTGTTAACCGCATGTTACCATAGGAAGAATAAAGTGACTCTCAAGACTCTTAGGAAGACTCATCACCAAAGACTCAACCTTGAACAAAGAAGGTAAATATCCCTTGATTCTTCCTTGAGATATTGAAGATCTATGAATAAGATGTCTAGATGCCTTAAGCATCAATCTTGCTCTTGTTAAGACTCACTTGATAATTATAATATGCTGAAATTTAAACAAGGAAATGGCTAATATGATCTATGTAATGCATATTTATGAAACTAAGGAACCAATCTAGTATATAAACCAACGGATTATCTTGTGTGACAATGAGATGAAATTTTAAGGTTGTCTCAATCCCCCTAAACACGGCCTTAAAGGGTTTTAGGAGAAAGTGATGATTCCTCCTTATTACGTCCCTAGCATATTTTAGATAACACCCAATGGTTAAGCATTACTTGAATACAATAAGTTGAGGGCTATTTGGTACAGTTACCGTGACCTAGGTAGGACTAAGAGACATGTTAAAGTATGAATAAGAGACCAATGGGTGAGGGAGTAAGTCACTTGAAGGGTTAAACAAATGTTAAGGAAGAAAAGAAGCCAAGTTGGAAGGCATATTAACCCCCGACACACCCACTGTTTATTCGGTAGCAAGGGGAGGAGATGAAATAAATTATTTGCTACATTCTAAGGGCGGTTGAAGATTTTTCTGACACTTAAGCTTCACTCAACTTAACGGGAAAGGGACTGTTTGGGTAAATGACCTTATTTGCTAAATTTTAAGGGCTTTAAGTTGCTTGCTATGAAGGAATAGATAATGTTATGGGACTGATTTTGTGTACTCTCATGGATTGGTTACATGCATATGATTCTAACATTTGGGATGCTTATTTGAAGCCATTCAACATAAGATTGAAAGGGTGACCATCAAAAAGGGTTGCAAGACTCCAAGAGAAACGCGGAACTACCGTGAACAATTAATTGTTGCAACCATTAAACTATCACGTTGGATCACTTATCTGCTATATCCCATTTTTTATTAAGGGCAAAAAGGTCATTTGGCAAATTAATTACTGAACCTAATTTGATTTGAAAATTTTTCCTAAACCCTAATCAAATTTCTATTTAAACCACGCTTATACTCCTCCCTCCCCATACTACACGTACGCCGCCCTCTTCGTAGAGAAAGAAGGCGATTCCTTCTTGCTCTAACCTAGGGCCGCCAGTTTTGAGAGAGCAGGAGAAGCACCACCGCCTCTATCAAGCCTTTCAAACGTGTATCAATTACCAAGTAGGTGCCCCCTTAACATCCGTTGAATGAAACAAACAAGAATCTTTAATTTCTCTATGAAAACGGGATCGTGAATTAGTATTTGTGATTGTATAGATGCTTGATTATTAGATTATATGTGTAGGTGATGAATGGTATGTCCGTATATATGATCGTATATGTAAATATATGTATGATGCTATTTTCGTATGAAGAACTTGAAAAAGGTTGTATTTTTGATGTGTATATGAATAATGGAGTCAGAAGAAGAGGTGTTGGTGGCGGCGATGCGTGGCCGGTGGCAGCGGGCTTTGGCCACGTGCTGCCGGATTGAAGAAGTGGTGCTGAGGGGGGGTGGTGCGGCTGGTCAGGGGGTGAGAGGTGAAGGGGGCTGGTCAGGGGGCGGGTTAGGAGGGGGTTAGTTAGGAGAGGGTGGACAGCTGGGGGGTGGTGCGTCTGGGGAAGGGGGTGAGCCAGGGGGTGGGAGTGGGTGAGGGAGAGGGGTAGGGGGCTGATGGAGAAGGGTGGGCTGGGGCCGCAGGTTGAAAGCCAAAGGAAGTTGAGGGCAGAAGAATCGCAGGTCAGGAGTATAAGGAAAAGAAAAAGAATAAAGAAAATGGAAAGAAAAAGAAAAAGAAAAGGAAAAAGAAAAGAAAGGGAAAGGAAAAGGAAAAAAGAAAAAGGAAAAGGAAAAAAGAAAGCAAATGAAGGTTTCCGTGTATTATTTCTGTGCATTCATGCATCACGACACTGCATATATGTTTTGTTATGTTCCGTTCTGTTCTGTTCTGTTCTGTTAGGTGTCGCATATCTGATCTGTTCTTTTCCGTTCTGTTCTGTTCTGTTAGGTCCTGGGGTCATGCATTGCACGATTAGATGAATGTTTCTGAGAAGGTAAGTTTATCATGCATCATGTATGTGACATTGCATTTCACGCTCATTTTGCACGATTTTGTGTTTTGATTGTTTTAAGAAGTTATGAATCTTATACGTATTTGTGAAAACGTAGACAATCTATTTTCTTATTACTGTACTTATATGTATTTCACTACTGTCCTAGCATATATGATCTCACAGGGCCGATGCTGGCAGGGTACCTACTGAGTGACGTTTTTGCCGCTCACACCGTTCGTTTTGTTTTCTTGCAGACGATTCAGAGTATGATTACATATGGGTTGTAGAAGATTCAGAGTGAGCTCAGTGGGACTTGTAGAGACTGTTTGGAAATTGAGGATAAAGAAACAGAGAAGTTTATTTTATTTATTATTTCATTTGAGGACTTAGCTTAGGGATTTTATTTTACGAACTTTACGATGTTGTTTAGAGGATTTTGACTTGATGTTGACTATATATGATTTGGGGATTTTACTTTCAATTTAGGGTTTTGAGTTGATTTATTTCGCTTCCATAATCGAATACTCTGTCGTTTTGATAAGTGCAGGGATTCGTACAGACGCCTTGTATATCCCTTAGCAGAATATGACGTGCGTACTGGTTTTGACCCTAGGGTTCAGGACGGGGCGCTACAGGTGGTATCAGAGCGCGAGGCACTAGATCTACTGCGGAAACATAGAATTAAGAAATGATCTTAGACGTAAGAGATTACTATAGACTTAAGTTTCGATCGTAATTGTAAGTTTGATCTTAGAGTAAGTTTGATTATAGACATAAGCTGTGATCTGAGACTAAGTTTGATTCTAGAAGTATGCTATGATCTGAGATTGAGTTGATCTTAGAATAGGTTTGATTTAGACTAAGTGATGATCGGACTGGGGGCATGGTTGGTTTTTATCTATGTTTTACTTTTAACGTGTTTCATCCTCTCGTGTTTTTCTTAAGTTTTGTATATTCCTGAAATGCCCTTGAAAAAAAACTAAAATTTTCTTTGTCGTAGCAAACATGCTGCCGAGAAGAGAACGGTAGGAACGACAATGTGAATCACCCTGAGAATGGGGTTCCACCGCAGGTTGTGCTTCCCCAGGCCCTGACCGATGCACTACAGGTCATGGTCCAAGCTGTGGCGCAACAACATCAGTAGCCACAGGCTTCACCACCACCGCACTCAGACTTGAGATTCTTATACAAGTAGATGCGGAGGAGTGGTGGCACAGTTTCTGTTTTCAGGACCAGTTTTAAAACGTTTTTAAAACTATGTTTTAGGTCTTCAAAAATTCTGAAATTTTGAGAGAACTTAGCTTCAGATGTTATGAGTGTCTCCTAAAAATTTCAGATTTAAATTCAACCTCTAACCCCTTCAAAAATTGTTGGTGGTCAGATTGCGCGAATCTGCCAGAAACGGTAGACTGATTTGAAAATTTAATTCCTATTTGTACGTAACTCCAAATACTCTGAAATTTTAACCACTATCCCCTTATATATTTTATTTAAATGGGTTGAAACAGTTTTGAAAAATTCTTTTGGGAAGTTAGTCAAATACACTCAAAGTCTCAACCTTTGCAAGCCTGAAAATCAGACTGCACTAGCCTCAGAACTTTTGATGTTTAGGTGACTTATACTTGTCCAAAAGGGTTGAAACTTGTGCCAAATTAACCCTAAGACGTGTGGCTATTGTTCTGAAATGTTTCGTAATTTTTGAAAAACGTTTACTATTTTTACGAAGGTAATCAAAAAGAGTAAACAGTGCTGAAACAGAATATAAGTGCTGAAAGTAAATGACACCCTAGCATTCATGCTCAATCTCTTTTTATCCTCACTAGTATACTCTTGTTTAGGCTTAACAACCTCTAATGTGACTCCATCTACAGTGGATAATTTTGATGGAACAAATGGACCATCTTCTATAATGGACCAAAGATCAATATCAATAGCCATAAGAAAAAGTTTCATTCTTAACTTCCATTGAATGAAAGACTCACCGTCAAAGAGAGGAGGCCTTTGACTGGACATACCTTCTTGTTCGGTTTTGAAGTTTGTGGTTGCCATCTCACTTAGATTATTGGATCCTTTAGTTGTGAGTGTTCCTGCACTCTGATACCACTTGTAGGATCTGCAAGCTAGAAGGGGGGTTGAATAGTGGGTGCAGAAAATGTGGTTTTTAAAATTGTTTTAAACCAAAAACCCAAATTCTAAAAACAGTTTCTGTTTTCAGGACCTATTTTGAAACATTTTGAAAACTAGGTTACAGGTCTTCAAAAATTCTGAAATTTGTAGGGATCTTAGTCTCAGATGTTCTGAGTATCTCCTAAAAATTTCAGATTAAAATTCAACCTCTAACCCCTTAAAAATCATTGGTGGTCAGATTGCGCAAATCTGCCAGAAACGGTAGTCTGATTTAAAAACTTTATTCCAATTAAACCGTAACTCCAAATGCTCCGAACATTTAATGACTAACCCTTTATTATGTGTATTTAATTGAGTTGAAACAGTTTTGAAAAATTCTTTTGGGAAGTTAGTCAAATACGTTCAAAGTCTCAACCTTTGCAAGCCTGAAAATCAGACTGCACTAGTCTCAGAACTTTAGACGTTTGGATGCCTTATCCTTGTCCAAAAGGGTTGAAACTTGCACCAAATTAACCTTAAGACGTGTGGCTATGATTCTAGAAGGTGATTTTTAAAATTTGTTTACTATTTTTAATAACGTGATGAAAAACGATGCACAGTGCTGAAAGTAAATAACACCAGGAATTTTATACTAGTTCGGTTAAAACAACCTACTCCAGTCTTCGAGGACACTTTCCTCGATTAGCACTAATCACAAAACACAAATAACACCTTACCACAGGGTTGATGGAGTTACACACCAACTCCAACCCTTTACAAACCTTGTAAATAAATACAATGATCACGAACACCACCACCTTGCAAGTGCATGATTGATCACACCTTGATCAATCTTTTACAACAATAAAGAGTATAGGGTGGTATGTAAGAAGCCTATTCAAGATGTATGAATATGAATACAATAGGTGTTGTACCCCGCTCAAAACTAGTACAGCAACGGGGGTAGGGAGAGAAGCATGGCAAGAGAATGAGACCTCGAAAGGAAGACATCACCGGTTTATCTATGATTATATAGAGTTTAAGGTAATTTGCATACCCCAAGTGAAAAACATAAAGCAAGAGGGTGGATTCAAATTTTCATATGAGTGTTAAAGATCTGATAAAGGAAATATTATATTGGCAACCTCAATAAGAAGTCAGATTATAACATGCCCATACACATATGGTATGGGCATACGTCTAAGAATACAGATACACCACAAAATGGGTCTAATTAAGCCCTTAAAAAATTAGGAACCCTCTTCACCCATCCCCAATATGACCGTTGGGTAACATTTGGAGGTAAGACAAACAGAACTTTGATACAAACCCTTAAAGTGCAGTAGATGTAATTTGGAAGAGAATAAGTGGCATCACACGTGGTGTAAGTATTGGATATATGCATGTTGGAAGGTATGAATATGGGTATGTGTACCGTTTAGAGTGGGAGCTACCATGTAATAAATGGTTTAAGAAGGCTACAACGTGATGAAACTTCTATTTAAAGGACCATATAGGAAAATATGCGACTTTAAGATTTTTTTTACACTTCATGAATTTCAGAAACCTAAGCTTATGTTATGCCAAAGTAAATCATCCATGTTCAGATATTGAGATTTCAACGATAAAGTCTAGGATATGGACAGATTATGAATAGTACGTGGGTATGCATATTGGTGTATGTGTATGCACATATATAACTCAACGCATATACGAACGGCGATAGAATAATTTTCAAGGAAGTATATTATATGTGTGAGTGTACGCATAGTATTATAGGATATAATGAATATTTTTGAGGATTATGACTTATTTCAAAAAGGAAATATAGATATATATGTGCATGGGTGCGTGTGCATATATATATAAATGTGTATATATATATATGCAAAAATATATATATAGCCACACATCTATGGATAAGAATTATGAGAAATTTAGACGGGCTATACGTAAGGGTATATATATATCGGTTATATACAAAAAGGTGCAACCTAGAGGATTTAGTAAAGAACATTTGAATAAATGGGATAGGAGCTAAATACATATATGTACATTATTGGGGGAAAACATATACATGGAATTTATGCTCATACTTCGGCCATAAGCCTTATGAGAGGAGCCATAGCAATTAAGATCATTTAGACACCATGATTAAATGATGTAGTTGAGTGTAAAACAAGGTTGTATTAAAAAGTGTCCTTCCCTCTCCCCAACAAAGGGGGCCGCCGGATGCATAGTAAAGAGGGAGAAGTTAATCCCCATCTCCCTTGTTACAAGAAGCCTCTTCCTTACCCACTTTAATGAAGTGTATTCAAGAGGTTTTTCAAAAAGGAAGAGTGATCCTCCTTCCCTCTCCATAAACCAACGGGAGGGAGAGCCAAGGAAGTCCAAGAACCCTACCATCTCAAGGCTATCTAGGTAAGACCCCTCCATAAATCTTAGTGAGTTACATATTAAGGGAAGAGAAGTTTATATAGCCTCTTTTCTTTGACAGAACCGCGGGTTTCACGGTTCTAGGCGAAGATCTTTCCCTAAACTCCAAACAAAGGAGAATACTCTAGCAAAAGAAGATCTCCCTCAATCCATCCAAGGTGCAAATGGTAAGACCCTTCATTCTTCCTCTAAGATAAATTACATAATCTAAAGAATGGCTAACAAAAGCCCTATGCCGTGTGTGATAGGAAAAGAAAGGGGGAAGTGCTTCTTGTGTCAACCAAACCGAGCAAAATCCAAGGACTTCAAAGGCAAGTACACTATACTCTTTGTGATTTGAATGTGAAAGTGTGTGCATGAATGGCTAGATATACTTAAGATCTAATCTTAGTTGTATTATGCTAAGGTTGAATGCCAAAACTTTTGGCCCAAGGCCATTTGGGGTGTAGGTGTGAAATTTTGTTCCAAAGGTGTAATCTTTGAGGGTTATATGTCTTGTTATGTGTTAAGCTAAGATGAACAAGTTAAAGATTCTCTCTTTTCTATGATGAGGGTTCACAGTGGAAGGGGTGAAGGGGAATGAGTGTGATTTTTCCCCAGAGCCAGGTAATGATAAGATTGAGTGGATCGAGGACGAGCGGAGGGTACCATATCCGTAGGCGAGGAAAAAATTTGATGAAGGCAAAGCTTAAGGACTTTTGTGCAGACAGGATGTTTGTATTATGAACAATGTTTGAACTCTCTGAATTTCGGTTATGTCATTTGTGGGACTGCTACTTTTGGGAACTTAGTATTTTCGTAATGCATGCTTATTTGGAAAAGTTTTAATTCTGCCTAAGTTTTACTACCATGTTAAATGTTAGCATGGGAGTCCATGGATTATGTTATGGATTTTCGCATGTTATGCATGACGCTTTGTACTCTCCTTAGGGAAGTACGGCGGGTGCACCGTATTCAGACGAGGTCCGGATGCGGGGCGCTACAGGTGGTATCAGAGCCCAAGCTCTAGATTTCGGGCAGAACGTAGAACTAAGTTATGATCTTAGCAACCTAAGTTTGATCTTAGACCTAAGTCATGATCTTAGATGCGTGATGGCCTTAGACTAGGACCACTTAGACCGGATTTAGCATGCAAATTAATAATTAATCGTGATTTATGAAAGCCAAGTCTATAACGAAAGACATGTCCTCTCCTTATTTAAATTTTCGAATTATGGTCATTAGTCAAAATGAATTAGTTTTATTCCGATATTCTAAGTAAATATTAAACCCCATAGTGCATATGGTGAGACCACGTGGCAGACCTCCGAGAGCACCACCAGCTGCTCAGTAGCCCATCCCTCCACCACCAGCTCAGGTTCCGCCGCCACCCCAGCCAGACCAGTATCCTCTGTAGGATCTGCAAGGCACCACTAGAAGGGGGGAGGGTTGAATAGGTGGTGCGGAAAGTGTGGTTTTTAAAATTTGTTTAAACCTATACAACTCAACTTCTGAAAACAGATTCTGTTTTCAGGACCAGTTTTAAAACGTTTTTAAAACCAGGTTATAGGTCTCCAAAAATTATGAAATTTTGATAGAACTTAGTCTCAGATGTTATGAGGGTCCCCTAAAAATTTCAAATTAAAATTCAACCTTTAACCCCTTCAAAAACCGTTGATGATCAGATTGCGCGCATCTGCCAGAAACGGTAGACAGTTTTGAAAAATTTATTCCTATTTGTGTGCAAGTCCAAATGCTCTGAAAATTTAACCACTAGCTCCTTATATACTATATTTAAGTGGGTTGAAACAGTTTTGCAAAATGCTTTTGGGAATCAGGTCAATTACAATCAAAGTCTCAACCTTTGCAAGTCTGAAAATCAGACTGCACTAGTCTCAGAACTTTTGATGTTTGATCGACTTATACTTATCCAAAACGGTTGAAACTTGTGCCAAATTAACCTTAGAACGTGTGGCTATGTTTCTGGAAATTTTTGTAATTTTTGAAAGTTGTTGACTATTTTTACGAACGCCAATAAAAAGAGTAAACTGTGCAGTAACAGAAAGTAAATGCTGAAAGTAAATGGCACCAAGAATTTTATACTGGTTCGGTTATAAACAACCTACTCCAGTCTTCAAGGAACACCTTCCTTGGTTCACACTAATCACACACACGCAATACACCTTACCACAGGGTTGATGGAGTTACACACCAACTCCAACCCTTTACAAACCTTGTACGTTGAATACAATATGCACGAACACCACCACCTCGCAAGAATGAAGATTGATCACACCTTGATCAATCTTTTACAAAGATATGGAATATGTGGTGGTCTATATCAAGCCTATTCAAGATTGAAAGATATGAATACAATAGGCTTACAAGAAGAAAGAAAGAAAGAGAGTGTAGGAGAAGAGGCTTAGGCGTTTTTGATCACTTGTTTTGCAATGCTTGTGCTTGTCTTGTTTTTGCTCAACTTTCCTTTTAACCTTGCATGGCCGTCCACCCTTGGTGCCTCCCTCTCTTGAAAATTATCTTCTAAGTCCTTGAGAGAATGTAAGACATCATTGTGACATGATCTTGCTTACTCGACATCTTCTTATTGGATGATCATTTAAGCTTTGCTTACTTGGCACTTCATGATTGGATGGATGTTGTCATCATTGATGACTTGGAAAATCTAAGAATAACACTTAAAAAATGTGCCAATATCAATCACAAAATAATTTCCATAAAGCTCAAGATTGTTACATAAATGTTGCAAGACAAAATTTCTCCCTTACTAAGCAAGAAATCGGCCATTAAGAGGTTTTACCATGCTGAATTTTCAGCATGTGTTACATGATTGTACAATTCAAAATAATTCCATTTTTCTTTGATTTTTCTAATTAAAATGAATCACCAATTCATAGCAATTATCTTGATCAATTTGTAAATGAACTTTGGTCTCCCACACGGCCTCAATTTCGGCCATTATACATACTACACATGCTGAAAAATTTCAGCATGTGTGATATTGAAGATATCACTATTTATGGCTTTGAAAAATATTTAAAATGCTTCCATCTCTTCTTCCAATCAATCACATAATTTAAGATGATAAAATATATCTCATTAAGCATAGAAATCGGCCTGCCATAGTTTAACATGCTGAAATTTTCAGCATGTGTTTCAAATGAGACAAAGTTTGAAACCTTACAATTTGTAGCTTCTTTCTTTAATTCATCAACATTGCATGGTTGATTCTTGACCAATCAATATGCCAACAAGGCTCCAAATAAGCTCCATCTCAGCTGTAGGGGCGTTGCATAGAGTATGTGCATGTGCTGAAATTTATTTTTGCTAACTTTGTAAAATAATGCACATTTAATAATACACACATGTTATATTCTAATCAGCCCTTAATTTAATTTTCTAGAACACTTTAAGATGTATAACATATGTAAAAAGTGTCTAGATACGTGTCATAGGATGTACCAAAAACGTTCCATGTGTTGTGTGCGTAAAAAACCGAATTTTCGATATTTATCGATTACCCGATTTTTCTCTAATTATATTCCAACTTTTTGCACATGTTATATATATTATGTTACACAAATATATATAATATATACTTTAAATCTCAGCACTTGACTGGTCTAAAGTGGCGCCATTTATCATGTGTCAAAATTAAAATTGGAATCTTCACATTTTTGCCTTAATGTGGGGTGATTTGTATGTGCCAACATGGAAAGTATTTTTGGCCGAAAATATAGTCATGTGCACGAAAGTTTTAAGAATTTTTTTGAAGTATAGGGGCTGGCCATTTATTTATGGCAAGTACGTGACACGTTGGCGAAGTTTCTGTATTCGCCCGATAAACCAATTTTTGGTTTAGAACCTTTTAACGTGTCGTATTTAATTTGTCATCACCATGTCTTATATCATATGATATAAAACCTGAATATACTCATAAATATGAGTTAAGTATAGTGGTGTGACGTTAACATACGTACGTAAAATATATAACGTGTCGGTATTACGTTGGAATACATGTGTATGTGCCTTTTTCAAAAAAATCTGAAAATATATGTATTTTATATGTATATGGCGTGTGTATATTTAAGAGGGGAGGAGGAGAAAACTTTCCTTCCTTAGCCTTGTTGCCTTTGTGCCTTTTCCAAATGTGGCTTCCTTTAATGAACTACTTAGTTTAATAAACTAAGTGCTTCACTTAATGAACTAGTTTAGTTCATTAACGGTGGCACCTGAAAATAGTATAAACACAACACATGTTTGCCATATGATGTAAGCTTTAACGCTTCATGGCTCGTTAGTCCGGCAACATTATATATAAGCTAAATAAGGCAAGTAATAGCAATGTGTCATGCATACATGTATATATCATGCTCGTTTATGTATATATCATGCATTTAAGTCACTCATTTTGAAATCACTCAAACCCCCTTTTCTCTACATCCTCCTATGCAGAATAATCCATCACCAGCACCGCAGGCACCTGTTCCTCCGGTCATCCCCAACATGAATACTTTTCAGGCCTTCTGCCAGGTTGTCACTCAGATAGGGCAAGGCCTAATTCATCAGAATGCTCCCCCTCATCCACACCAGCCGGTAAGAGATGCCCAGTATTACTTTGAGAAGCTCAAGAGGGCTAATGTGCCACCTTTTGAGGGAAAGCCAGACCCAAATACCGCAGAAAAATGGTTAGATGAAGTTGAAAACTGCTTTGAGTTAATTCAAGCCCCAGAAGAGATGAAAGCTCAAGCCATCAGACCTTTCTTGATCAGTGAAGCAAATCAATGGTGGAAGACGAATCTGCAACCTTTGCCCAGACCGATTGCCTGGGAAAGATTTTTGCAAGAATTTCACAAGTTTTATATCCCTCCATCGGTCAAGCTTCAAAAGAAGCATGAGTTTGAATCTCTGAAGCAAGAGCCAGGCATGACGGTAGCTAAGTACGCAAATAAGTTCATTGCACTAGGAAGGTTTCAACCTGTCACCATGAATGACGAAGAAACAAAAATGTTGAAGTTTGAAAGAGGCCTGAATCCAAGAATCAGGACGTGGTTAGTGAATGCAAATCCTACCAATTTTGGAGCACTCTTAGACGCATGCTATCGGATTGAGAGAGACATATACGACGAGATGATGTGGGACAAAAACGAGAAAGACAAGGTACCGGAAATGAGAATTACAGAAAGGTGGCTAAAAAGAATTTCAAAGGGTCAGTTCGACAGGGACAATCTCAAGGGCAGAATCAGCGCCGCCAGTAATCACAAAATAATCAGCAGAAGAATCAGACTCCATCTCAGCAGCCAGCGATACCAGTATGCCATCAGTGCCAGAAGAGGCATATGGGTGAGTGTAGATGGAAGACGGGTAAATGCTTTGGATGCGGCAAAGATGGTCATCTGATTAAAGATTGTCCAGAAAGAGGAGCGCAATAACAACAGTAGCCCAAGAACCAACGGCCATGAGCAAATGCAAGGGTGCACACCATGACAGACACTGATGTTGAGGAGACTGTTGACGTAGTGACTGGTAAGATTTAAAAGTTTCATGTCTTCAATACGTTTTACTTATACATGCCTATTATATTGATTAGCAAAATGTGCATGGTTCAAGAATTATCTTAGTGTGTAGCACACCCGCAAATGTGTTGTTCGACAGTGGCGCCAGCCACTCATTTATTTCAAGGAAGTTTGCTAAGAATCTCGACCATAATCCAGTCAAACTAGAATCACACTATAGAGTACAAGCAGCTGGTGATCAGGTGCTTGTTTCCTATCAAATCTTCAAGAATTGTGCGCTCGAGTTTAATGATCAGCGGTTTGAGGCCAATTTGACCCCCATATCTATGAGTGATTTTGACGTGATACTCGGAATGGATTGGCTCTTAAAGAATCATGCTCACATTGACTGCCGCAGTAGGCAAGTTATAATTAAGAACTCGACCCAAGAGGAAGTGTCATTCCAAGGAGGAGCTAAGTTAAAGAAACCATCCGAGAAAGTTTTTGTTAACACAGATCGAGCCAGCCGAGCATTAAGGAAAGGTCATGAAGGATTCTTTGTCTATGTCCTGAGTGCTGAGCAAGCAAGCCCTACCCTTTCACAAGTTCCAATTGTCAATGAATACCCTGATGTGTTTCCTGATGGTTTACTTGGACTACCTCCTGATCACGAAATTGCTTTCGAAATAAACTTTATCCCAGGAGCTGAACCCATATCGAAAGCCCCTTATAGAATGGCACATGCAGAACTGAAGGAGCTAAAGGAGCAGTTACACGAACTGTTAGAAAAGAAACTCATTCGCCCCAGTGTTTCACCATGGGGTGCTCCGGTGCTATTTGTGAAGAAGAAAGATGGAAGTATGCATTTATGCATCGACTACCGGGAGCTCAACAAAATCACCATAAAGAACAAGTACCCATTGCCCCGGATTGATGACTTATTCGACCAGCTCAGGGGATCCCGAATCTTTAGTAAGATTGACCTGCGATCTGGATACTTTCAACTGAAGATCAAGGCGGAAAATGTCCCTAAGACTGCTTTCCGAACCCGTTATGGACACTATGAATTCTTGGTCATGCCCTTTGGTTTGACCAATGCCCCTGCCGCCTTTATGGATCTCACGAATCGAATCTTTCGAGACCAGTTGGACAAGTTCGTAGTGGTCTTCATAGACGACATCTTGATTTATTCACCCGAACGAAGAGACTCACGCAGGCCATCTGAGGACAGTCTTGAATATTCTAAGAGCAAGACAGTTGTATGCCAAGTTTAGCAAATGCGAATTTTGGCTGCGAAGTGTATCCTTTCTAGGCCATGTTATTTCGAAAGATGGGATTTCAGTAGATCCCAAGAAAATTGAAGCTATCATGGAATGGCCCAGACTAACAAATGTTACGGAAGTGAGAAGTTTCCTTGGACTAGCCAGGTACTACCGAAAGTTTGTTGAAGGATTCTCGAGGATAGCTGTCCCCCTCACCAGATTGACCCAAAAGAAGACTAAGTTTGAGTGGAGTGGCGATTGCAAAAAGAGTTTCTTAGAGCTAAAATTAAAGTTGACGTCCGCTCCTATCCTAGCTCAGCCCACTCCTGGTGAGAAGTACGTGGTTTTTGCATTAAAGATATGGAGACATTACCTGTATGGCGAGAAGTGTGAGATCTACACAGACCACAAAACTTGAAGTACCTCTTTACCCAGAAAGAGCTCAATATTTGAGAGCACAGATGGCTGGAGTTGATTAAAGATTATGATCTCTCAATTCAATATCACCCTGGGAAAGCTAATAAGGTTGCTGATGCATTGAGTCGGAAGGCCAGCCACCCGCGGCAACCTCCCCTTCAGCGAGATATGGAAGAATTTGGCTTAGAAGAAGTAGATTCAGTGGATGAAGTTCTCGCCAAGTTAGTGCTTATTCCTTCATTGATTGATAGAATCAAAGAGGCTCAAGGGAATGATGAAGCTTTAAGAAAAATTAAGGAAAGGATGAAAGATAAGCCACGAGATGATCTTGAAATCAGTGACGGCAGTTTATGGTACCGAGGACGATTATGTGTGCCAGAGAACAAAGAAATTAAAGATGAAGTTTTGATGGAAGCTCATAACTCCCGCTTATCTACACATCCTGGAGCTAATAAGATGTACCAAGACCTCAAGCAAAAGTTTTGGTGGCACGGAATGAAGAATCAAATAGCAGAATTTGTTGAGCGATGTTTGAACTGTCAAAGAGTAAAAGCCGAACATCAAAGACCTACTGGATTATTAAAACCCTTAGAAGTACCGGAATGGAAATGGGACCACGTCACCATGGATTTTGTGACCGACCTACCTAAGACTTAGTATGGAAATGATGCTATATGGGTCGTTGTGGATCGATTGACTAAGTCTGTCCACTTTTTGGCTATGGCGATTAAGGCATCCATGGAGAAGTTGGCCTCAATGTATATTGACCGGATTGTTTGTTTGCATGGGGTGCCCATAAGTATTGTATGCGACCGTGATCCCCGCTTTACCTCGAGATTCTGGACAGCCTTCCGAAAGGCAATGGGCACCGAAATTAGACTGAGTTCCGCGTTTCATCCTCAAACAGATGGCCAATCAGAAAGAACAATTCAAACCCTTGAGGACATGCTTCGTGCTTACGTTCTTGACTTTGGAGGCAGCTGGGATAAGAACCTTAAGCTTGTTGAGTTTTCTTACAATAACAGCTTCCACAGATCTATCGGAATGGCACCTTACGAAGCATTGTATGGACGAAAAAGTCGGTCCCCACTCTATTGGGATGAGATCGGAGATAAGATGTACACGGGACCCGACATTGTTGAGCAAACGCGAGAAAAGGTCAAGATGGTTCAACAAAGACTGAAAGCGGCGCAAGATAGGACCAAGATATGGGCTGATGAAAGGAGAAGACCCTTAGAGTTTCAAGAAGGAGAGAAAGTTTTCCTAAAGGTCTCTCCGACCAAAGGAGTCAAAAGGTTTGGCATCAAAGGCAAGTTGAGCCCGGTATTAGAGAGAGTGGGTGAAGTTGCGTATCGTTTGGCATTGCCACCATCTCTTTCCCAGTTACATGATGTATTTCATGTTTCTCAACTTCGCCGATATGTATATGATCCTAGCCACATCCTTGAAGATCAACAGTTGAAGGTTGAAGAAGATGTATCTTATGAAGAGGAACCCCTAAGGATCGTTGATTGGAAAGAGAAGGCATTGAGAAAGAGATCTATACCCATGGTGAAGGTACAATGAAAGCATCATTCGGAAGAAGAAGCAACATGGGAAACGGAGGAAGATATGAGGAGTAGATACCCCCACCTTTTTGACTAGCTTCTGAAGTTTTGAGGACGAAACTTATGATAAGGGGGGAGGATGTTGTACCCCAACGACCATGTACTCGAAACCGTGGCTAAGTGATGTAATGAAAACGATGATTCTCTCAATTGCATGTTACTTAAGTCAAAGTAGCATTACTTTACTTAGTTACTTTTGAAATGGATACTAAATAATTAATTAAGGGGATGTCACAAGGTATTGTAATACCTTGTGAATTTCGGCCAAGAGGCCTTGACCAACCATAGAACAATCTTGTTCATAAGAATGCAAGCCTAATTGATTCTCACAAAAGCAAGATTAAAATCATAATTTGATAAAATAAATAAACATTATAAAATTATATAAATAAATATGGGATTTGATAAATGTGAAATGACAAAAATACCCCCAACACCCTCCTAATTTCGGCCAAGGCTTGGGAGAATCTAGAATTCTCTACATCCTTCCAAATAATTTTAAAAAACAAATTATATAATAATTAAAAATACAAAATAATCAAGTTGCATACAAAAGAAATATTAAAATAAGAAAAAGAGGTCTAGGGTGTAAGAAAAAGTAAAGCTTAGGTCCTCTTTTAACCTTTCCCATGCTCCACCGTTTTTTTCCCCTTACACCCTTAGATATTTTTAAATTGCAAGACAAATACCATTTCATTCCATCTTGAACATTTCCTAAGAAGCCTTCTACCAAAACAAAGTTCCATCTCCATCCACACTCCTAAATTTCGGCCCTCCATCTTGAAGGCTAGAAGTTCCCATTCAAGTTCCATCTTCAAGCCAAGAAGTGTTTAGGTAAGTTTCCTTCTAAGCCCATTAAGTAACTCCTTCATGCATAATAGTGAAGCTCACAAGGGTGTTTTGTTTCTCCACCCCAATCGTGACCTTCATTGGCCATAAGAGCAAGGATTTCAACTCTCTTAGGTGGTGCCATCTTGTGATACTTGAAGCTCCATTCAAAGCCTACTTTGGTAAGATGTTCTAGCCTCACATAAATCCTATTTTCACTATTGAATGAAGACTAACTTTCTTTCTTCATCTTCTTCAAAACCGTGTGCTCCAGGGTGAAGGAAGAGGAGGATTTCAACTCAACTCATTCCATAACCAAGCTAAGACAAAAGCTTTAGCTTGAAGAGGCAAGTATACACTAATCTCTCATGATTACTTAAAGGGTTAGTAGCTTGAATGATTAGAAGTTCCTAAGGTGTGATCTTTAGTTGAATATCTTAAGTTCAAGATTGTATCTTAGTGATTTCTTAAGGACAATGCCTTGCATGTGGTTTACTCTTTCAAAGATGGAGTCTTTTATTACATGCAATAACTTATAAGGCTGTTTTAGTATGAAATAAGATCCATCTAAGTGAGTCTAGGCAAGATTAACTCTTGATTGAAATTTGAGAGGTCCTAGGGAAGCATGCATGTGATGTATATGAATTATTATGAAGTTGTTTGTAAGATTGAACTAAAATGAATCTTGAATGAGTTGCATGCTTGAATATATGTTGTAAAATATGGTTAAGGTACCACATATGTTTCGGCCTAAAGGATGAGAAGGAAGGTGAGCCTTGACTCAAGGAAGAACACTTGTTTTGAGCATATGTGATATTTATTGTACAATCTACGAACTGTTTGGTATGATGCAAAAGTGACTTTATAATAAGCATGGAATCTGGATATTCATGATACAAAGGAGTGTAAGTGGTAACCAATAATCCATTTCATGAGAACAGATGAATAGTGGACATTTGACTTGAATAAATGACAAAACATCAAACTACTGGAACTGGGCAGAATGGAATAACGTTTTCAATGGCCTAAAAATTGATCTTGCTTCAATGAAGCTGATTTTTGGAACAAAGTTAGCCTTATGAGTGTAGCACCTGTGAGAGTTGGAATTTTGATAAAATAAGTTACGGATTATTTTTAATAGAATATTTGGTAAAACTGCTCAGACTTGAAGGTCTGGAACTGAGCAGAACGGTACCTCTTTTTGATTGGCTTGAAAAGGGACCTTTTAGATGATCAATAAAGTTGATTTTTGGCATGGTACTAATCCTATGTGTTTAGTGAATACGCAAGCTGGAAATTTGGTAAAAAAAGTTGTGGATTATTTTTAATGAATTAATTAGTTAAACTGCTCAACTGAAATCACTAGAACAGAGCAGAAATTAAGTAATGAGTTACTGGACTCAGAAATGGAACTTAGAGAATTCAAACGGGCTAAATTCCGGTAGGATGATAGTTTTACATGTTTATGACTCGTGTGAGTTGAAATTTCTGAAAAAGAAATCACGGATTTGCCACAATTAAATTTTTAGTAAAATGGGTCAGACTAGTTTCAGCGCATGACCTATTTCAGAAAAATGATTAAATGAACCCTTTAAGGTCGTTAGATTGATCTGGAAGTTTTATGGTAATCACTCAAGACATAAAGGAGTAAGACCATTTAAATTAATCTGGTTGGTCTTAACGTTTTGATGGGTAATTACGAACATAAAGTGGATGTACTAAAACTGAAAATTGGACTGAACAGAGGATTAATTTAAGAAGGCTCAATTTGGAGGATATGGACCTCTATATACGGTTTGGGCTTATAAGGGTTAAGCCTTATGATGTTTTTCAAGTTATGATCCAAATAATGAAGATTTTAAGGTCTCAAAAGCCTAGTTAGCCGCCTATAAACATAAAGTAGAAAATCTGGAAATTCTTAGTTCCAAAATCATGCTTGTGACAAGTCATAAGAAATGATTATGATTATTCACGTCATGACTTGCATTGCATATCATTTCATGTATCATGCATGTCCATATGCCACATGAATCTGATTTTATGAATTTTATGCAAGCAAGTCTTTTCAAGTGAAAATGTTTTCCGTTACGCATGAAAAGTTTTTATGGTCCCATGTTTTGAAGAAAGTTTCATGATTTCCTTTGCCGGCTAAGCATGCGACTAACCCGACTCCAGACCCGGGGTTAATTGGTCTGTTGACATGATATGTTCTGGAACCGTTCAGATCCGGGGTTAATTGATCTGATACATGTTCTGGACCCATTCAGATCCGGGGTTAATTGATCTGATACATGTTCTGGACCCGCTCAGATCCGGGGTTAATTGATCTGATACATGTTCTGGACTTGCTCAGATCCGGGGTTAATTGATCTGACACTCTGTTTTTATGACATGTTATTTACGGGACAAAAACGATGTTTTGATATGACATGACATCATGCATTGGATTTTGCATAACTCATGAGCACGCTGACATGTTGTATGTTACAGTTAATGATTAATAAGATAATAGTGGATAAGCATTACCTAAAGTTGTGTTTAGGCTATATTGTCAAGCAATCTCAAGATTTAAGATAGGTATGAATTATTACTTAAGGTTTTCAGGTTATTACGTTCATGTTATAATTCTTTACGTATGTCATGGTAGTTTATTGTATTCTTGCTGGATGATTTTTATCACTCATACTTTTATTTTTCCCCAGAGCCAGGTAATGATAAGATTGAGTGGATCGAGGACGAGCGGAGGGTACCATATCCGTAGGCGAGGAAAAAAATTTGATGAAGGCAAAGCTTAAGGACTTTTGTGCAGACAGGATATTTGTATTATGAACAATGTTTGAACTCTCTGAATTTCGGTTATGTCATTTGTGGGACTGCTACTTTTGGGAACTTAGTATTTTCGTAATGCATGCTTATTTGGAAAAGTTTTAATTCTGCCTAAGTTTTACTACCATGTTAAATGTTAGCATGGGAGTCCATGGATTATGTTATGGATTTTCGCATGTTATGCATGACGCTTTGTACTCTCCTTAGGGAAGTACGGCGGGTGCACCGTATTCGGACGAGGCCCGGGTGCGGGGCGCTACACCATCCCCCTAAAATAACTTGCTAACCACTAAACGCACATTTTAACATGATCATTTCAAGTCTCATAATACTCTTTAGGCTACACTATAATTCACGCAAAACAGCCTTGCAATTACACATAGAACACAACATTTTTGTACCTTTTATGCCTCATAAATTCCATTCCTAGCAAGAGTTAGTTCATTGTTTAACAAATCTCCAAAACAGCCTGGTTTTGTGAAGACTAAGTCTCATATTATGTTCAAGTTAGGCACGCAACATATTTTATAGAGAAAATCACTCAACATGCCAATACTCTCCCATACAAAACAATCAATTTCTCATGCGTGACACTTAGTGCTTCAACTAAGATTCAAGACGTAAAAATAGCTAGTCATTCAAGCATACACTTTCACAAATATGTCAAGATTGTCTAGAGTATACTTGCCTCTTTAGAGTTTAGAAACTTTCCTTAGCCTGAGCCTTGGTTGAAATTGATTGAAGTTTCCTCCAACTTCTCCATATAGCACGGTTTTGGAGAGGAAATGAAGGTGGATATTAGGTACCATTTAAATGTGTAAAAGAACTAGATTGAGGCTATATTTTCTTACCAATATAGAGCTCAAAGGGGATTGCAAGAGATCCAACCCACTAAGATGCTAGCACCACCTAGTGACTTGCAGAATCTTTGCCTAGTGACCATTTGGGGTCATGAGTTTTGTGAGGAGAAGAAAGCAAAATGTGAGCTTTATGATTTGAAAGATGGAATTCACTTTGGAAGTTAGAATGCAACTTATCTATATTAGATTTAGATCTTGGAGATGGTCTTGAGTCTCCTATGTCCAAGATGGCCAAAATGAGGATGGAAATAGTCTAAGTGTGCAAGAGGCTTTTAGTGCTTAGCTTGGAATGAACCTTTGAGAGTGTTGTGAGGGAAGAAGGATATGAAGCTTCTAGGATGGTCTTGAAGAAAGTTTCATGGGGTACTAGAACAAGGTAGCCGACGGTTTCAAATAGAGGAGGAGGAGAAGGACTCTTCATGTGCATGGAACACACTCATGAAGGGTATTTAGTGTGTTGCTCTCATTTCTACCTAGTAGCTCATTTACTACTTAGTTGCCTTTAAGGATAAATTAAATAAATACTTAGTATGTAAAGCTTATTCACTACTTGGTAGCTTATTTACTACTTGGGTTACTTTTGAGGATAGATTAAAGAAAAGTAACTAGAGTAGTTGATAAAGGAGTCTCATGGCTAACCATGGTGTATCCGGCGGTAGGGGATTTTAGGCTTATTTATTCCTTATTTGCTTTTGAGGATCGTTAAATAAAAAGTTGCTAAGGTCAAAATGGTTAGTTGGGATATTAAGAGGAAAGTGATCTCACGGATCCCCCCCATGGAGTAGAACCGGCGGTCTTAAGTGGAAAAGAGGGAATTTTCTTTAAAATCCTTGGAACACAATTAGTAGGCTACTTAACTCCATGTGTAAGCTTTTTAGGCTTATTTTAAGAAGGCTCCTAAAGGGATTAATTGGCTTTTAAGAGGGAAGATTGTTCTAGAGTCTCCAAGACTCCTTATGGCCGAACTTTACTAAAAATTTTAGGAGGGTAAAATTGTCATTTCACTTGCTTCATGAGACATACTCATATACTTGTACCATTTCTTCTAATATTTACTTTTAAGAAATTTCAATTGAAGAAGAAGATAATGAAATGGAATTTATTGAAAGGTACTTGCTGAAACTAATATTTTAGTAACTCATCTTATAAGAGTCGGAGATGTGAAGTGATTTCTGTTGGGTACAACAGATATTTACTGTGTCCTTAAGTGATTGTAATTGAAAAGTTTTACTTTTGATTATTGCATTCACTTGTTCTTTATGAATTGAAAAAGCTTTAATTAAATATAAATTTTTGTTTTAGGTTTTTCTAACAATTCAAAATGAAGTTTTTTATTTCTTATTCTGAAAGAAATAGAATTAATTACTACCTTATGTGGTGCAATTAAATTCATAAAAGGCGTTCCTAGTATAACTGCATGATGGATATCCTCTACTACTAAGAACATCTTTTTTGTTGATGTATTTGATTTTATAATGTAAGCTTCAATCTTATATTTGACTTGTAATTTGATATTATTTGCTGTAGAGAGTCTAGTAGTTGCAGATTCTCTATAGGATTTTGGAACCAAATTAGTTTTAATACAATCTGAATCTGCTCCTGTATCAAATAGAGCAATTGTATCTAAATGATATTGTTCTTATAATTTATGGTTACTCTTATTAAATATTTTCTTGATGTTATTTCTCTTAAAACAAATAAAAAATCTTGTGGTATATTAGAAATATTTTCTATGATATTTGTATCTACATTTACTGTTTCTGTTTCTGAAGATTGATTAGACACTTCTGTTGTCTGTAATTTTGTAAGTATTAACTTCATAACTTTTGTTTATTTTTTCATTCTAGTTTTATTTCTTTTATTTCTTTTTGTAAATCTGGAATAGTTACATTTTTATTCTTTGTGTTTTTATTTTTAGTTAATATACTAGTTAAGTCATAATAGCTAGTTGATACATTTGGTAATATAGTTGGTTTATTTATTTCTTTTTGTTTTGAATTTATATCTATTATTTTATCTAGATATTCTTTTTGTAATTGAGGATTTTCAATATGTTTTAACATTTCTAATATTGTTTCTTGTTCTTTTGTCAGAACATAAATATGTTTTTCTTCATCAGATGAATCCGACGAAGATGTGTATAATTCATCAACTTGAAGATCTTCGGCTGACTCAAAAGATGTTTCTTCTGTCTCCGAAGAAGATTCAATAAGTAGATTCGATATTTTTTCTAGAATAGATTCTTCTAGAATAATTCTTGTAATTTTGCTTTTAATCTGCAATAATTTGCAGTATGTCCTTTTTCTGACATTTATAACATTCAATATTTTTGTAATCTTTTGTATTTTTGTTTTTCTTGTAATTGGTTTTTCTGTAGGGTTTTTTGGTATTTTTATTGTTGTAATTGTTCCTATAAAATTCATTAGAGGATTTTTGGAATTATTTATGATATTTATTACTTTTATTATATCTATTGTTATACCTATTGTTATAAGGTTTTCTAATATTTTTGTTATAAGGTTTTCTAGAACATTCTCCTTGACATTCTTTATTATAAGGTTTATATGGATCATTATCAAATTGTTTACAAAAAGTTCCTAATTTAGACTTAGTCTGTCTTAATTCTTTCTTTAAACCACTTTGTAATCTTATATCTTGGCATAATCTTAATCCTCCTTTTTGTATAAAACTTATTAATTCTCCATAAGTATAATTTGAATAAGAATTATTTGTTGTCCTGAATTTTCTCTAATTTTATTCCGAACTTTTTCTCCTAATAAATTTGGTAATCCTATAAGGAATTTTTCCTTCCAGAACGGTTGATTGGAATCTTCTCTAATCATAACTCTGGTTAGAAAAGTATTTTCATACCATTGAAAATCACTAAGTTTTCTACATCTTAAATTTGCTAGTAGTTCAGCATTTTTATCTTTTATATGTGATGGGTCATCTATAAAATGTAAAGATATACATAATATAAGTGTGGCAATAGCATCTGATACTGTTCCCTCATCAATAATTATAGGATTGATTTCTTCATCTACTTATATTGCATTTAATATTTCTTGTCATTTGTATGGGAGTTAAATAATGATCCCATCAATCTTTTAGTTGGCCAGAGAACCCAAAAATAAGATATTCAGCAATTGCTTTATCATCATGTAGCGCCCCATACCTGGCCTGCCCGAATACGGTGCGCCCACTATACTTCACTACGGAGAGTACCAAGCGACAACGCATAACATGTCATAGTCCATAATAAAACTTATGGACTTCCATGCTTACATATCAACAGGCAAGCAAAACTTAGGCAGAATAAAAACTTTTAAATAAAACATTCCGAATAACGTCTACAGCCATGTACACAAAATGAAAAGAGAAATCCGAAATGTTGTTCGAACATAAGTTCATCCAACATAAACCATCATCAATGAAAAGTCCTTAAGCTGCCATCCTCTCTCTCGTCTATGGATGCGGAACTCTAGGCTCATCATCAATCCGCTCTACCCCATTTCCTGCAGGCTCTGGAAGGAAAAATAAGGGGTGAGTGACAAAGTCACTAGCAAGTAAACCATAAACAACCAAGAATTAAATGGAAAGTATACACAAGAACCAAATCCCAAGAATTCGGATTTTCCACATACCTGACCTTCAATCCATTGGCCGTCAAAAGAACTAAGATCGTAACTTATGCGACAATAAGATCATAACTTAAGTTACCGTACATAATAAGGTCGTAACCTAAGTAGCAGTACACATGGCATTTGACTGACTATCAAATGCAACATGTATGAAGATGCACATGTGATGCAGCATGATAAAATGAGGATAAATTCGTTCATTCTTTCTTTCAAAACATCATCGTAAATAAAACGAGAATAGAGGTTATTCAGATCTATTATATCCGGATTTGAGGTGGTCATATCATTCCCTTCGGATCTATTATTTCCGGATCCTAAAAACGGTCGTACAGTCAATCATCGTAATCAGGTCTATTCTCTCCGGGCCTGAATGGTCATAATCATCATTAGGTCTATTCTCTCCGGGTCTGGACGGTCATAATTATCATCAGTTCTATTCTCTCCGGGCCTGAACGGTCATAATCATCATCATCAGGTCTATTCTCTTTGGACCTGTATGGTCATACATCATCCTTAGATCAATTAACCCCGAATCTGGAGTGGGTCATGTTGGCCAGGAATAAATGGTACCAATAGGAGTCGTTCTTTCAAAAACTGAAATCTTTCTTTCAAAAACAGATTTTCTTCATTTCTTTGGCATAAAATCAATCGTATGAATCATGTAAATGAGGACAATGCAATGCATGATGTGTAACGTGAAATTCATGATTAACATCACACCAGATCTATACGACTTGTTCCCTAAGCGGGAAAATATTCCAGCATTAACACTCTGTTCATGCGGCCACTAATCATCATTTTAGGGCTTGTTTTCCTAAACTTATGCCACACGTATGCATAATGAAGTCTTGTCTATATGCTATAAAAATTCCGTAACCTTACGAGGTAGATAAAACCATCGTATCATAATTTACAAAAAGGGGTACTGTTGGGTCCAGCAGTGCAGTACCCGTTCTACCTCTGTTTTGTGGGCCATAGGGCTTTATCCAATTAAGGCTAAAACCTGGATACATAGCCACTACACTAAGAAGTAATAATTAGAGGCCCAACATCACATACAAGTCCAATTAAATTGTATTATGGGCTCAACAAAACACTATACCATGCGGCCCTATTTTTCCAGATTTGTACCGTGACTTTTCTTTAATTGTTACCCTTAAAATCAATAATTTTAAGCAATTTCCTTCCATAAACCCACTCCTCTATGTCTTAGGCAAGTACTGTAAAATTTTCAAGGCAATCCAATACACATAAGGGGGCCAAATAATTTTCTTTCTAAGTGAAGGTATTTACTTGAACTTCAGGGACCCACTTCTACTAAAAATTTATTAAGGATAAACCACAAGTCCTTTTACTGAAATTCTGCCTCTCACTTTTACTGAACATATGAGGCTAGCATCCTGCCAAATTTAAGCTAAATTGCACGTTCCTAGGGTTCATTTTCAGACCATGCAAGACACTGTTTAAAACTGTCCAGCTCCAGTAGTTTTGCTTTTTACCACTTTATCTTGTACATGACTATCCAAATAACCTTATTTCTCTAAGGTGGATTACTAGCCATTAAATACCTATTTTGACATAGTTATTTCCAGATTAATAATAATCTTAGGCTACACACAAGTCATAATAAAACAGCCTTGCCGTTTTATACACAACACACGCCATCTTCATGCATTTCACACTTCATATGGTCTATTCTCAACAAGATTAACTTATTCCTCCAACACTTGTCACAACAGCCCATTCCTTGCACATAATGGGGGTCATGTCATATTTTGATTTGAGCGCAAACATAACCTGTAGTAAACCACACATCAAGACAACACCTTTTCTTTAAAATCACTAAGTTCTTGTGCATAGCTCTTAGAACATTCGACTGTCATTCACATCTTAGAGAGCTAATCATTCAAGCATATACTTTGAAATAAGCCAAGATTGCTTAGGGTGTATGTTATAACCGTGCGAAAAAAAAAGGAAATAGAGATAAATGTTAACTAAATGTTTGAATTTATGAAATTCTATCCTATCAACCATTTAATTTCACCCTAACTCTCTCCCATTCACTTCAATATATCCTTAACCCTAATCTCTCTCTCACTCTCTCATCTAGCGGCAGCCACCCCCTCTTTTCTCCCCTATCAATTTCGGCCAAGAGAAAAAGGGAAAAGAAGGATCTTCGATCCAAGATTCAAGAGGAGGAGATCACAACTCCAATCAGATCTTCATCACTCTCGCATAGCTATCAACTCTCGCTAGGATCGAGGTAGGTGCATATTAATTATTCCCTCAAAACGGTATGAAGGTTGCATAGTCAAAAGTGTATTTTTTTATGTGGTTGTTGATGTTTGATTCTTGTTTAATCGTGATCTTGATTATGTGGCCAATGTGTTTATTTTCCGTCATACGTTCTTGTTTTCAATATGATCTTGTTGTGGTACGTTTCTCGTGGGGTTGAGAGATCGTTATGCGTGTATGGATATGCGGGATGGGGTGAGAGGTTGATTGAGATTTGATGAATGGACTGCAGAAATTTCAGAATGGAAATTCTGAAATACGGGGACATCGATCGATCGATGTCCAGTGGCTGAGGGTTCGATGTGCCTCAGACGGACGTCGATCGATCGACGTCCAGAAGGTGAGGGTTCGATGTACCTCAGAAGTACATCGATCGATCGACGTCAACTGAGTGAGGGTTCGACGTGTCTCAGTTGGACGTCGATCGATCGACGTCAGGGGATGACATCCAACCGTTTTCTTTTCCTTTCTCTTGCATTCATGACACGTGCATTTGCATGAGGTACACTACGTCTATAGGGCGTGGGTATCGGGATGACTTCCCGTGTCTATAGAGCGCCGGGGTCATGAGACATACTGCGTCTACAGGGCGTGGGTGTCCAAACGGTAAGTGGTGGCTAGTGACCATGATGCCGGTTTGCATGAGGTATACTGCGTCTATAGGGCGTGGGTATCGGGATGACTTACCGTGTCTATAGGGCACCGGGGTCATGAGACATACTGTGTCTATAGGGCATGGGTGTCGAAACAGCGAATGGTGGCTAGAGACTAAGATGCTGGAGTTAGGACCCGGGGTCATGCATTGCATATAGGTCTAGGGACATACTGCGTGACATGATCGTCGTTGCGTGTGACACGTTATTTGAGCATGCATCACGTAATTGCGCATGCATCTTCTGTGGACTGTTTACTTTTCGTATAAGACTTATCCTGCTGTGCTATGTGCTACGTGCTGATACCAATTTGAGTATGTAAGTATTCATGTTGTTTTGAGAGGCACCTACTGGGTGATTATCATCACTCACGCCTACTATTCCATATGTAGACGATGCGGAGTGTGATTATGTTTTCGTTGAGGATGGAGCCGATACTGTGGAGTGGGCTGATTGACCCGTAGGGGATGACTACGACGAGGACGAGGACAGGATTCTTATATTGTTATTGGGATGAGCAGACATTTTCTTATCATGCAGTGTTACTTTTGGAAACAATATTTCGTATTTAAATTTTAGACTTTTGACCTTGACTTGTAAGGCCTGGTCAGCCTAGAAATAACGTCGTTATTTTCTTGAAGTACGTTAAATTCAAACCTGTTGATGTGATTTATCGTTTCCGCGCAAAGTTAAGGACCACTTTTCTATGTCAGCACTGATGTATGACAGGTTGAAGTGACGCCTTGTATTCTCCTGAGTGAGATACGGCGGGTGCACCATTACCGAGGGTTGAGGCTCGGGAGCGGGGCGCTACAGGTGGTATCAGAGCCCAGGCTTCAGATACGCCTCGGGAATGTGATAGATTAGCTAATTATCCTAGGATAAGTGACGATCCGTTTTCAAATGATTTTCAAAATCGGAATAAAATGAAGTAGACATAAGCTATGACTGGGTTTTGGGTTGGTGAGTGCCGTTAGCAAGCAGACAGGATAGGTTATCCTTCTTCGACCTCCCTTCCTTACTTCTTTTCAATACTCTCAAGTCAACCTTGTCTAACATGCTTTAATCATCTGCAGACAATGCCTCCACGTCGTGAACCATCAGGGAATGATGGAAATGACAGAGACGAACGACAGGGGCAAGGGGCGATTCCCCAAAATCTCGCGGATACACTGGCCAATCTGACGGCCTTAATAGCCCATCAGCAAACACAGATGGCCCAGCAATATACCCAGATGGCAGAGCAGCAGGCACAGATTGCCCAAATACTTCAGCACACTCAGCAGCAACAGCAACAATATCCGCCACCGCCACCACCCGCACCACAGCAAGGTCTGAGGTTCTATTACAGGGAGATGCAGAACTCCCGAATACCAATGTTCAGGGGTACCACTCGGCCCGAGGAAGCCGAGATCTGGCTTAAAAATGTGACTGAACAGATAAGGCTCATTCAGGTGCCCGCGAATCTGAAAGTAGAAACCACGACTCCGTTCCTGGAAGGGGAAGCAGAAAGGTGGTGAAATGGGGTGAAGCGTAAACTGACTCCACCAGTGACATGGGAACAGTTTGTGGAGGAGTATAAGAATCACTACGTCCCGGGTAGTGCTATTCAAAGGAGGATGGCGGAATTCCAGATGCTGACACAAGGATCCATGTCAATTGATCAGTATTCTGAGAAGTTTCATGACTTGGGGCAGTACATGTCATGTATCATGGACAATGAGGAGGCTAAAATGCTGAAGTTTCATACTGGGTTGAGTTTCCGCATCCAGCAAGCTATTGTGTGTGCAGAGCCCACGACATTTGAGGGTCTACTCGAGGTGTGCAGACGGGTTGAGAGGAACTTGGACAGGGCTGCTGCACTGGATAGATTTAAGAGACCCCGTGAAGAAGTGCATACGGGCAGATCGGGAAGATGTCTGAAGGTGCCCCGACGCCCTCCGCCTGGGCAACCTCTCCGACCAGAGCGACAGCAGAAGGCAGGGAGTCAGGCCCTAATGATTGAAGGACCGGCACCGACTGATGCACAGCCAGCGAGAGCTGTGGCACCTGTTTCTCAGTGTACCCTATGCGGACGTTCCCACCCGGGACAGTGTTGGAAAACTCAGCGGGTATGCTACAACTGTGGGAAGCCGGGACATATATCTAGAGAATGCACTGCACATGCTCAAGTAAATTTGCAGGCCCAAGCGCCGCAAGGGGGACGAGGCCGGACAAACGCTCGGGTACATGCGATGATAGATGCAGAAGTCGAGGAGTCGGGCGACGTGGTGACGGGTACATTTATTTATGTATTTAAATTCGTAGTTGGATTAAACTTTATGTGTTGTCATGGTATGTGGCGTACTAAATCTTGAAATATGATAGGAGTAATTTTAATTAACAAAGTGCCAGCCAACGTTCTGTTCGATAGTGGGGCAAGTCACTCATTTGTGGCAAAGAGGTTTGCCAAGAAGCTAGGTGCTCTCCCCGAAGGGCTTGCGACTCCCTATCGCGTACAAGCCGCTGGTGGCCAAGTACTAGTGTCACATCGTCGTTACAAGGAATGTGGATTAGAGATTAACGGCTTGCAGTTCCCTGCGACCTTGATACCAATTCAGATGTACGATTTTGACGTTATTCTCGGCATGGACTTCTTAGCAAGGTACCATGCAAACATTGATTGCCGGCGACTCCAAGTCAGCATGAAGCAACTTGAACTGGGGGAAACTATTTTTCAAGGGAACCCTAAATTGAAGAAGGCACCCCAGAAGCTTTATTTGACTGCGACTCAGGCATTTCGAGCACTAAAGAAAGGAAGAGAAGGATTCCTGGTTTATACAATGAGTTCTGAACAAGAGGTTCTGCAGATCGACCAAATCCCGGTGGTAAAAGAATTTATAGATGTTTTCCCCGAGGAGTTACCGGGACTACCACCAGAAAGAGAGGTAGAGTTCGAGATTAACCTCATACCTGGTGCTGAACCCATATCCAGGGCACCTTATCGCATGGCTCCAGCAGAGCTCAAAGAGTTGAAGGAGCAGTTACAAGAACTGCTGGACCGTAAGTTTATTCGACCCAGTGTGTCACCCTGGGGTGCTCCAGTCCTGTTTGCGAAAAAGAAGGATGGAAGCATGAGATTATGTATAGATTACCGGGAGCTCAACAAGATCACTATCAAGAACAAGTACCCCTTACCCCGAATCGAGGATCTCTTTGATCAGCTACGGGTAATGATAAACTAGAATTTTAACTTGAATGTTAAATTATTCGTTAATGTACACCACTAATGAAATTTCTTCTAGGGGGCAAGGGTATTCTCCAAAATTGATTTGCGATCCGGTTATCACCAGTTGAGGATCAAATCTGGAGATACAGCCAAGACCGCTTTCCGAACACGCTATGGCCATTACGAATTCTTGGTTATGCCTTTTGGACTAACAAACGCCCCAGCTGCCTTTATGGATCTAATGAACACAGTATTTCGGAAACAACTAGATAAGTATGTTGTAGTGTTCATTGACGATATTCTGGTATACTCCCCTGACGAAGAGACGCATGCGGAACACCTGAGAGAGGTTCTAGAGACCCTTCGGAAAAGCAAATTATATGCCAAGTTCAGCAAATGTGAGTTCTGGCTGAAGAGTGTAGCCTTTTTGGGACATGTGGTTTCGGAAGAAGGAATTTCTGTGGACCCAAAGAAGGTAGAGGCAATCACTGAGTGGCCTCGACCCACTAATGCGACCGAAGTAAGGAGTTTTCTTGGATTGGCCGGATACTACAGGAAGTTTGTAGAAGGCTTCTCATCTATTGCAGTGCCTCTAAGCCGGTTGACGCAGAAGAAGTCGAAATTTGAATGGACCACCGAATGCGAGCAGAGTTTCGCTGAACTAAAAAGGAGACTGACCACAGCCCCTATTCTTGCCCAGCCCTCCGCATCCGAAGGGTTTGTCATTTACAGTGACGCTTCTAAGAACGGGCTAGGTAAATGTATATGATTTCAACTGATTTTGTGTACGATTAAAGATGTGGTCTAATCCCTATATTTCAGGATGCATGTTGATGCAAAACGACAAGGTCATTGCTTATGCTTCACGACAGCTAAAGCCCTATGAGCAGAATTATCCGACTCATGATCTGGAACTTGCAGCGGTGGTGTTCGCCCTGAAAATCTGGCGTCACTATCTATATGGAGTGAAGTGCGAAGTGTTCACTGATCACAAAAGTCTTAAGTATCTGTTCACGCAAAAGGAGCTGAACATGCGCCAAAGGAGATGGTTAGAGCTGTTGAAAGATTACGACTTGACCATCAGCTATCATCCGGGGGAAAGCCAATCGAGTGGCTGATGCCTTAAGTAGGAAGTCGAGCCATGCACGGCATGCTACTCTAGAAAAAGAGATGGCGGAATTTAAATTGGATCTTGTGGATTCTACCGCAGATATTTTGGCCACGCTAATTATCACTCCAACCTTGGTAGACCAAATTAAGGAAGCACAGAAGAACGATGCAACTATTAGAGAGACGCGAGAAAGAATGTTAACCAGCCCAGTGGACGGATTTCAGGTTCATGATGACGGCAGTATGTGGTACCAAGGAAGATTGTGCGTACCTGGTATTGAGGACCTTAGGAGGGAGTTGTTGAAGGAGGCACATAATTCGAGACTGTCTATTCACCCTGGTGCAACGAAGATGTACAATGACCTCAAGAGACACTATTGGTGGAATGGCATGAAGAGGCATATTGCTGAGTTTGTGGAAAGATGTCTTGTTTGCCAGCAAGTTAAAGCGGAACACCAAAGACCGGGTGGATTGATGTGACCACTAGAGATACCTGAATGGAAGTGGGAGCATGTAATAATGGACTTCGTGGTGGGACTCCCGAAAACAAGAAATGGAAATGACGTGATATGTGTAATCGTGGATCGACTGACTAAGTCCGCTCACTTCTTGCCTATTCCCACCGGACTTACTATGGAGAGGCTGGTAGCCATGTACATTGATAACATTGTTTGCCTTCATGGAGTGCCAGTTAGCATAGTATCGGATCGTGACTCGAAGTTTACATCTCAGTTCTGGGCAGCGTGTCAGAAGAAGATGGGGACTGAGTTGCGACTGAGCACTGCTTTCCACCCTCAAACTGATGGTCAATCTGAGAGAACCATTCAGACTCTGGAGGACATGTTGAGGGCATGCGCATTGGATTTTAAAGGAAATTGGGATAGCATGCTTAAGTTGATAGAATTCTCCTACAACAACAGCCATCACAGTGCCATAGGCATGGCACCCTTCGAGGCCTTGTATGGACGCAAGTGTAGGTCACCTGTTCACTGGGACGAAGTTGGTGAACGTAGGTTGACGGCCCCCGAGATCATCGAGCAAACTAAAGAGAAGGTGAAGCTGATTCGTGAACGTCTTAAGACAGCTCAGGATAGAAGCAAGAGTTGGGCCGACACGAAGAGACGACCTCTGGAGTTCGAAGAAGGAGAAAAAGTCTATCTCAAGGTGTCACCCATGAAGGGTGTGACACGTTTTGGAGTCAAGGGAAAGTTGAAGCCTCGATTCATCGGACCGTATGAGATACTCGAGAAAGTTGGAGATTTAGCTTACAAGTTCGCACTACCCCCAATGTTGGCTCAAGTGCACAATGTATTCCACGTCTCTCAGTTGAGAAAGTATGTACCTGACCCTAGTCATGTATTGGATGCTCAACCACTTAAGATTAGACCCGACGCATCATATGAAGAAGTACCAATCAGAATTCTTGACCGGAAGGATCAAGAGCTGAGGAGGAGGATTATTCCTTACGTAAAGGTTCAATGGAGCAACCACCGAGAGAATGAGGCAACGTGGGAGCTAGAAGAGCAAATGCGCGACCGCTATCCCCACCTATTTGAGTAAGGTACGGCAAGTTTCGGGGACGAAACTTTTTTGTAAGGGGGGTAGGATGTTATAACCGTGCGAAAAAAAAAGGAAATAGAGATAAATGTTAACTAAATGTTTGAATTTATGAAATTCTATCCTATCAACCATTTAATTTCACCCTAACTCTCTCCCATTCACTTCAATATATCCTTAACCCTAATCTCTCTCTCACTCTCTCATCTAGCGGCAGCCACCCCCCCTCTTTTCTCCCCTATCAATTTCGGCCAAGAGAAAAAGGGAAAAGAAGGATCTTCGATCCAAGATTCAAGAGGAGGAGATCACAACTCCAATCAGATCTTCATCACTCTCGCATAGCTATCAACTCTCGCTAGGATCGAGGTAGGTGCATATTAATTATTCCCTCAAAACGGTATGAAGGTTGCATAGTCAAAAGTGTATTTTTTTATGTGGTTGTTGATGTTTGATTCTTGTTTAATCGTGATCTTGATTATGTGGCCAATGTGTTTATTTCCGTCATACGTTCTTGTTTTTAATATGATCTTGTTGTGGTATGTTTCTTGTGGGGTTGAGAGATCGTTATGGGTGTATGGATATGCGGGATGGGGTGAGAGGTTGATTGAGATTTGATGAATGGACTGCAGAAATTTCAGAATGGAAATTCTGAAATACGGGGACATCGATCGATCGATGTCCAGTGGCTGAGGGTTCGATGTGCCTCAGACGGACGTCGATCGATCGACGTCCAGAAGGTGAGGGTTTGATGTACCTCAGAAGTACATCGATCGATCGACGTCAACTGAGTGAGGGTTCGACGTGTCTCAGTTGGACGTCGATCGATCGACGTCAGGGGATGACATCCAACCGTTTTCTTTCCTTTCTCTTGCATTCATGACACGTGCATTTGCATGAGGTACACTACGTCTATAGGGCGTGGGTATCGGGATGACTTCCCGTGTCTATAGGGCGCCGGGGTCATGAGACATACTGCGTCTACAGGGCGTGGGTGTCCAAACGGTAAGTGGTGGCTAGTGACCATGATGCCGGTTTGCATGAGGTATACTGCGTCTATAGGGCGTGGGTATCGGGATGACTTACCGTGTCTATAGGGCACCGGGGTCATGAGACATACTGTGTCTATAGGGCATGGGTGTCGAAACAGCGAATGGTGGCTAGAGACCAAGATGCTGGAGTTAGGACCCGGGGTCATGCATTGCATATAGGTCTAGGGACATACTGCGTGACATGATCGTCGTTGCGTGTGACACGTTATTTGAGCATGCATCACGTAATTGCGCATGCATCTTCTGTGGACTGTTTACTTTTCGTATAAGACTTATCCTGCTGTGCTATGTGCTACGTGCTGATACCAATTTGAGTATGTAAGTATTCATGTTGTTTTGAGAGGCACCTACTGGGTGATTATCATCACTCACGCCTACTATTCCATATGTAGACGATGCGGAGTGTGATTATGTTTTCGTTGAGGATGGAGCCGATACTGTGGAGTGGGCTGATTGACCCGTAGGGGATGACTACGACGAGGACGAGGACAGGATTCTTATATTGTTATTGGGATGAGCAGACATTTTCTTATCATGCAGTGTTACTTTTGGAAACAATATTTCGTATTTAAATTTAGACTTTTGACCTTGACTTGTAAGGCCTGGTCAGCCTAGAAATAACGTCGTTATTTTCTTGAAGTACGTTAAATTCAAACCTTTTGATGTGATTTATCGTTTCCGCGCAAAGTTAAGGACCACTTTTCTATGTCAGCACTGATGTATGACAGGTTGAAGTGACGCCTTGTATTCTCCTGAGTGAGATACGGCGGGTGCACCGTTACCGAGGGTTGAGGCTCGGGAGCGGGGCGCTACAGTGTACTTGCCTCTTTTAGTAAGAAATTCCCTTAGCTTGAATCTTGGTTGAAAAAGGTTGAAGCTTTCTTCCAACCTTGACATATAGTACACGATTTTGGGGGACGGGAGAGAGATGGACATTAGCTACTACTTGAATAAAGAAACAACTAGATTGATGTTAGGATTTCCTTACCAAAATGGAGCTTAAATGGAGATTGAGATGGATTCAACCACCCAACAATGTTAGCTCCCCTAGTAGCTTGAAAAATCTCCTCCTAGCGGCCATTGAAGGTCGGTTTTTGGCAAGAAAAGAACCAAAATGTAAGCTTCACTTTTTAGAGAAATGGACTCTACTTTAGAATCTAAGATGTGACTTACCTCGATGAAGCTTGAACTCTTGAAGGTGGTTCTTGGATCTCCTTAACCCAGGGCTAGTCGTGTGAGAGAATGTGATGGAGGGTTTGTCCAAGTATGTAAGGAGCCTTGGATCTTTTGGATTAGGTGAGCTCTTGAGTGGTTTGAATGTAGAATATAGAGGAAGCTTCTAGGATCTTCTGGAATGTTTTCCTTCAAATGCTAAGGGGCTAGCCGTTGGAATCCTTAAGGAAGAAGAAGAAGACCCTTCATTTGCATGGACACCATAATTAGTGTCTTACACCATTTACTACATTAAGTTACTTTTGAGGTGTGGTTAAGATAAAGTAACTACAGTAGTGGATCAAGGTGTCTCATGGCTTCACTATGGTACAAATCCGGCGGTTGGGGTATGGTTGGGTTTATTTAGCCCTTAGTTGCCTTCTTTAATTACACCTTGAGTTACCTTTTTAGCATGGTTAATAAAAAGTAACTAGAGTAATGTTCAGGGGTTACCATGGATTATCCATGGTAATCCTGTGGTGGGGCCTTCCATTGGCTCTTTATTGTTTAATTTCTTCATGAGGATAATTAGAAAAAGTTGTCTCAACTAAAAGTGGTTAGTTGGACTATTATGATGAAAATGATCCCATAGGTTCTTCCCCTTATGGTGCATTCGGCCTATAGAAGAAAAAGGAAAGAAAATCTTAAATTTTAGATTATTACTGTACTCCCCTTTGTGTGTAAGCCCTAACCATGAAGTGTAAAACTTTTTCCCTTAACTTTTTAAAACCCATTTAGTAGGATACGTAATGGTTGTGTAGGCTTTTTAGTCTCTGTTTTTAAGAAAACCATTAAAAGCTAATTGTCTTGTAAAGGAGAATATTCTAGAGTACTTTAAAACCCTTGTGCCCGAATTTCTCAAGAATCTTGGGAGGGCAAAGTGGTCATTTCACATTCTTCATATGACCTACTTGGAGTATTGTACTATTTCTTATAGTATTCACCTTAAGGAAAATAATTGAAGAAAAGTAATAGAACTTAATAAAAATATTTGGAAGTACTTAACAAGTTATTACACCACTTTATACGGTCTCAACTGCAGTACGATTTTCATTGGGTACAACATCCTTCCCCTTTATTACAAGTTTTGTCCTCGAAACTTAAAAGCACTAATCGAAAAGATGGGGGGTACAAGTTCTTCACATGTTCTTCCATTTCCCAAGTGGCTTCATCAACTGAGTGGTACTTCCATTGCACTTTGACCATGGGAATGGATCGTTCCTTAGGACCTTTTCCTTCTAGTCAACGATTCTGTCCGGTTCTTCTTCATATGACACGTCGGCTTCAATTTTCAAAGGCTGCTCCTCAATGATATGACTGGGCTCATGCACGTACCAACGAAGCTGGGATACATGAAATACATCATGTAACAGAGACAATGATGGCGGCAACACTAGCTGGTAAGCGACTTCTCCAATCCTTTCAAGAATCCCGTATGGCCTGATAAACCTTGGACTTAGTTTACCCTTTATGCCAAATCTGTTCACTCCCTTTGATGGAGACACTTTTAAGAATACTTTTTTGCCTGCCTGAGACTCCACTGGTCGTCGCTTTTTGTTAGCCAAAACTTTGCTCTATCCTGGGCCACTTTCAATCTTTGCTTCACAATTATTACTTTCTCTCGGGTCTGCTCCACCAAGTCAGGTCCTGAAAGAATTTTTCTCTAATTTCATCCCAATAAAGTGGAGATCGACATTTTCTTCCATAAAGTGCTTCATAAGGAGTCATTCCAATAGATCGATGGTGGCTGTTATTGTAGGAAAACTCCACGAGATTGAGACTCTTGTTCAACTTCCTCCGAAATCAAGTATGCAAGCTCGTAACATATCTTCTAGTGTTTGTATGGTCCTTTCCAATTGACCATCATTCGTATCTCAGTGCCTGTCGCTTTCTGGAAAGCTGTCCAAAATTGAGAAGTAAAGCGAGGGTCGCGATCGCAAACAATAATCATGGGTATTCTATGCAGACACACAATCTGGTGTATATACATTGAGGACAACTTCTCCAAAGAGGCTTTGATTGACATAGCCATGAAATGGGCGGACTTAGTCAAACGATCTACTATAACCCAAATAGCATCATGCCCATTCTTTGTCCTTGGGAGATTAGTCACAAAGTCCATAGTAATATGATCTCATTTCCACTCTGGGACTTCAAGAGGTTGTAATAACCCGGCGGGTCTTTGATGTTCTGCTTTCACTCTCTGGCAAACGTGGCATTTCTCCACGAATTTGGCAATTTGTTTCTTCATGCCCTGGCACCAAAACTTCTGCTTTAAATGTTGATGCATTTTGTTGGCTCTTGGATGAATAGATAGATGAGAACTATGAACTTCCCGAAGAACTTCATTCTTTATATCCCCATTATCGGGTATGCACAATCGACTTTTGAACCACAAGCTATTATCATTTTCGACCTCGAAGTCTTCAGAAGGCTTTGTTTTCAACTTATCCTTAATTTTCTTCAAAGCTTCATCTTTTTCTTGACCCTCTTTAAATCCGTCAATTAATGATGGAACCAAAACCAACTTAGCCAGTATATTATCAACGGAATCAACTACCTCCCAAAATCAAACTCTTCCATATCGCGCTGTGGAGGGGGTTGACGTGGATGACTTGTTTTCTGACTCAAGGCGTCGGCAACTTTGTTGGCTTTCCCCGAATGATATTGGGTAGAAAGATCGTAATCCTTTATCAATTCTAGCCGTCGGCGTTGGCGCATATTCAGTTCCTTCTGGGTAAAAAGGTACTTAAGATTTTTGTGATCCGTGAAGATTTCGCACCTTTCCCCGCACAGATAATGTCTTCATATCTTTAGGGCAAAGACTACAGCTGCAAGCTCAAGATCATGTACTGGATAATTCTGCTCGAACGGCTTCAACTGTCATGACGCATACGCAATCACTCGATCTTTCTGCATTAACACACATCCAAGGCCGTTCTTTGAAGCATCACTGTACACTATGAAACTTTCACCCGAAATTGGCTGAGCCAAAACTAGAGCAGATGTTAATTTCTTCTTCAACTCAGTAAAGCTCCTTTTGCAGTCCGAAGTCCACTCGAACTTCGTCTTTTTCTATGTCGATCAGGTGAGAGGCATAGCAATGCGAGAGAATCCTTCCACAAACTTGTGATAGTAGCCGGCGAGACCAAGAAACTTCGTACTTTCGTAACGTTGGTTGGCCTTGGCCATTCTGTGATTGCTTCAATCTTTTTGGGATCTACTGATATTCCATCTTCAGATATAACATGGCCAAGAAATGCTACACTGTGCAACTAAAATTCGCATTTATTGAATTTTGCGTACAACTGCTCCCTCCGTAAGATGTCAAGGACGATCCTTAAATGGGCTACATGGGACTCTTCGTCCGGTGAGTAAATCAAGATGTCGTCAATAAAAACTACAACAAACTTGTCCAATTGCTCTTGAAACACTCGGTTCATAAGATCCATGAATGCCGCGAGGGCATTCGTCAATCCGAAGGGCATCACAAGGAATTCATAATGTCCATACCGCGTCTTGAACGCGGTTTTCGAAATATCCTCGGCCTTGATTTTCAATTGAAAGTATCCAGAACGAAGATCAATTTTACTAAAAACTCGGGCTCCCTGAAGCTAATCGAGCAGATCGTCGATCCTAGGCAACGGGTACTTATTCTTTATGGTAATCTTGTTAAGTTCTCTATAATCGATACACAGACGCATGCTTTCGTCCTTTTTCTTCACAAACAGCACGGGAATACCGCAAGGTGAGGCACTTGGGCGGATAAGTTTCTTTTCCAATAGCTCCCATAATTGCTCCTTCAATTCCTTCACTCAGCAGGTGCCATTTGATAAGGAGCCTTTGATATTGGCTCGGCTCCGGAATTAAATTAATTTCGAGCTCGATCTCTCGATCTGGCGGAAGGCCCAGCAACTCTTCTGGAAAAAATCAGAATATTCCTGAACTACCGGGACTTGAGAAAGGTCAGATGGTGCTTGTTCAACACTTAAAGCTTAAACTAGGAATCCTTCGTGTCCTTTCTTCAGCGCTTTACAGGCACAGACCGCGTTTAAGTAGACATTCTTGGGGGATATCTTCAGCTTCGAACCTCCATGAAAAGTCACTTCTTTTCGTTCTGGGTTCTTAATGATAACCCGTCTTTCGCGACAATCAATGTGCGCACAATTATTGGAAAGCCAGTCCATTCCAAGAATTATGTCAAAATCACTCGTGGCTATCGGGATTAAATCCGCCAAAAATTGTTGTTCGTTGAACTCAATCTCGCAGTTCTCATACAGTTGGTGAGATACAAGCACCTGATCGCCAGCTGCTTGGACTCTATAAGGTGTCCCAAGGTGGACTGGGCTATGATCAATATTCTTTGCAAACTTCCTCGATAAAAATGAGTGGCTAGTGCCACTATCAAGCAATACATTTGCAGGCACAGTACATACTAAGATAGCTCCTGAATTATGCAACATATACTAAGCGAAACAGAAATAACAGCACCTTGTAAAATGTAATATTGCATAATTCTTAAAACATACCAGTCACCACATCATTAGCTTCCTCAACAGCAGCGTTGGTCATAACATGAACTCTTGCATTTGCGTGCTGGCGCTGGTTCTTTGGTTGCTGCTGCTGCTGGGTTCCTTTCTCTGGGCAATCCTTATTCATGTGTCCGACCTTGCCGCAACCAAAGCAAGTGGTACCCTTGTCTGGACAATTCTTGAATACGTGGCCCACCTTTCCACACCCAAAACACTTCCTTGCCTGGAAGAAACATTCTCCCACGTGATGCTTCTGACAGTGGGGACAAGCTGGAATGGCCGGTTGTTGCTGGCCCTGGTTTCTGGGCTGATTCTAATGATGCGATCGACGGTGATAACAATTCTGATTCTTTCCTTGTCAACCGGGGTCCTCGGAAACTCTGTTTGGCGGCTTTGTGGGGTCCTCCACTTCCTGACACTTCCTTTCCCCTCTTTTGTCCAACTTCATCCCTACGGATAATGTCCCTCTCAATTCTATAACATGCGTCCAGTAGTGCTCCAAAGTTTGCGGGATTTGTGTTCACCAACCAAGTCCTTATCCTTGGATTCGGTCCTCTTTCAAACTTCAACATCTTAGTTTCCTCGTCATTCATTGTTGATGGCTGAAATCTTCCCAACGCTATAAACTTGTTTGCATAATCTGCCACAATCATTCCTTGTTCCTGCTTCAATGACTCAAATTCATGTCTTTTCTGTAGCTTCACAGAAGGAGGTATGTAAAACTTGTGAAATTCTTGTAGAAATCTTTCCCATGAAATCGGTCTCGATAAGGATTGCAAATTTGCCTTCCACCATTGATTCGCTTCTCCAAGTAAAAATGGTCTTACCGCTTGGGTTTTCATCTCCTCAGGGGCACGGATTAACTCAAAGCAATTCTCTACTTCGTCTAACCATTTTTCAGCAATATCTGGGTTGGATTTTCCCTCGAAAGGTGGTATATTGGTTCTTTTCATTTTCTCAAAGTAATATTGCGCATCCCTAACAGGCTCATGAGGCTGAGGAGGGGCATTCTGCTACACCATCACTTAGCCAGTCTGTGTCACAGTCTGGCAGAAGGCCTGCAAAGTGTGGATGTCCGGCATCATCGGAGGTAAAGGCACCCGAGGTGGGGGATTGTTCTGAACAGGGGGCGGGTTCTGTTCCTGTAGTGGTGGTGGTAGAGGAACCTGAGCGGGTGGAGGAGGAACAAGTTCCTGAGGCTATGGAGGGACCGGCTCCTGTACAGTGGGTCGGGCTCTAGCAGGTCTGCCACGAGGTCGTGTCATCTGCACTAGGGAGCGCCGAATTTCATTCAAGGTGGAAATATCAAATTAAGTGACAGAAAATAAATTTCATAATAAAACTTAACGAATATTCGAGTTCAATTCTGTGGCCTTTTAAAATTTCGTTGGCAAGGGTTTTATCATTAAGTCAAAACCCTAATTCCAGCCTAGATCATCCTAGTTTCGGTTCAACACTCTTCTAAGATCATGACTTAAGTCTAAGATCAAAGTTAGATCTTCTAAAATCATCACTTAATTCTATATTATGCCCGAATCTAGAGCCTGGGCTCTGATACCACCTGTAGGGCCCCGTACCCGGCCTGCCCGAATACGGTGCGCCCGCCGTACTTTTCTACGGAGAGTACGAGACGTCAGCACATAACATGTCATAGTCCATAATAAAACTTATGGACTTCCATGCTTACATATCAACAGGCAAGCAAAACTAGACAGAATAAAAACTTTTAAATAAAACATTTCGAATAACGTCTACATCCATGTCCACAAAATAAAAAGAGTAATCCGAAATGTTTGTTCTAACATAAGTTCATCCAACATAAACCATCATCAATGAAAAGTCCTTAAGCTGCCATCCTCTCTCTCGTCTATGGATACGGAACTCTAGGCTCATCATCAATCCACTCTACCCCATTTCCTGTAGGCTCTGGGAGGAAAAATAAGGGGTGAATGACAAAGTCAACAGCAAGTAAACCATAAACAACCAAGAATTAAATAGAAAGTATACACAAGAACCAAATCCCAAGAATTTGGATTTTTCACGTACCCGACCTTCAATCCATTGGCCGTCAAAAGAACTAAGATCGTAACTTATGCGACAATAAGATCATAACTTAAGTTACCGTACATAATAAGGTCGTAACCTAAGTAGCAGTACACATAGGATTTGACTGACTATTAAATGCAACATGTATGAAGATGCACATGTGATGCAGCATGATAAAATGAGGATAAACTCGTTCATCTTTCTTTCAAAACATCATCGTAAATAAAACGAGAATAGAGAGAATTCAGATCTATTATCTCCAGATCTGAGACAGTCATATCATTCCCTTCGGATCTATTATTTCTGGATCCTAAAACGGTCGTACAGTCAATCATCAGGTCTATTCTCTCAAGGCCTGAACGGTCATAATCATCATCACGTCTATTCTCTCCGGGCCTGGACGGTCATAATTATTATCAGGTCTATTCTCTCCTTTAATTGTTACCTCGTAAAATCAATATTTTTAAGCAATTTCCTTCCGTAAACCCACTCCTCTATGTCATAAGTAAGTACTGTAGAATTTCAAGGCAATCCAATACACATAAGGGGGTCAAATAATTTTCTTTCCACGTTAAGGTATTTACCGGAACTGTAGTGACCCACTTCTACTAAAAATTTATTAAGGACAAACCACAAGTCCTTTTACCAAAATTTCACCTCTCACTTTTACTAAACATATGAGGCTACCATCCTGCAAAATTTTAGCTAAATTGCACGTTCCTAGGGTTCATTTTCAGACCATGCAAAACACCGCTTAAAACTGTCCAGCTCCAGTAGTTTTGCTTTTTACCACTTTATCTTGTCCATGACTATCCAAATAACCTTATTTCTCTAAGGTGGGCTACTAACCATTAAATACCTATTTTGACATAGTTATTTCCAGATTAATAATAATCTTAGGCTACACACAAGTCATAATAAAACAGCCTTGCCGTTTTATACACAACACACGCCATCTTCATGCATTTCACACTTCATGTGGTCTATTCTCAACAAGATTAACTTATTCCTCCAACACTTGTCATAACAGCCTGTTCCTTGCACATAATGGGGGTCATGTCATATTTTGATTTGAGCACAAACATAACCGTGTAGTAAACCACACATCAAGACAACACCTTTTCTTTAAAATCACTAAGTTCTTATGCATAGCTCTTAGAACATTCGACTATAATTCACATCTTAGAGAGCTAGTCATTCAAGCATATACTTTGCAAATAAGCAAGGTTGCTTAGGGTGTACTTGCCTCTTTGAGTAAGAAATTCCCTTAGCTTGAATCTTGGTTGAAAAAGGTTGAAGCTTTCTTCCAACCTTGACATATAGTACACGGTTTTGGGGGAGGGGAGAGAGATGGACATTAGCTACTATTTGAATGAACAAAACAACTAGATTGATGTTAGGATTTCCTTACCAAAATGGAGCTTAAATGGAGATTGAGATGGATTCAACCCACCAACAATGTTAGCTCCCCTAGTAGCTTGAAAAATCTCCTCCTAGTGGCCATTGAAGGTCACGGTTTTTGGCAAGAAAAGAACCAAAATGTAAGCTTCACTTTTTAGAGAAATGTGGAGGAAGCTTCTAGGATCTTTTGGAATGTTTTCCTTCAAATGCTAAGGGGGTAGCCATTGGAATCCTTAAGGAAGAAGAAGACCCTTCATTTGCATGGACACCATAATTAGTGTCTTACACCATTTACTACATTAGTTACTTTTGAGGTGTGGTTAAGATAAAGTAAATATAGTAGTGGATCAAGGTGTCTCATGGCTTCACCATGGTATAAATTCGGTGGTTGGGGTATGGTTGGGTTTATTTAGCCCTTAGTTGCCTTCCTTAATTACACCTTGAGTTGCCTTTTTAGGATGGTTAATAAAAAGTAACTAGAGTAAATGTTTAGGGGTTACCATGGATTATCTATGGTAATCTGGTGGTAGGGACTTCCATTAGCTCTTTATTCTTTAATTTCTTCATGAGGATAATTAGAAAAAGTTGTCTCAACTAAAAGTGGTTAGTTGGACTATTATGATGAAAATGATCCCATGGATTCTTTCCCTTATGGTGCATCTGGCCTATAGAGAAAAAGGAAAGAAAATCTTAAATTTTAGATTATTACTCTACTCCCCTTTGTGTGTAAGACCCTTGGAATTTCTTTAAGAAAGCAATAAAGTAATTATTTGAGGCATTTAACAAAAAGGGATCCCATGGATGCCCTAACCATGGCTTTACCCGGCGGTTGGGGAGGGAAAAGTGTAAAACTGTTCCCTTAACTTTTTAAACCTATTTAATAGGATACTTAATGGTTGTGCAGGCTTTTTAGTCTTTGCTTTTAAGGAAACCATTAAAGGCTAATTGTCTTGTAAAGGAGAATATTCTAGAGTACCTTAAAACCCTTGTGGCCGAATTTCTCAAGAATCTTGAGAGGGCAAAGTGGTCATTTCACATGCTTCATATGACCTACTTGGAGTATTGTACTATTTATTATAGTATTCACCTTAAGGAAAATAATTGAAGAGAAGTAATAAAACTTAATAAAAGTACTTGGAAGTACTTAACATGTTATTACACCACTTCATCCGGTCTCAAGTACAGTACGATTTTCGTTGGGTACAACACATCAGGTGTTAATTGAGTTCTATAAGCATTTGCTGCCATTGTCATTTGTTGTAATACATTAATTATTTGACATTCTAACATTCCATCTATATTCCAAGAATAAATTGATTGCGCATTAAAACGATATTGGAAAATGGATTTTATTTTTAAATCTGTGGACATTTGTACTGGTACTATTGATTTAACCCATTCTATTTTTCTACTTTATTTCCTTTAGAATTATTAATTTGAGATTGTCAATATGCTTTTCCTAATTCACTATCTGAACTATCATAATTATCTGAATTATCAGAAGAGTCATTTTCTTCTAGATTATTAAAATTTTAAAAGAAATGACTTCTTTTTCTTTATTTCTAGTTCTGCTAGCTATAGATGTATTAGCATTTGAATCCGCTACTACTTCATTTGTTATAGAATTACTATTATCTAAACTTTTCTCTATACGATTTAATTGTTGTTTTATAAATTGATTAAACTCATCTTTGTTAGATATAGGTTGCATACTAGAAGATGATATTTGAAAGGGTTTAATTAATGGTTGTTTAAATATTTGAATAGATGATTTTTCACTTATCGATTTTATTGGTTGCGTTTGGTAATATTTTTCTAACTTATGTAATTGTTTCCCTATTGTATTTAAATGTGTATTTGTATAATTATTTTGTTGAATAATATGTTTGGTGTTTATAAGAGAATCTTCTGTCATATTTTTATAAGGAATAGCCTCTATTGGATTCCCTGATATATCCAGGTTTGTACCTGCTAAAGGTGGATTATTTGACACTATCTTTTTTGATGATCTGATAGTTATCCATTCTTTTGGTTTTTCAATTATTGGGTTTAGTGTTTTAAAAGGAAATTCTATATTATTTTGTGAAGCATATATTTCAAACCAATCAAAGAAAAATATATTTATTTTGTGAATATTAATAAATTTATAATATTTTTCTTGAATTTGTTTTCTAACATTACAATAATGTTTAAAAAACCATTCTCTTTTATTAATATTTTCTTGGCTATAAAATTCATTATGTAAAACAGTTTTATTTACTTCAAATTCTTTTTCTATAACATTTAATTCATTTGAAATATTATCTGTTATTGCAGATTGTGTTGGGCTATTAGGTACACTAAAATCTGATTTAGTATAAACATTATTTGACGTACTAGGTGCATTAAAATCTTATTTTGAATAAAACTCTGTTTTAGAATAAATTGGTCTAGGAATTTCCGTAGAATAATCAGCTTTTCTAAATGAAGAGTTAACATATTCAACATCTGATGTTGAAAATCTTTATTTTTGATAAGGAACATCAATCACAGATGGTATCTGCGAAAATCTTCCTAGATTTATTGTGCTAGTACTAGAGGCGTTATCTTTTTCTCTAGTTGAACAATTTCGAGCAAGGCTTCATTTAACAGATCCATCATTTAATTGTCTTGTTCTATTTATTTCAGTATTAGATTCATGTTTTTGATTTGTAGCTTTTACTGCCCCTTCCAAGACCCATTCATCTGGAAGATTAACGTCATTCCATTTTATAGATCTCGAAATTACAGCATTGGATCTGGTTAGATCGGTATGTAGAATCATTGTTTCTCCTCTTTTAAAGAGTGTTTTGCTTTTGGACCAATAAGCATGAACTTATTACTTTGTAATGAATTCGATATATTAAAGCCAATGAAATCGATCCTGGCAACATATCATATCCATGTGTTTTTATTTGGATACTAAAGTTTTAAGTATTTGTGTATCTTTTAAAGAACATGAAAAATTTGGATAACAATCAAAAGAGATTGGTCGTTTACACAGACTGGACTCGACAGAACTAAGAAGTGATTGTTCAAAGTTGTTATATCGTATATCTCTTAAGACCACTAATATTGATGTATCTAAACCTTCTCTTGTTAAAGGTTTGATACCCACTTGTATTAGACCAACATGTAAATATTGATATCCTTTCTTTTTCTATTTTTCTAGTGACTTATAAGAAAGAAGTTATATTGTTTCAAATAGTTTAGAGAGTGGAATATCTCTTTCCTTTGTTTTAATTATGTAATCAGATTTTAACATATTAAATATTGAAGACTCATATATTTTATTTTTCTTAATCTTTGGAATGACCCAGTTATTTACTGCATTGTAAAAATTCTCTATTAACATTTCCTCAGTGTTGACAATTTTATTCTTATTTGCGCATGTTACCGAACTGCATGAAGCAGATCCTTCCAACATATCCTCTATTTTTATATATGCTTTCTTTTATATTTGCTTGGATATTTGGCTACAAACACTTTGACACATACAAGATTTATTGCTCTTGAGATGAGACTTACAACCTAGCGTGTACAAAGCAAACACTCACCAAATATTTATACATAAAATTGAATGAGCTGTCAGTAGATTTGAACGAATTGGCTCTGATACCACACCACAAACAGGAATAATATCTACCGGCACAAGAAGATAATAATAATAAATAGATCTATAACAAAACAGGTAACAAAAAATGAAAGTACAATAAGTAAAAGAAAATTAAAATAAACTGAATAAAAAGGGGGTGAATAAACTCCCCAAGAAGATAAATAAACCAACTATAAAATATAAAAGGAAAAAGGTGAATAAGGTTAGGTGGAACTAATTCCAGCCATATATACGTATATTTTTTTTATATAAATCTCTTTTATAAATAGCCTCTCTTATGATGGAGGAAAAACCTTATTACAAGAAATCAAAGAAATCGTCGTATGTAAATAAATGAATCAAAGAGCTAATCAGGGTATATCTCCATTCGTATACGATATGTCGCATTAAAACCTTGCCAAGAAAAATCACCCTTGTGGATAAAACCTTGGCGAAGAAAAAATGTACATATTTATACGACTTTCATCGACATATATGTGATACAAGCAGAAATTCCAAGAAATAATTATTGTATGGTATGGAAAAATGTTGTCGCAACAGCGTTGGAGTAAGGTTGCCGTCGAAGGAGATCCGCAGAAGAAGCAATGCATTTCCAATGTATCTCTCCTTGTATTTGGGTAAATAAGTAGCGTTGCCCTCGTGAGGTATAAATGCAACAATGTCCACCACCAAAAATGAAACATAGATGTGATCGTAAGATATCGAAATGAAGATATAAATTGAGTGGTTGTTTGAAGAGAGGATAAAGAAAACGCACCAATGTTTCCTGTGTTAAAGAACACAGACAATAGCCAACGTAAAAATCCCATCACCGAAAAATGGAGTGGATAGGTTTTGATCCAGTATGTCTCATCCACCACGTACGAGTAGCACATCCAATGTAAAAGTCCAAGAAATGCATATGTTAATAAAGAAGCAGCATTACTATTTGCAATGGCACACCATGACAAACAAAACAACAATGAGATAGTAGGCGTACCAAGCCTGCCTGTATCCAACAGGACACATGCAGATATGTGATAGTCGTGCCAATCCATATGGAAGACCTGATTAAGTGACACGCAATTGAGCTGTAGAAAGATCCAAAGTAATGGCACCACGTACCAATGGTAGAAGCGTATGATGGGTATAGGTATGCGTACGGGGGTGCAACATAGCGTGTTGTGCAACTATACGTGCCGCAATAGAGAGAATTGGTTTTTCCGGCGAGGTGCGCACAGGCCTTCTGGACAGCAATCATGTTTTGCTTACTTTTGCGCAGGAGAAGGATTATCTACGATGTTTCGCGCGACAAAGCTGGACTATATCAGGTAAATATATGCGCGTTACTAAATGGACGCCCGATTATGATTCCACGATTGATGTCCCAATAGTCCCTGTATAGGTCACATTCCTGGGTTTGCCGGTACATTTTCAACAACACGACGCTTTGTTTCAAATAGGCTGAATGCTGGGCACGCCAATGAAATTAGATTCAGCAACCACTGAACATAGCAGACCGTCTGTGGCAAGGTTATGTGTTGAAATTGATGTATCCCAAGAGTTGCCATCGAGAGTGTTTATACAGACATCAAAATGTTGCATTGCACAAACTGTGATTTATGAAGATAAGCCTATGTATTGTACAAGCTCTTCTCGTTTGGGTCATCTGTCAGACACCTGCGGCCAAGAGAGCAGACGTTATGAAGCAACCAAGACTACTTCACCTACAGACATGGTGCATAAGAAGAAGACAAAACCACAGCGATGGACACCAAAAAAGACGTACATGGCGAGCAAATTGTCCAAAATAGGGATGAACAAATCCCTTTAAATGTTTTTATGCCAAATGATAACCCCCCAGCAACATCATTATTGTCTCCAGATTTGCATACTGTGGCTACTATCTCCCCAGCGCAGGATGTATCACGTCTCAGAAGTATAGATGAATATCTCTTTTAGATTATGCAGCCAAGCTCTCGTGATCCAACTTCGTCAGACACAGAATTAGAGCTTCAGCAAACAGCCCAACCATCGGATCCGTAGTTGGATGATGGATTGCATATCGCTGATAATGATACTGAACAACCAGTGGGCCTGCCATTGGTAATATATAATCCCAATGAGGTACCGCATACACTAACAGCTGAAGGAGATGAGGTATCCTATCAGGTGCCACCAAGACTGCTGCGTAGGCAACATAGACAAACGGAGATATCTTCTCCGCCTTTAACACGATCCAGGGCAGCTCTCTCAAACTCTTTCGACGTACTCTCCTCTCAATGAAGATCATCATCTGGAATGTTAGAGGCATTCGAACCTCTTTGGATCGTTTAAAGTTATTGGTCCAACGTCATCATTTGCACATTTTAGTGGTTATTGAGCCAAGGTCTAGACCATCGCTCTTATCTGCATTTAGATTGAAGCTCGGATATTCACATGTGTTATTAGTTAATAATGATACTATTTGGATATTTTGGCAAGACTCTTTTTTGAGGCTGCATGAGGAACGTATCGGGACACAAAATCATTCCACTCGTTTTTGTTGGTTGCCTACAGGTACCTTTTTTTGGAGTACTTTTGTGTATGGTTTACACACAGTTTCTAGCAGGAGATTATTATGGGCGGATCTACTGGATTTTCATAACACAAATGACATTCCATGGCTAGTGGGAGGAGACTTCAATACTTTCTTGTCACTAGATGAACATAAAGGCAGATCTTCGCCTACTCTTCGGTCTTTGCAGGACTTCAATGATTTTGTTACATCAGCATCTCTTCAGACATTTACACCACAGGGATCCTTGTTTACATGGTCGGACGGACGTGGTTTGGGCCGTGTCTGGAGATGACTGGACCGATATTTATGTTCATCAAGCTTTCTAGACATGTTTTCAACTATTCATTGTCAACATCTGAATAGGGCGACATCTAATCATTCTCCAATTTTGTTAGATTGTCGAATGGATATTTCCACATCAGCTGCGTCGTTCAGATACCTGGATGCTTGGGCTACTCATCCGTACTTTTATAATTTTGTGATTCATCAATGGCAATCTTTTCTAACTGTTGGAGGCATGTGGGGACTCTACACAAAATTGAGACAACTTAAACAACAACTTCGTAGTTGGAATAAAGATGTGTTTGGTAATATATTTGATGCAATTGTAGCAGCGGAGTCTGAGGCTACCCGGTGTGAGCGAGTCTATGATGCAGCACCTTTGGAATCATCTCGGGCAGATTATCATCAAGCTATAGCTAAACTGCGGCTAGCGCAATCAAGAGCTTTATTATTTTGGAAACAGAAAGCAAATGTTAAATGGTATCAGGAAGGAGGTGCTAATACAAATTTTTTTCATCAGACAGTAAAAGAACGACACAGAAAGCAGACAATTCTAAGGATAACAAAGGAAGACAATGAAGAGATCACGGAAATAGGGGATATCCGAGAGGAAGCAGTTCGTTTTTTTGAGGGGTTGTTTAAAGCAGAAAACACTTCTGATCATCTATCTATCTTAAAGTATATACCTTCATTAGTTACATCAACAGAAAATGACATGCTATTAATGATTCAAGAACTGTAGGAGGTCAAGCAGGCAGTATAGGCTTTGAGCCCAACCAGTGCAGCTGGTCCTGATGGGTTTCCAGGATCATTTTATAGGCTTTTTTGGCAGACGATACATTTGGACGTTTGGAAGGCAGTACAGGAATTTTCTTGGGCATTCGCCCACCCCGTCAGCTAGCTGCTTCTCTGATTACACTAATACCGAAAGTGGCAAGCCCGAGTAAATTTGCTGAGTTTCGTCCAATATGTCTTACTAATTTTATGGCAAAGGTCATAACAAGGCTGGTGGCTACTCGGTTATCAACCTTATTGCCTAAGTTGATCTCTGCAGAACAAGCGGGTTTTATGAAAGGCCGCGATATAACGGAACAAATATTGCTTGCATAGTAAATGGTTCATGTTCTGGATAGGCCAGTACGTGGTGGACATGTTATGATTAAGCTTGACATGGCCAAAGCTTCTGATAGAGTCTGTTGGTCATACTTGCAGCAGCTTTTACAAAAACTAGGTTTCCATCAGCGATTTGTGCGTATCATTATGAATAACTTAGCATCTTCACATTGTTCCATTTTAGTGAATGGCAAGCCAACAGGGTTCTTTTCGATATCGAGAGGGGTGAAGCAGGGAGACCCCCTTTCTCCATTATTATTTATCTTGGCATCTGAAGGCTTCTCTCGTGGGCTAAACGCTTTAATTTCTACTGGCCATTTAGTGGGCTTTAGTGCAGGTACAGTACCACCAGTATCACATCTCGGCTTTGCAGATGATCTGGTCATTTTCCTTAATGGATCCAGTCGCAACTTACTGAAATTTCGACAGTTTTTGGAGACATATCAGCAGGCATCTGGTCAATTGATTAATCTGCATAAAAGCCAAGTAGTGGTGGGTGCAGGTGTTTCCCCCACTAGAGCTTCCCAGATATTAGGTATGCGTATCGCCTCTTTGTCCATTAAATATCTTGGCTCTTATCTGTATAAAGGTATAAATCGGGCAAGATATTGTGCTCCGCTGCTTTCACATGTGGATTCAAGATTAAACTCTTGGTCGTCTAAATTGCTTTCAATGGCTGGCCGGATAACTCTAATACGCCATGTTCTGTGCTCAATGCCATTGCACATCATTGCCAGCTCCAGGCTTCCGGTAAGTGTTATTCAGTCGCTTAACTGCAGAATGTCAAAATTCCTATGGAATGGACGGCATCATTGGCGAAGTTGGAATACTATATGTATGTCAAAAGAGGATGGAGGATTAGGATTGCGCAGCATCTACCATCTCCAGGAATCATACGACTGCCAGCTTTGGTGGAAATATCATCATTCTCAAACGTTATGGGCTGCTTTCATGCGACGTAAGTATGGTACTCGATCTAACATCTACTCACATATTTATGATTCGCCAACTTGGAAACGAATTTGTCGCATTCATGACTATATGGCAACTCATGTACATGATACGTCGGAAGGTCTTTGTTGGGAGCCGGATTCAAATGGTCAATTCTCCATAAAATCGGCATATAGACTCTTAACATTCAATGTAGACCATATGGATCATTCTCGCTTTATATGGTGGCCTCGTTCGCCACATGCGTGTAGCATTTCTTATGGAAGCTGTGGCAAAAAGCTTTGCCCATACCGGAAAATTTAAGTGTATGGCAGGTTAATTATCCAACTCAATGTGTATTTTGTCATACGGCTACAGATTCTCGAGATCACACGTTCCTACACTGTCCGCGGATCAAGCCGTTATGGACTGAAATTTCAATACTATTTTTTGGCCATTCCCGAATAACATGACAATTTTGAACTATATATTGCGTTGGTGGAGAACATCCTCTCGCAGTCATATGCTGGGACAATTGCGCGCCATTGTGCCTTCACTGGTCACATGGGTAATTTGGAAGGAATACACAAGCATTCGTTTTGGAGATAATGATTTTTCATACAGAAGGCTGTTTTAAAGGGTCCGGGAGCATATTTTCACGTGGTGTGCCGCAACTAATGGGAGTAAGTTTAGTCAGAACATACCCCATTTGGTTGATGCTTATTTCTCTCCACCCTTGCGAATAAGGCGGCAAAAAATTATCAAGTGGGAGTTACCACCTACAGGTAAGCTAAAGCTTAATGTGGATGCAGCAGTGGGGAGAACCACTGCAGCAGCAGGTGCGGTGTTGCGCAATCATCGGGGACAGTTGGTTTCTGCAATCTGCTTCACTCTTCCATCTTCAACACCATTGCGAGCGGAGTTATTGGCATTGACCTATGCATTGATATATTATGCTATGCAGTTTGATCAGTTAATTATTGAGACAGATTGTCGTCTGTTACTCCACTACTTATCCTCGTCAGAACCATACACGGGTCAGCTAGCTGCTGACTTGCAGCGCACGTTAGGTTTTCTGCGCATCAATGCCTCAACCATTTCATATGGCCCTAGAGAGATGAATACTGCTGCTCATATGCTTGCACGCTATGGCTATCATTCCGCTGGGTTGGCTAGGTATTCATCTATGCAATCCCTCCCCAGTGAAGTGCGAGCCGCAATCATTCTAGATGTATTAGTTCCGCACATTCGTTAAAAAGATTACAAGTCTTCCAATGGATTGGCGTTACTGTTTATGGGTTGCCTATGCCGCTTGCGCGCATGGGCAACGTCGGTAAGTTTCCATCACCTCTTCATTCATATACATTCAATTTTTCTTTTTTGATGGTTTCACATCTATGTTGCTTGTTTGCACGCTGGAACTTCTATACACTAAATGGCTGACGGCGACTGGAGCTGCCATATCACACAACCGAAGACGATGTGTCATGTTGGAGTATCTAACATTCACTGTTCAATCCTGGGGATGCGACCCATGGATATTTGGCTGGATTGAGCTACTGTTGCCTGTGTTCTACATGAATACAGGCAACATGGGTACGTTTGCTAAGATATGCATACCTTATCTCTTTTCTTGCGTTATACTAATGCCGGTTGTATTTCTTTTGTGGCATACTTCGAGGGCTACCCTTCGCTGCGACTCAAGGATTCAGATGCGCTGCTATCCTCAATGCTATTGCGAGACTCAACAAATATGGGAGCACATGCTTTTGTTGCTTTATTTTTACTCCTTTGTAATTCGTTTGCCAATGGACTCCAACCATATAAATATGTACGCTTTTTCCTTCGCCAAGGTTTTATCCAGAAGGGTGGTTTTACCTGGCAAGGTTTTAATGCGGCATATCATATATGATTGGAGGTTGGCAATCTTAAGCTCACTTCATTGCCTTTTTACATATGATACATTTGATGTAATATGGGTTCCCTCCACCACAACGGATGTTATTTTTAAATAATACAAGCGAGACTTTATTCAAAAAATATATATATAAAATAATATTATAATAATAATAATAATAATAATAACAACAACAACAACAACAACAATAATAATAAAATCAGGCGGCATATATCGACCCAATTGTATAGATATATAATAAATATGACCAATAATAAAAATTAGGCAGTAGTACCGCCCCAATGCATAAATATTAAATAAAAAACAGAATATTAAAGAACTCAAAAATACAAAGAATTCAATTCATACCATAAATATTTCTTCAAAATATTGAGATACAACTATTGCTGAAAACGGGAGATCTTCAGGGTTATTGTCTTCAAGGTTATTGGTTATTATCAAGAACAAAATAAAGTGTTCTTGAGTTGGAAGGATATTGAAGAAAGGTTGGGAAAATATTAGATGGAAAATAGGGAGAGAATAGAGAGAGAGAGGGTGTGAGAAAGTAAGAAAAGGTAGTGAAAAAATTGTATTTTTAAAGGTTGGATACCACCCTCCTTTTATATGAATTTTGAGGAGAATATAGACAAAATAAGGGCCCCTCAACTATGAAATGTTTGGACTTTCCTGCCTAAATATTTTGATGATTTTTTTCATGTTATATCAAAAATATAACAATGAGTATATCAACAATATTACAATGATAAAAAGAAATATTACAACAATCTAGAATATTACGAATATTACAATAATCAATTTATGCTATTAAATCAATATCTTCGTCAACTGCATTTCTCGATCCCGAAGATGATGATGGTTTTGCTTCTTATAATAGAGGAGCAAACTTCATCAAAATATTCTGCATTTCTTCAGGATCTTTTGCCATTGCAAGCTGAGATTGTATTCTTGATTTGTGTAACAAAAATTGTCCATATCTGGACTTTACTGGTGCAGTTATTGTATTCCTGATATCCACAAATTACTTCTATGTATTCCATATTTTTATTTGTTCCATAACTCTGTAAGGTGTAATGGAATCTGGAATATTAAATGTTGTCCACCATTTGATATGGAATTTTCTTTTTATTACAGATATTTTTGTATTTGGAGTATATTCTGCTCCCCACTGAAATACCCATGGTAAGTAGAACTTCATATGAAATATTAACATCTCTGAAAACATCTTCTCTTCATTTCTCGGAGAATATGTCTTGGTAAAATATTGTAGTGATGCATTGACGTCCTCTTGAGTATTTAAATATTCTGTGCAAGATCCAAAATGATCCCACCAAACAGCGAACCAGTATGGAATATTTTTTGTTGTGATTTTTTTGGTATCGAAAAATATCAACCAGGTGTGTGAACCCTTAGAGTTTTGAAAATATAGGGAATTAAACCAAGCTTGTTGGTAATCCCAATAATTAAAAGAGACATTTGAAAATATATTTGAATTACATCCGACAGGAAAATCAATTTCTTCGGATAAAGATCCAAATTCTTTTTGCCATTGCTCCAGTGTCATTATATACACTATTTTAAAATTGGAGAAGGCATACTCTGTATTTTCTTTATTAAAATGATGTTTTATTTCAAAAGAATGTGTCATCATCAATAAATGTTGATAATATTCTGTTGTTTTCATAATATTCCATGATGTATAGAAAAGTTTTTTCCAAACTAATTTTGTAAGGCAAATAAGGGATTAGTATTATAATATGATTTTCCTATAGTAGTAATATATTGATAGAAAGATTTCTCCATAAATTGGGATGTTTGCACAGCATTTTCATAAGTAGGCATTTTGCTGATCACCTCTGTGGATTGGGGTTTGAAGACTTTATTTGGTTTAGGGGTTATTGAAGTAGATGGCTGAGGTTTGGTTATTTTTGTGGATGATTGTGGTTTGGTTATTTCTGTGGTTTTTGGAATATTGAGTTTTTCAAGTAATTTTTGAAATTCTATACTATTGGATAGGCTTTCAAGAAGGGATGTAGGTGTTTTATTGGGAGATATTTGGGCAATTGGAACTGCGGCTATTGAGATTTTTTGAAGAAGTTCTTCATCTTCTTCTACTTTATCTGCCCACGTTTTCTGTGGGATATTATTTTCATTATTGGCCAGAAGCTTTCCTTTGTCTTTTGTCTTCTGCGGCATTATGTCTGTTTTGGAGGAATTATCTGGTCAGAAAGTCGGGAACAAAATTTGTATCTCCTTTTATATATTCAATATCAAAATCATAAATACTTAATAAAGCTTGCCATCTAGCAAACATTTTCTTTGAAGCTGAATTTTTAACATCTTTTTGCAAAATTTCTTTTGCAAATTTGCAATCTGTTGTATCCAACAAAAAATCACATTGTACTTGAAAACTTGTATAAGTGGATTAATAAAAAGTTGCATCTTCAAGTACATTTTACTAAGTTTTATGATTACTTCTTCAATTAGATTTTTGTTAAAGCAAATATTGTATAATAATTCAAGCAGGAATTGTGGACTATGTGAAGTGGCCAATTCACCTCCAAGACCTTAAGAGTTTCGGCCACAAGACCTTAAAAGGGCTTTGGAATGTCCTTCCAATTAAAAGGAGACTAATCCTAAAGGGCCTTTTTAAATCAAGTCCAAAAGCAATTAGGGATTTCAAGTAGTGGGGTAATCTCCCTCCCAACCCCACAAAATTCGGCCCCCATGGGATCTAGAAGGATCATGATATTTCTTTTTTTTAAATTGTTAAGGAAAAATCAAGGAATAAATTAATTGGGGGAAAAACAAGCATGGGAGACAAAAGTGACTAAGTGTTACTTTTCATGCACCTTGTCTCCCCCATCCCTCTTGCATGCGCCGGCCCTTCCCCCTACCAAAGAGGTTTCTCCTTCCTTTTTAATAAAGAGCCTCTTAATCCATCCTTAACCTACTAACTCTCCAAGAAATTACTAAGCAAGTAGCAAAACTCTTTCCCTCTCCTTTCCCCTAAAAACACACGGCCAACCTTGAGCCAAGGAGGTCCAAGAACCATCTTCAAGATCAAGTCTAGCCTAGGTAAGTTACATCTTAAACTTCTTAAGTGAATTCCATACTTCAAATAGTGAAGCTCACATGGTATCTTCCTTCCTTGTTGAAACTGTGGCCCCCAAATGGTCCTTAGGTGAAGGTTTTCAAGACACTAAGTGGGGTTAGCTTCTTAGTGGGTTGGATTCATCTCAATCCTCACTCAAGCTTCAAATTGGTAAGACAATCTAGCCTCAAACTAAGCTTTATTGTATGATTAAGTAAGGACTAACATCCATCTCCCCTATTCTTCCAAAACCCGTGTCTAATAGGAAGAGGTTGGAGGAAACTTCACTTCGTTCAAACAAGTTCAAGCTAGAAGGAAGCTTTAAGACCTAAAGAGGCAAGTACACTATAAATGCTCTTGGCTTATGTGTGAAAGTATATGCTTGAATGTCTAGCTATTATTAAGATTTAATCTTAGTTGGAAAGTATTAAGTTTGAAGCATGAAATCTTAGTGTTCCTTAAGAAAGGTGACTTACATGTGTGAAATTCCCCCAAAGATGAGTCCTTTGCCTCCTTTGAATAAGAATATGTTGCATGTCTAAGATAAATGTGGTAAAATTTCTCTTTCTTACCATGTAAGAGGGACAGTTGAAGGAGGAGGCAGGGTTGAACAATATTTCATGTGAAAGGATATGTCTTGTGAGGTAAAAGATATATGGAAGTTGTATGATTGAATGTTTTATTACTTAGATGTGTTATGTTCATCATGAAAATGAAATATGAGCCTTTTCATGTGTAAGAAACGGGCTATTTGGGGGTTAGGTAGTGCATAAATTTAATTGTGCCAAAAGTAGACTTTATTATGTACAAAATGTGCAATATCAAAGTGTGCTGTGTGAAATTTTCAAAACTGTTTTTGAAGTGATTTGTGTGTAGCTTTTAGAATATATTAGAACCTGTAATGTCTATGTAAAAAGGTGTATTTGATGGCTAGTAAGTAATTTTAGGGGAATAAGATTAGTTGGTACACATTTAGCAAGAAAAGTGACACAAAGGAAAAATTGCTGGAACAGGGCAGATTCAAGTGACGTGTTGTAAGACCCGAAAATGGACCATAGAAATGTGCAAATGAGCTGATTTTTTGTAGGATGCTAGCATTGTGTGTCTATTAAATCTGTGAGTTGGAATTTTGGCAAAAGGACTTGTGGTTTATTCACAATGAAATTTTTAGTGAAAGCTGGTCATTCCAGATTCTGCATATACCTAGCTTTAGAAAAATAATTAGATGACCACCTTAGACCCATTGGATTGCTCTGAAATTTTTATGGTAATCACTTAAGACATAGGTGATTATATGTAGCGTCCCGCACCCGGACCTTGTCCGAATACGATGCACCCGCCGTACTTCACTAAGGAGAGTACAAAGCGTCATGCATAACATGCGAAAATCCATAACTTAAGCCATGGACTCCAATGCTACCATTTAACATGGTAGTAAAATTTAGGCAGAATTAAAACTTTTAAATAAACATGCATATCAAAATACTAAGTCCCCAAAACATTAGTCCATCAAACAAGAAAACAGAGATTCAGAAAGTTCCAACATAATTCATAATACAATCATCATAGCAGCACAAAAGTCCTTAAGCGTGATCTTCTCCTGACACTTCGACTACGGGTACGGCACTTTAGGTTCATCCTCGATCCATTCAACTTTAGCATTCACTGGCTCTGGGGGAAAAATAAAGGTGTGAGTGATAAAAATCACCCAACAAGCATATAAACTACCATGAAATAAATAAAGAATCATAACATGAATGTAAAACCCCAAGAACCTCAATGTTAGTTCATACCTATTCTCTAATCCTGGATCTGCTTGACGATATAGCCTAAGCATAATTTTAAGTAGTGCTATACGACAATATCTTATTATCCACTAACTGAAACTTACAACATGTCAAAGTGTTCATGAATTATGCAAGATGAAATGCATGATATCATGTCATGTCAAAAACATCATTTTGGTCCTATAAAATAACGTGTCAGAAAAACAGAGTATCAAATCAATTAACCCCAGATCTGAACGGGTCCAGAACATGTCATCAGACCAATTAACCCCGGGTCTGGGATGGGTCCAGAACATAATATCAGGCCGATTGACCCCGGGTCTGGATCGGGTCCAAAACATATCATCGGACCAATTAACCCAGGGTTCGGAACGGGTCCAGAACTTATCATGTCATCAGACCTATTAACCCTGTGTCTAGAGTCGGGTTATTCTCATGCTTAACCGACAAGGGAATCATAAAGCTTTCTTTAAAACATGGGACCGTAAATAACTTATATGCATAACTAAAAAAAACTTACTTACTTGAAAAGACTTGCTTGCATACGGAAAATTCATAAAAATCAGATTCACGGTGCATATGATCATGCATGATACATGAAGTGATAAGCAATGCATGTCATGGCGTGAATTATCGTAGGTATTCCTTAGAACATGACAACAAGCATGATTTCATGAGCTAAAAATTTCCATATTTTTATTTCATGTTCATGGGGCGGCTATATTAATCAAACATGCCCATTTTCATAATCTTTTGTCCTATATATATTTAATGGGGTCTTATTTACATGTCATAAAATTTTCGTAACGTTCTAAGAAGAATAACGCCCTTAAATCATTAAGTTGTTAAAAAGTGTACTGCTGAATTCAGGATTTTAACAGCCATCATTACTTTACTTTTTATGGACTTAAGACCTTAATCATTTTGGGCCATAGCCTGGAAAACATAGTAAAATCCCTAAAGACTAACATTCATGGGCCCAAACCGTTCATATAGGTCAAAATCCACAAAATTAAGGCCTCTTAACTTATTCCTCTGCACTGCCCAATTTTCCAATTTAAGCGTGTTAACTTTAAATCCAGAGTTACCTATCCAAACGATGATACCAAGCTGATTAATTTACATGGACATGCTCCTCTATATCTTAGGTGATAATCATAAAATTTCCAGAACAATCCAATAAATTTAAAGGGTTCATTTAATTATTTTTCCGAAGTTGGTCACACGCTGATGTTGGATTGACCAGTTTTACTAAAAATTCTATTATGGCTAAACCATAATTCCTTTTTCCAAAATTCCAATTCTCAGACGCCATAAACATGTGGGACTAGCATCTTACCAAAATTTAGCTCATTTTCATGTTTCTAAAATCCATTTTTTAGGTCAAGCAACACGTTACTTAATTCTGTCCAGCTCCAGTAGTTTCAGCTTGAGCAGTTTTACCAAAACTTTTATTAAGGATAAATCACACCTTCTTTTTCCAAAATTCCAACTCCCATATTTACTACACACATAAGGCTAACATCATGTCAAAAATCAGCCTATTTTAACACCTCTAAGATTTGTTTTTAGGCCATACAAAACGTTACATAATTCTGCCCTGTTCCAGTAATTTCAGCTTGAGCAGTTTTACCAAATATTTTATTAAAAATAAACCACAATTTCTTTTACCAAAAATCCAACTCTCATACTTGCCACACACACAGGGCTAATGTCCTTCCGAAAATCAGCTGGTTTGCACGTTAGTAAGGTCTATTTTGAGTTCACATAATACACTATACAATTCTGCCCAGCTCCAGTGGTTTTGTGCTTTAACACCTTTTCATGTCAAGAGTCCACTAATTATCTTTATTCCTATGAAATAACTTATTGTTTCCAACTATAGTTACTTTATGTCAACTATAGTTACTTTATGGCTAACCTAGGTTACTTTATCCAACTAGAGTTACTTCTTTAACCTTGCAGTAAATATTAAGTAACCATGGTAATTTTCTTGGTCAACCATGGGGGGGCGGTCTTCCTTAAGCTTGGGTGACCCTTTACCATGCTTAATTTTTCTCCAAATGAGTTTAATGAGAAGCCATGTGGGTATTTGCCCCCTTTTATTAATTATTTCCCCTTTTCTTTTTTTAAAAATAAAACTAGGAAATTCTTAATTCCCCTTGGGCTAGGGCCGAAATTTTCCAAGAATTGGGGAAAGAACTGCCCACTACTTACAACTCCTTAATTTTCATTTGGGCTTATTTTAGGGAGGCCTTCAGATTAACCTCTCCTATAATTTGGAAAAACCCCTTTTAAGGCCCTTTCCAAACCTTGTGACCGAAATTTTATTAAGCCTTTGAGAGTGAATTGGCCACTTCATATAGTCCATAACTCACGCTTGAATTGATTATATCATTTGCTTATCATCCTAAATAAAAGAATCACTAAGGAAACTTAGTAAAAGGCACTTGAAGGATACCACTTTATTAATTCACTTATACGAGTCTTCAAGTACAATATGACTTTTCGGCGGGGTACAACAGCATAGGCGCATACTTCCATCTTTCTTCTATACGAATAACACAGGAGCACCCCAAGGCGAAACGCTGAGGCAAATGAGCTTCTTCTCTAGCAGCTCGTGTAACTGCTCCTTTAGCTCCTTTAGTTCTGCAGGAGCCATCCGATATGGGGCTTTTGATATGGGTTCAGCTCCTGGGACAAGGTTTATTTCGAAGGCAATTTCGCAATCAGGAGGTAGTCCAGGTAATTCGTCTGGAAATACATCAGGGTATTCATTGACAACTGAAACTTGAGCAAGGGTGGGACTCGCTTGCTCAACACTTAGGACATAAACAAAAAATCCTTCATAGACTTTCTTCAACGCTCGGCTGGCACGAGCCGCGTTAACAAAGACTTTCTTGGTTGGTTTCATTAACTTGGCTCCTCCTTGGAATGACACTTCGTCTCAATCTGGGTTCTTAATCATAACTTGCCTATTTCGGCAATCAATGTGAGCATGGTTCTTTGAGAGCCAGTCCATTCCAAGGATCACGTCAAAATCACTCATGGGTATAGCAATCAAGTTGGCTGCAAAACGTTGTTCATCAAACTCCAGCACGTAATTTTGGAAGATATGATGAGAGACAAGCACCTAATCACCGGCTGCTTGTACTCTATAGGTTGATTCTAGCTTGACTGAGTTATGATCTATATTCTTAGCGAACTTTCTGGAGATAAATGAGTGGCTGGCGCCACTGTCAAACAATACATTCGCAGGTATGCTACATACTAAGATTATTCCTGAATCATGCATATTTAACTAAGCAACAGTATAGACATGTATAAGTAAAGCGTATTGAAGGCGTAAAACTTTAGATCTTACCAGTCACTACGTCGGCTGTCTCCTCAACATCTGCTTCTTTCATGACGTGCACCTTTGCATTCGCACGTGGTCGCTGGTTCTTTGGCTGTGGTTGCTGTTGCTGCGCTCCTCTTTCTGGGCAATCCCTAATTAGGTTGCCATCCTTGCCGTATCTAAAACATTGTCCAATCTTCCATCGACACTTACCCATGTGTCTCTTCTGGCACTGAGGGCACACTGGTATAGCTGGCTGCTGAGGTGGAGCTTGATTCCTTTGCTGATTATTTTGGTGCTGCTGGCGGCGCTGATTCTGACCCTAGGATTTTCCTTGTCGAACTGATCCTCTAAAATTCTTCTTAGCTACCTTTCTGTATTTCTCATTTCCAGTCCCTTGTCTTTCTCTCTTTTGTCCCACATCGTCTCGGCGGATAATGTCTCTCTCAATCCGGTAGCATGTGTCCAAAAGAGCTCCGAAATTTGGAGGGTTTGCATTCACTAACCATGTCCTGATTCTTGGATTCAGCCCTCTTTCAAATTTCAGCATTTTTGTCTCTTCATCATTCATGGTAACAGGCTGAAATATCCCTAATGCGATGAACTTATTTGCATACTCGGCTACCATCATACCAGACCCTTGCTTCAGTGATTCAAATTCATGCCTCTTTTGTAGCTTGACAGACGGAGGGATATAAAACTTGTGAAATTCTTGCAGACTCCCAGGCAATCGGTCTGGGCAAGGGATGCAAAATCGTCTTCCACCATTGGTTTGCTTCACTTATCAGAAAAGGTCTGATGGCTTGGGCTTTCAGCTCGTCATGGGCTTGAATTAACTTAAAACAGTTTTCAACTTCGTCCAACCACTTCTCCGCTGTATCAGGATCTGGCTTTCCCTCAAACGGTGGTGCATTTGCTCTCTTTAATTTCTCAAAGTAATACTGGGCATCTCTCACAGGATCGTGTGGGTGAGGTGGAGCATTCTGATGGATTAGGCCTTCCCGATCTGGGTAACCACTTAGCAAAAGGACTGAAAAGCATTGATGTCAGGTATAACCGGAGGAACAGGTGCCTGCGGTGGTGGTAGTGGATTATTCTGAACTGGGGGATTCTGGTACGGCTTTGGGGGTGGCGGAACATGAACCGGCGGTGGAGGAACGGGGCCCTGTGGCTGAGGGAGAACGGGCTCCTGAGCAGCTGGTCGAGCCCTAGGTGTTCTACCACGAGGTCGCACCATCTGTACTACGGAGTGTCAAAATTCATACGAAGGTGGGGGTAAAATCAAATTATTTTGTGCAAAGGCCATAATTCTCAGAAGAGTTTTAAATGAGGAAGAGAAAAGTTTCATCTTACATTAGAGATCCGGATTTAATAGGGCAGAATTAATTATTAAATTATATTCTAAATCCGGTCTATGTGGTCCTAGTCTAAGGCCATCACTCTTCTAAGATCATGACTTAAGTCTAAGATCAAACTTAGATTGCTAAGATCATAACTTAGATCTACGTTCTGCCAGAAATCTAGGGTCTGGGCTCTGATACCACCTGTAGCGCCCCGCACCCGGACCTTGTCTGAATACAGTGCACCCGCCATACTTCACTAAGGAGAGTACAAAGCGTCATGCATAACATGCGAAAATCTATAACTTAAGCCATGGACTCCCATGCTAACATTTAACATGGTAGTAAAATTTAGGCAGAATAAAAACTTTTAAATAAACATGCATATCAAAATACTAAGTCCCCAAAACATTAGTCCATCAAACAAGAAAACCGAGATTCAGAAAGTTCCAAAATAATTCATAATACAATCATCATAGCAGCACAAAAGTCCTTAAGCGCAATCTTCTCCTGATACCTCGACTACGGGTATGGCACTTTCAGTTCATCCTCGATCCATTCAACTTTAGCATTCACTGGCTCTGGGGGAAAAATAAAGGTGTGAGTGATAAAATCACCCAGCAAGCATACAATAAACTACCATGAAATAAATAAAGAATCATAACATGAATGTAAAACCCCAAGAACCTCAATGTTAGTTCATACCTGTTCTCTACTCCTGGATCGGGTCCAGAACATATCATCGGACCAATTAACCCCAGGTCCAGAACGGGTCCAGAACTTATCATGTCATCAGACCTATTAACCCCGGGTTTGGAGTCGGGTTATTCGCATGCTTAGTCGGCAAGGGAATCATAAAGCTTTCTTTAAAACATGGGACCATAAATAACTTATATGCATAACTAAAAAAAACTTGCTTGCTTGAAAAGACTTGCTTGCATACGGAAAATTCATAAAAATCAGATTCATGGTGCATATGATCATGCATGATACATGAAGTGATATGCAATGCAAGTCATGGCGTGAATTATCGTAGGTATTCTTTAGAACATGACAACAAGCATGATTTCATGAGCTAAAAATTTCCATATTTTTACTTCATGTTCATGGGGCGGCTATATTAACCAACATGCCCATTTTCATAATCTTTTGTCCTAGATATGTTTAATGGGGTCTTATTTACATGTCATAAAATTTTCGTAACATTCTAAGACGAATAAGGCCCTTAAATCATTAAGTTATTAAAAAGTGTACTGCTGAATTCAGCATTTCAATAGCCATCATTACTTTACTTTTCATGACCTTAAGACCTTAATCATTTTGGGCCACAGCCTGGAAAACATAGTAAAATTCCTAAAGACTAACATTCATGGGCCCAAACCGTTCATATAGGTCAAACTCCACAAAATTAAGGCCTCTTAACTTATTCCTCTGTTCTGCCCAATTTTCCAGTTTAAGTGTGTTAACTTTAAATCCATAGTTACCTATCAAAACGATGATACCAAGCTGATTAATTTACATGGACATGCTCCTCTATGTCTTAGGTGATAATCATAAAATTTCCAGAACAGTCCAATAACTTTAAAGGGTTCATTTAATTATTTTTCCGAAGTTGGTCACACGCTGATGTTGGACTGACCAGTTTTACTAAAAATTCTATTGTGGCTAAACCATAATTCCTTTTTCCAAAATTCCAATTCTCAGACGTCATACACATGCGGGACTATCATCCTACTAAAATTTAGCTCATTTTCATGTTTCTAAAATCCATTTTTTAGGTCAAGCAACACGTTACTTAATTCTGTCCAGCTCCTGTAGTTCCATCTTGAGCAGTTTTACCAAAAATTTTATTAAGGATAATCCACACCTTCTTTTTCCAAAATTCCAACTCCCATATTTACTACACACATAAAGCTATCATGTCAAAAATCAGCCCATTTCAACCCTCTAATATTTGTTTTTAGGCAATACAAAACGTTACATAATTCTGCCCTGTTCTAGTAATTTCAGCTTGAGCAGTTTTACCAAATAGTTTATTAAAAATAAACCACAATTTCTTTTACCAAAATTCCAACTCTCATACTTTCCACACACACAGAGCTAATGTCCTTCCGAAAATCAGCTTGTTTTCACGTTAGTAAGGTCTATTTTGAGGTCACATAATACACTACACAATTCTGCCCAACTCCAGTGGTTTTGTGTATTGAAATAAAATAACATATAAATGTGTTGCATGCCTAAATAAATGTTGCAAAATATGTTCATGGTACCCTACAAGTGTTGGCCAAGGAGATGAGAGTGATGGTGAGTTTGAATCCTATGAAATAACTTATTAGTCACCACATACACCGTTTTTAACATGAATATCCAGCTTCCATTCTTTTTATTGAGTCACATTTGTATCATTCCAAAACAGTTTGTAATTTGTACACAACACCCCTCATATTTGCTCACAAAAGTGAGACTTTGAATGGAGCTTCAACTAGCAAGAGCTTGCACCTATCTAAAAGGTTGAAAACTTTGCACCTAATGACCATAAAGGTCACGGGTTTGGGGGGTAGGAGAAGGAACCAAGTGAGCTTTATTACTTAACATAGAAAATCACTTGATGTTTGGAAGGAGACTTACCTAGATACTTCTTTGGATTTGAAGATGAGAGTTGAGTTGAACATCCTAGCTCCAAGATGAAGGGGCCGCATGGTGTGGGTGGAGGGAGATGGAGAATAGTCTAAGTGTTATCTTGGCTTGGCTTCTTGAGAGAGGGTTCAAGATGAAGCTTCTAGGTTGTTTTAAAAGAAAACATAGGGGTGGAAGGAAGGGGTAATCCGGCGCATGGGGGAGGGAAAGGAGAAGGCTTCATGAAAAGTGTAAAAAATGGCCTTGGTCTTGGAGAGGTGAAGCTTTCCCTCCCATGCTTGCCCTTTTTGTAATTTTTTTATTATTTCTTTTGCATGCTTGATTTTTATTTCCTTATTATATGATTATATTCTAGCCAAATATCTCAAATAGTAGAATAATGGAGAGGGTTCTAGTCCCCTCCATTGTCTTGGCCGAAAGTTAAGGGGTTTTGGGGGTATTCTGGTCTTTTCACATTCGTCCTATCTCATACTTAAGTAATTTATACTATTATTTATTTTGTCTAATATGATTTTAAATTTGCTTTGTAAGGATCATTTAGGTTTGCATTCTTATAAAAAAAATTATTCCAAGGTTGATCAAGGCCTCTTGGCCGAAATTTATAGGGTATTTCAATACCTTGTGACATCCCCTTATATAATTATGTATTATCCATCTTAAAAGAATTTAAGTAAAGAAGCGCTAATTTGACTTAAGTAAAATGCACTTGGAGAAATCGTTATTTGCATTACGTCACTTTGTCATGGTTTCAAGTACATTATAGTTGGGGTACAACATTATATCCATGTAAATAAATCAGCTTGGAACCACCGTTTTAAGGGCCAACAACTGAGTTGAAGTTAATGGCACAAAACTGGAAAACCGGACAGAATTATGGCAGGAGTTAGGAGGCCTTATTATTGCATATTTGGACTTGTAAATTCTATTGGGCTTGTGAATATTATTTCTTGGTATGTCTACTATGTTTTTCAGATAGTGGCCCAAACTAAATAAGATTTTATGGGCTTGAAAGCAAGGTAAAAGATGGGTACTGCGCTGCTGGATGCGGCAGTACCCTGTTTGGTACTTTAATGATTTGAGTGTTCTACGTCCTGAAACGTTACAAAAATTTTACGCCAAGTAGATAAGACTCCATTATGCATATGTATGTCATGAGATCATGAGAATAGGCCGAAATTATGAGGTTTGAGGCCGCATGAACAGAACGTTAAATTCTGGAAATTTTTCCAGCTTATGGATTAAGACTATACATGTATTATGTGATGCATCTAGCCATGAGTTTCATATTGCACGTCATGCGTTGCATCATCATCATTCACGTGATTTATGAAACTGAGCTCATGCCAAAGAAATTATGAAAATCTATTTTAAAGAAAAGATTTCAGTTTTGAAAAGAACGACTCCTATTGGTACCGTTAATTCTAACCAGCCTAACCCGCCCAGATCCGAGGTTAATTGATCTGTTGATGGTTATGACCGTACATGCCCGGAGAGAATAGACCTGCTTATGCTATTTATGACCCTTCAGGCCCAGATAGAATAGACCTGATAATGATGATTTATGACTGTACAGGCCCAGAGAAAATAGACCGGATGATGATGATGATTTATTGCATGACCGTCTTTAGATCCAGACATAATAGATCTGAAAGGAATGGTATGACCCCTCAGGTCCAGATATAATAGATCTGAATATTCACTCCTCTTGTTTTATTTATGATGATGTTTTGAAAGAACGAATGAAAGAACTTATTCTCATTTTGTCATGACGCATCACATGTGCATATGCATACATACTGCATTTCTCTATGGCTAGTCGAATAAATGATGTATTATTACTTAGGCTATGATGATACGTTTAATATCTCCTAAGTCATGATTTTAATACGATTCCTTGCCTCTTAAGTTATGATCCTATGTCCTTACGAATCATGAGTTGAAAGCCAGATATGTTGCGAATCCAAACTTTTGGGGTTTTGGTTCTTGTGTGTACTTTCCACCTAATTCATGATTATTTATGGTATACTTGCTAGTGATATTGTCACTCACCCTATTATTTTTCTTTCCCAGAGCCTGCAGGAAACAGGGTCGAATGGATTGATGACGAGCCTAGGGTTCCCTATCCATAGGAGTGCAAGAGGAGGACAGTTGAAAGACTTTTGTTATGATGGGATATGTTTGATGGAACTTTAATTCGGATATCTCTTTTATTTTGGTGGACATTGATGTAGACTATGTCATGACTGTTCGGCATGTTTTTATTTAAAGTTTGTATTCTGCCTCAGTTTTTGCTTACTTGATGACGTGTAAGCAGGAAAGTCCATACACTTTGTCATGGGTTACGTTATGATATGAACCGACGCCTGGTACTCTCCATAGTGAAGTACGACGTGCGCACCGTACGCGGGCGAGCCGGTGCGGGGCGCTACACAATCAATACTGTACAAGAAATTTTTTATTCAACAAATCACATTGAAATTTATTAATAGATAATACAATACTCAAAATTTCTTTTTTAATAGTAGAATAAGATTTTTGTGTATCATTCCAATGACCAGAAGTATATTGAACTATAGGCTCTTTACCATTTTGTATTTGTTTTAAAATTCCATCATATCCAATATCTGATGCATCTGTTTCAACTATTTTAGAGTGATTAGGATCTGCTATATGTAAGCAGGGTATATCAGACACTAAACTTCTTATTTTCTTAACAACTGAAGTATGTTCTTCAGTCCATATTGGTGGATTTTTCTTTAATCTATTATGTAATGGTTTTGCTATTATTATGATATTTGGAATAAAATCAACAACATAATTTAAAGATCCAAGAAATCTTTGTAATTGATTTTTATCCAATATTTTATCTGGAAATTTTGATGCAAATTCCAAATATCTTTCTATTGGTAAAATTATACCTTGAGATAAATGATATCCTAAGAATCTTATTTTAGTCTGGAATAAAGACATTTTGGCTTTAGATAATACCAAACCATTTTTCTTTGCTATATAGAAGAAAGTTTTATAATGTTTAAAATGTTCTTTTATTGATTTGGAAAATATTAATACATCATCTATATAGACAATGCAAAAATTGGAATAATCCATGAATATATTATTCATAATTCTCTGATACCAAAATAGTCGTATCTCAATATTTTGAAGAAATATTTATGGTATGAATTGAATTCTTTTTATTTTTGAGTTCTTTAATATTCTGTTCTTTTATTTAATATTTATGCATTGGGGCGGTACTACCGCCTAATTTTAATTATTGCTTATATTTATTATACATCTATACAATTGGGTCGGTATATACTATTATTATTATTATTATTATTATTATTATTATTATTATTATTATTATTATTATTATTATTTTATCGAAAGACGGGCGGTACTGTCTAATGTTTTATTAATATAAGCTCTTACTTATGGCGGAAGAATACCATGGTTACATTTAAGAGCCCTATCTATGGGAGACTCTCCCAAAGAAAATTAAAATAGCTATACATGAGTCTATAATGTAAAATACGCGTATAAATTGTGTGTCTCGCAGATACGCAGAAAGTTTTCGATGGCATGCAGTGCGTCAGGCGGTCCATACAGCAGAAGATAGAATAAATTTATTGTTAGTTCCTGAAACAATAGCGGGGAATGAAGTGAAGGAAAGAATTAACCATACCTACGTCGCCTTGGCTAGTAGAGCCAAGGCAACAGAAAGATGTAGGAGGCCAACCCATATGGGAGACGATTGTGTATATGCAGCGCGGTGAAGGTGATGGCATGTCCAGTGCTCCGGCAACAGTAAAGAGAAAATAAAGCATGTAGGGGGATAGAAAGTGGTGCGTACCCATGTTGCTCGTAGTCTGGATAACTACGGGCAACAAAAGAGAGTCAAGCCAACCCATGTGGGAGACATAGGTGATACTACAGTCATGGCGGTCGTGGTCCATGATGAAAAGAGTGTCGGAAATATGGCATTTTTCTGTCCGCAATAATGATTCCTCTGAGTTGAGAAGGCAAATCTGTGGTAACAGCATAGGATGTAAAGTATTGCGTAGTGAGAGCTTGACGAGCTAGAAAATGAGCAGATTCGTTGGCTTCCCGTGGCGTGTGCATTATCGATATATGCCCCAGTCGCAATAAGGCCTATAGTCTGCGTATATCTGATGCCAGTAAGGAGGATGATGAAGTGGTGAATTGCACCAGCTCTGCACAGTCCACTTCTAATATAATGTCGTTGTATTGAGGAAGATAGTATGTGAGAGCGATGAAGGCTGCTTGTGCTTCGACTCTCAAAGGTAAATCAAGTCAGAGTGGGAAAGAAATTCCATGTATGAAATCGCCATTTGAGTTCCTAAGAATTCCACCGCCCTTGCATGTTGTTTCCCTAATGCTACGTCAGTGTTTAATTTCAAGCGACCTGATGGAAGAGGCATCCATCGCACTATTCTTGGTCGATTTGAGCGTAAAGGAGGGGATAACCCTGCAGCGACAAGCTGTGAAACTGTTGCTGCAATTTTTGTGCCCGTCATGGATGTCACCCAGGTGTATAAGTCCATACGGATGGAGCGAATTAGAGATCTTGGTGACCAAGCAAGGTCATCAAATTGAATGGATGCGTATACCTTCCATATATTCCAAAGGACAATTCCTGGGTAAATGGACTGCATGGCTCCCATAAAAGTGTTCGATGCAGAACACCAGATATATAGTAAATGTGATCGCCATGATCCAAAAGAGTAGTGTGGCAGATCCAACAAAATATTAAAGTACATCCAAATCATAGTCACCTCCGAGCAGAGAAAAAATAGATGAATTGTAGTTGCACTAGCCATGAGAAAGAATGGGCAGATCGATGGATACATTGTGAAAAACGGTTGAGGTTATCTGGCAGAGGGAGGGATCGCTGATAAAATCGCCATAGAAATAATTGAATCGCAGGTCGCTGCATACGATTCCAAATGTGCACATATGATAATAGTTGTGATTTCGAGGGTCGAACTGCATCATATGCATCCTTTAAGTTGAAGGCACCAGAAGATAAAGGCCAAACAGGAATTGTATCAAATGTCGCAATGTTCAAACATGTAGTGTTTATAGCACAAAGTCGCTTCCAGCCGGGAGAGTCATATAATCTTGGTTGGAAGTCAGTTCTATCTCCATATCTTGCACGCATACATCGGTCCCAGATGGAATCACTGCAGTGATAAAGATGCCGTAGTTTACAAGAATATGCAGCCTGTATGGATGCCAAATCACGAACACCTATACCGCCTTCATCTGTAGGGTAACATAAATTTGTCCAAGTAGACCAATGATAGCGTTCTTTGCCCCAAGAAAATCTTGCGAAGCGAGACTCTAAAGATTTGATTACATTTTTTGGTAGCCTGGTTGCAGCCATCAAATGTAATGGAAGTGATGAGAGTACAGATTTTATAAGGACGACACGGGCTACTATCCCTAGAAGTCTTGTTTGCCAACCTGCTAAACGTTTGTCTCCATGAGATAATAGATCTTGACAATGAGGGGTGCGTGTGATTCCCTTATGCAAGTAAGAACCCAAATATTTGAGCGGTAATGAAGAATGTCGCATTGGTAATTCCGTAAGAAGCTCCGCCTGCCATCTAGGAGTGATTGATTTGGAAAATACAATTGTGCTTTTTTGATAATTTATGGCCTAGCCTGAAGATAACTCATAGGATTGCAGAAAATTCTTAACATGTCGCAAGTTCCGTTTGTTAGCAGCAACAAAGAGCAGGAGATCGTCAGCTTATGTCAAATGAGAGACTGTAAATGGAATGCGGCCTAGCAGGAAAGGTCTGATGTATCCACTCTGTATGTGAGTATGTAGGGCTCGTGTAAAAACCTCTGCCACAATAATGAATAGTAAAGGAGATAAAGGATCTACTTGTTTGACTCCTCTTGTTGGTTGAAAAAATCCACTTGAAACACCATTGATTAGAATGGAGAAGTGCGTGCTAATAAGATGATTGTTGATCAATTTGATGAAGAATGCTAAGAATCCAAAGTGTTCTAGTACAAGATGCAAAAACTGCCAATTGACCCGATCGAATGCTTTTACAAGATCTAGCTTTATTAGGCAATTTGTTGATCACGGAGTGGTCCAACCAATGAATCATCTCATTAGCTAGCAGCACATGCTCAGTTATACTTTTACCTTTTTGAAAACCCGCTTGTTCAGAAGAGATGATTCTGGGTAAAATTGTGCTTATCCTTGTAGCTAATATTCGTGTCTGGATTTTGCTGAGAAATGTGCAGAGCGATATGGGACGATAGTCAGCAAAAGAAGTTTGCGATGTTCCCTTGGGTAGCAATATAATCATGGTGTGTGCTGCAGCTTTTGGTAAGGGGAATCCCAGAAAATATTCTTGTACCGTTTTACAGACGTCCGAGTGAACGATATCCCAGCATAATCAATAAAAACTTCTGTTATATCCATCTGGACCGGTGCACTTTACGGATATAGTGCCCAGACTGTGTCTCGCATTTCATCTTCTGATGGCATGGCAGTTAAGAATGCATTGTCTGCTGTTGATATAGATTTTGGAATCACCTCAAGTAATGTAGAATCCAGTTGAATTAGTTGTGCTGTAAATAAATTAGAGTAAAATTGAATAGCATCCTGTTGGATATCAGTCTGAGTATCACACAGTGTGCCATCGTCTCTGCGGATTTGATGAATATATTGTCTCCGGGGTCTGTCTTTGACAATTGCATGATAGTATGCTGTATTAGCATCACCCTCCTTTAGCCATTTTACACGTGCTTTTTGTTGCCAATATTGTAATTCTCTTGCGCAGGCAGCATGATATTCAGCTTGAGCAACAATGTATGCAATGCGGTTGTCCTGTGTAGGAGAGGTACAAATGCCAATTTTGCACGTTGAACTTATGTTTGTGTGTAGTCCACCTTGTTGAAGATATTTCCAAATACTTCTTTATTCCATATTGTGAGATCCTTCTTGAGTAGACGCAGCTTTTGACAGAATCCTCTCATTCCTCCTATTGTGGGATATGATTCCCATTTATTTCTGGTATATGTAAGGAACTGAGGATGTGATGACCACGCTGTAAGGAAGCGAAATTGCTTTGAGACAACATGTGTTGATTGTTGGCAGTGTATCAATAAGGGGCAATGGTCTGAAGTGACTTGAGGAAGATGTGTTAAATTAATCTACGTATATATGTCATAGAATGAAGAATTGCAGAATACCCAATCCTAACGGCGGCGAACTTGTCCCAATCCTCGACCTCCCATCCATGTATATCGCGTCCCATGATATGGCACCGTATGTAAGGATAAATGATCAACTACGGTATTAAAATCATGTAGAGATGATAAGGTTGGGCGAGAGCTCCCTTTATGATCATCGAGAGAAAGGAATGTATTAAAATCACCTGTTATAATCCATGGAGCAGATAGGCCAGCACCAAAAGAAGATAGATCACTCCAAAGCTGACAGCGGTCCAAAATAGTATGGCGCCCATATACACAGGAGTGCCAATAGTCCATTTGAGACGAGAGTATACGTAAGTGAAAATGTGTTACTTGATCATGAATCCTAGCTTCATGTAGTAAAATATCTGCATGTCGCCAAAAACACCAAACTCGATCACTGCACACCGAGAGGCTGGATGTAAATCCAAGCTGAAGTTGAGTCCATTGTAATATTGCCATTGGATGTTGAGGTTCTATGATAACAAGAAAATTTATTGAATACTACTGTAAAAGTAGACACAAACGAGTTAGCGAGGTCCATAGCCCTCTAATATTCCAAACTAACAAACGCATTATCATTATTGAGTGGATGAGTGTGAGGCCCGAATAGAGCTTCGGGTGGCAACTTGACATGGCAGATGTACTATCTGAGATGCAAGTTTACGATTCCTTTTTTTGACATGGACAATAAAACCATCGTTGTCATTAGGTGGAGGTTGATGAAGAATTTGTTGCAATAACACTTCATCTCATTGCGACTGAGCTAGCCCTGTCATGCGGCTAGCTATGTGAGATGAGCAGACTTATACTGCTCAACTGTGGTAGTGATAGCAGGAGGTTCTTGTTGAGCTGTTGCAGGTATATCTATGTCAGTATCAGAATGGCCATGTATAACTTCTTCAATTGAGGTCGTCTGCACATGAGTATCATCACCTACATTTCCCAGCATCGATAGATTTTGTGTTGTAAGGATGGGAGGGGCCTCAGCCAATACTGAGATGTTGGGAAGTGGAATCTATGGGTCAGATGCTAGAGGTCGATTATTTGATACTAAGATCTTGATTGCATCAGCGATGGCAGGTTTATCCAAGTGAACAGCTGGATTGGAGGCAGATTCTGGTTGATCAGTATGCAGCTTTTCTTTTTCTTTCCATATCTTCAAGTTCTGGGATGGTTTTGGAGGGTCCATAGCAGCAAGAGGGCAATTGCCCGTTTTATGTCCCAAGACACAACAAGTTGAGCAAAATAAAGGAACATCCTCATAAATCACTTGTTGAAAGAATTCATGATTCTTACTCTGAATATGCAACTTTGATGGCAATTCTTTGGAGACGTCAATTTCTACACAGACGTGAGCCACTGACGGATGTAAAATTTTCTGTATTGCAGCATCTAAACGGATTGGAGTTCCAATCATTGAGGCGATTGCAAAGAGCGCTGATTGATGATGAAGATAAACGGGTAGTGCAGGCAAAGAGAGCCATACAAGAACAATGGGAGAGTCAAACCTGGGATCAAATTCGTGTGTATATTTGGTGACGCGCATAGGGTATCCAAGAATAATCCGTGTTCGACGACAAAAACATCATGTGTAATCGCGTTCTTGATCAAAACGGATAAGAATGTGTGATTTGTCGATCAATCCCAAGTGCACCGGTCCTGCAAAACCGATACGATCAAAAGCCTTTTTCATCGCATCCATAGAGGGACGTCCATGCCAAAAGGATCCAACGAGAGTGTGCTGGAATGGTGCAATCAAAGAATCCACTTTTGCGTCAGAAAAACGGATGGATGGAAAAGCTTTGTATTTAAATGATTTTTTAGGATATATATTGGTGGAGAATTGTCCCGAAGGACGTCGGCAAACGAGGGAGGTGCAGAAGTTGCGGCCGGCGGCGGCAGGACCATCGTGGAAGACGATCACTGCGAGATCGTCGGATCTAGCGAAATGGAAATTTTTTTTACAATTATTATTACTATTACTAATATATATATATATATATATATATATATATATATATGACAGAAGATAATAACTACCGACACTAACAGAAATTAATAATAAACAAGATTAACAAAACAGAAATGTAAACAAAAGTAAAAGTGTAAGTAAAACAAAAATAAATTAATAAAATTTAAATGGGGGTGTTTAAACTCCCCAAGAAGATAAATAAAGAACAGTAAATAAAAAAGGGAGAGAGAAATAAGGTTAGACGGAACTAATTCTAGCCATATATATATTATAATCATAATAATATAATTAGGCGGTATATACCGACCCAATTAATATAGACATATAGTATATAAAAGCAATAAATAAAATAAAGAACAGAATATTAAATAACTCAAATATAAAAGAATTCAATTCATACCATATATATTTCTTCAAAATATGGAGATACAATTATTGTTGAAGATTGAAGATCTTCAGGGTTATTGGCTTCAAGGCTATTGAAGATATTCAAGAACAAATAAAGTGTTCTTGGTATTGGAGAATATTGGAGAAAGGATGGGAGTTATTGGATGGAAATGGAGAGGGTGAATGGAGAGAGAAAGTGGAAGAAAGATTGTGAGAAAAACTTGTGTTCTTTCAAGGTTTCATACCCCCTCATTTTATAGGAATTTTGAGGGGAATATGGCCAAAATAAAGGTCCCTCCACTATGAATTGTCTGGTCATTTCCACCAAAATATTTTAATAATAATTTTTTTTAATAATTTTTTTGAAATTCATGTTATATGAGAGATATAACAAGTTATACATCATTGAAATATTACATCAATACAAATATTACAAATATTACAAATATTCAACTTATTCTATCAAATCAATGTCTTCGTCAACTGCATTCTGAGATTGCATCCTTGATTTGTGTAATAAAAATTGTTCATGTCCGGGCTTCACCGGTGTTGTTATTGTTTTTCTGCTATCTGCAATTTGTTTTTGTGCATTCCATGTCTTTATTTGTTCCATAACTTTGTGAGGGTAAATAGAATCTGGAATATTGAATGCTGTCCACCATTTGATATAAAATTTTCTTTTTATTAAGGGTACTTTCTTTTTTGGAGTATATTCTGCTCTCTATTGGAATACCCATGGTAAATAGAACTTCATATGAAATATCATCATTTCCGAAAATATCTTCTCTTCATCTGTTGGAGAATACGTCTTCGTGAATACTTGTGGCGATGGTCTCACTACATCATTCAAATATTCTGCACAAGACCCAAAATGATCCCACAATGCTGCGAACCAGTATGGAATATTTCTCGTCGTTATTTTCCTGGTATCAAAAATATCAATCAGGTGCGTGAACCCCTGGAGTTTTGAAAATATAGGGAATTATACCAAGCTTGTTGGTAATCCCAATAATTAAAAGAGACATTTGAAAATAAATTTGAATATATCCTGCAGGAAAATCAATTTCCTCGGATAAAGATCCAAATTGTTTTTGCAATTGCTCCGGTGTCATTATAGACACTATTATAAAGTTGGAGAAGGCATACTCAGTATTTTCTTTATTAAAATGATGTTTTATTTCAACAGAATTTGTCATTATCAACAGACGTTGATAATATTCTTTGGTTTTCACAATATTCCATGATTTATAGAAAAATTCTTTTCCAAAATAATTTTGTAAGGCAAATAGGGGATTAGTATCATAATATGATTTTTCTATAGTAGTAATATATTGATAGAATGATTTTTCCACAAACTGCGTTGTTTGCACTGCCTTTTTATATGTAGGCATTTTGCTCGTCACCTCTGTGGATTGGGGTTTGAAGACTTTATTTGGTTTTTGGGTTATTAAAGTGGATGACTTAGGTTTAGATATTGCTGATGATGAGGTTTCAGCTATTTATGTAGTTTTTGGTATATTGAATTTTTCAAGCAATGCTTGAAATTCAGAACTATTGGATAGGCTTTCAATAATAGATATGGGTGTTTTATTTGGAGATATTTAAGATGGATGTGTGGGCATACAAGGCTAGACCGGATCAGAAACGAGGTGTTTCGGGAAAGGTTAGGAGTGGCTAGTATAGCCGATAAGATAAGAGAGGGAAGATTAAGATGGTTTGGGCATGTCAAGCGGAGACAGACAATGGCGTCGGTCAGAGCAATTGAAAGCCTAATTGTAGAGGGAAACAGGAGTAAAGGCAGACCCAAACTGACTTGGGATGAGCAGATAAGACACGACTTACTAGATTTGCACCTCTCTGAGGACATGGTCCAGGATAGGAGTTTATGGAGACATAAGATTAAGGTTAACGAGGTATAAGTCATATATAGGAACACTTTAGAGTATATGCAGGGACATAGATAGGCGTAGACACGATCTACGCTTTAGGTTAACTTCCTACTTGGTGGCATATATTTTACTGTTCTTTTACATTACATGTACATATATACGTGATGTGTATTTTAATATCGAAAGACCTTTATTTGTATTTCTTCAATTTACTCACTAACACACTAGCACAACATATCTCTATTATCATGTCATTTATGCAGGTAGAGCCGGGGGTCTCACTGGAAGCAGACTCTCTATCCCTTGGGATAGAGGTATTGTCTGCCTACCACTTACCCTCCCCAGACCCTGACGATAGCTTTTGTTGTCGTTGGGATATACTGGGTATGGATGATGATGATGGAACTGCGGCTATTGGTGTTTTTTTGAAGAAGTTCTTCATCTTCTTCAACTTTATCCGCCCACGTTTTCCGTGGGATATTATTGTCATTATTTGCTGGAAGCTTTCCTTTGTCCTTTGACTTCCTCGGCATTATGCCTGTTTTGGAGGAATTCTCTGGTCAGAAAGTCGGGAACAAAATTTGTATCTCCTTTTATATATTCAATATCAAAATCATAAATACTTAATAAAGCTTGCCATCTAGCAAATATTTGTTTTGAAGCTAAATTTTTAACATTCTTTTGCAAAATATCTTTCGCAGATTTGCAATCAATACGTAAAAGAAATTTTTTATTCAACAAATCACTTTGAAATTTATTAATACATAATACAATACTCAAAATTTCTTTTTTAATAGTAGAATATGATTTTTGGGTATCATTCCAATGACTAGAAGTATATTGAACTATAGACTCTTTTTTATTTTGTAATTGTTTTAATATTCCACCATATCCAATATCTGATGCATCTGTTTCAACTATTTTAAATAGATTTGGATCTGCTATATGTAAGCATGGTATATCAGATACTAGACTTTTTATTTTTTTAACTACTGAAGTATGTTCTTCAGTCCATATTGGTGGATTTTTCTTTAATCTATTATATAATTGTTTTGCAATTATTATTATATTTGGAATAAAATCAACAACATAATTTAAAGATCCAAGAAATCTTTGTAATTGATTTTTATTCAATATTTTATCGAGAAATTTGGATGCAAATTCTAGAGATCTTTCTATTGGTAAAATTGTTCCTTGGGTTAAATGATGACCTAAGAATTTTATTTTAGTCTGAAATAAACACATTTTGGATTTGGATAATACTAAGCCATTTTTCTTTGCTATATAAAAGAAAGTTTTTAAGTGTTTAAAATGTTCTTCTATTGATTTTGAAAATATTAATACATCATCTATATAGACAATGCAAAAATTAGAATAATCCATAAATATATTATTCATAATTCTCTGATATTCAGAAGGTGCATTTTTTAATCCAAAAGGCATTACTTTCCATTCATATTGACCAAATGGAACTGTGAATGATGTTTTGTATCTATCTTTTTCTGATATTTGTATTTGCCAAAATCCTGATTTCATATCAAATTTTAAATATATTCATACAAAATGTAACCTTGTTAATAAATCTTTTTTATTAGGTAATGGATATCTTATCTATTTTAATGCTTTATTTAATGGTTTATAATTTATTAGTAATCTAGGTGTTCCTCTTTCTATTTCTGTATTTTTATTTACATAAAAAGCAGCACAACTCCAAGGAGACCTTGATTTTTGTATTAAACCTTTTGATTCTAAATCTTGTATTTATTTTTTGCAATGTTTTTCCAATTCATCATTCATTTGAATTAGTCTTGCTTTTGTAGGTATTTCTTCTTCTTTAAATTCTGAAGTGTATGGAAGATCAACTATATGTTGTTTTCTTGACCAGAAAGCATTTGGAAGATCTGAACAAAGTTCATTTTCAAATGATAACTTAAGATTTTGTATTTTAGAAATTATCTTAGGATCTTTTAATGATTGTTCTATTTTATCGATATTTACTTTATCCTTTAATGATTGTAATTGGAAATTCTTACTCTTGATTATTGCATTTATCTGTTCTTTATGAATCGAACAAGCCTTAATTAAATCTAAATTTTTTGTTTTAGGTTTTTCTAAAAATTCAAAATGTAATTTTTTATTTCTTATTATGAATGAGATTGAATTAATTCCTACCTTATATGGTGTAATTAAATTCATAAAAGGTGTTCCTAGTATAACTGCATGATTAATATCATCCACAACTAAGAACAATGTTTTTATTGATGTATTTGATTTTATAATGTAAGCTTCGGTTTTACTTTTGACTTGTAATTTGTTATTATTTGTTGTAGAGAGTCTTGTAGTTATTGATTCTCTATAAGATTTTGGGACTAAATTTGTTTTAATACAATTTAAATCTGCTCCTGTATCAAATAGAGCAATTGTATCTAAATGGTATTGTTCTGAGAATTTTATTGTTACACTTATCAAATATTTTCTTGATGTTATTTCTCTTAAAACAAATAAAAAATCTTCTGGCACATTAGAAATATTTTCTATGATATCTGTATCTATATTTGTATCTATTTTTATTGGTTCTGTTTCTGAAGATTGATCAGACTCTTCTGCAGTCTGTAATTTTGTTAGTATTAATTTCATAACTTCTGAATCTTTTTTTTGTTTATTTTTTAATTCTTTTAATTCTATTTTTATTTCTTTTATTTCTTTTTGTAGATCTGGGATTGTTGTACTTTTATTCTTTGTATTCTTATTTTTATTTAATATACTAGTTAAATCATAATAACTAGTTGAAACGTTTGGTAATATAATTGGTTTATTTGTTTCCTTTTGTTTTGAATTTATATCTATTATTCTATCCAAATATTCTTTTTGTAATTGAGGATTTTCTAAACGTTTTAACATTTCTAATATTGTTTTGTTGTTCTTTTGTCAGAACATAAAGATGTTTTTCTTCATCAGAGGTTTCTGAAGAAGATGTGTATAATTCATCAACTTGAAGATCTTCAGCAGACTCGAAAGATGTTTCTTCTGTCTCCGAAGAAGATTCAACAAGTAGATTTGAAATTTTCTCTAGTATATATTCTTCTAAATTTAATTCTTGTAATTTTGTTTTTAATCTACAATAATTTGCAGTATGACCTTTCTTATGACATTTATAACATTCAATATTTTTGTAATCTTTTGTATTTTTATTTTTCTTGTAATTTGTCTTTCTATAAGGTTTTTTAGTATATTTATTATTGTAATTATTTTTATAGAATTCATTAGAGGATTTTTGGAATCTTTTATTATATTTAGTATTTTTATTATATTTGTTGTTATATGGCTTTCTAATATTTCTATGATAAGGTTTTCTAGAACATTCTCCTTGACATTCATTATTATAAGGTTTATATGGATCATTATCAAATTGTTTACAGAAAGTTCCTAATTCAGACTTGGTCTGCCTTAATTCTTTCTTTAAACCACTTTGTAACCTTATATCTTGGCATAATCTTAATCCTTCTTTTTGTATAAAACTTATTAATTCTCCATATGTATAGTTTGAATAAGAAATTATTTGTTGTCCTGAATTTTCTCTAATTTTATTTCTAACTTTTTCTCATAATAAATTTTGTAATCCTGCAAGGAATTTTTCCTTCCAGAATGGCTGATTGGAATCTTCTCTAATCATGACTCTGGTTAGAAAAGTATTTTTATACCATTGAAAATCACTAAGTTTTCTACATCTTAAATTTGCTAATAATTCAGCATTTTTATCTTTAATATGTGATAGGTCACCTATAAAATATAAAGATGTACATAATATAAGTGTGGCAACAGAATCAGATACTGTTCCTTCATCAATAATTATAGGATTATTTTCTTCATGAACTTTTATTGCATTTAATATTTCTTGTCTCTGTATGGGAGTTAAATAATGATCCCACCAACCTTTAAGTTGTCCAGAGAACCCAGAAATAAGATATTCAGCAATTGCTTTATCATCAGGTGTTAACTGAGTGCTATAAGCATTTGTTGCCATTGTCATTTGTTGTAATACATTAATTATTTGATATTCTGACATTCCATCTATATTCCAAGAATATATGGATTGTGCATTAAAACGATATTAGAAATCGGTTTTATTTTTAAATCGGTTGACATTTGTACTGGTACTATAGATTTATCCCATTCTATTTTTTCTACTTTATTTTCTTTAGAACTATTATTCTGGAATTGTGCATATGCTTTGCTTATTTTATTATCTAAGCTATCAGAATTTTCAGAATTATCTGAAGATTCATTTTCTTCTAAATTATTAATTTTAGAAGAAGTGACTTCTTTTTCTTTATTTCTAGTTCTGCTAGCTATAGAAGTATTAACATTTGAATCTGCTACTACTTCATTGGTTATAGAATTACTATTTTCTAAACTTATTTCTATACGACTTTATTGTTATTTTATAAATTGATTGAAATCATCTTTATTAGATATAGGTTGCATAGAAGATGATATTTGAAAAGGTTTGAATAATGGTTGTTTAAATTTTTGGTTAGGTAATTCTTCATTCATAGATTTTATTGGTTGTGTTTGGTAATATTTTTCTAACTTATCTAATTGCTTTCCTATTGTATGTATGTGGCGCCCCGCACCCCGGCCCCGCCGAAGTCGGTGCACCCGCCGTACTTCACTAAGGATAGTACTAGGCGTCATCCATACACGTCGTGATCCATGATAGGATTGCATGGATTTTCGTGCTTACGCGCAATCAAGTAAGCGAAACCGTGGCAGAAATTAAACTTCAAATTAAAAGCATCACCACAATTAGTTCAAGTTTTCAACCCACATAAATCGTAGTAGAAAGCGACAAAAGCAAATTGTTTTCCAACTCCATTACACAACTCAGTCATTTCCTTAAAGCTGGCAAGTTCGGTCTTTTAATCCTGGCCATCCTCCAGTGCACTCACGGGTAGGGAACCCTAGGTTCGTCATCAATCCACTCTACTTTGTCTCTTGCCACCTCTGGAGAGAAAAATAGGGTGAGTGACAATGTCACCAGCAAGTATACTATAATAATCATGGGTTAAATGGAAAGTACGAACAAGAACAGATTCCCAAAAAGTTTGGTTTAGAAGCATACCTGTCCTTCGACCAATATTCGATAAAGATCATCGCTTAATGTAACAAGATCATAACGTAAGTAAAAATCACCACTCGAAGCAAAGTATAACATTAAGAGACCTTAAACTTATATTGAATAACCCAAAAAGAATCATCACTTAGGGTCTACAGAGTCGTCACAACTTGAATCTCACGAGTTGCTACATGAAGGTAATAAGCATGCATGTGTACGTGTAAATGCATCGCGATAAAATGAAATGTGATCTTTCATGCTATCTTTAAAATCATCATCATCGTAAAACAATAGAGTGTTCAGATCTATCTTCCCGGATCTGAGGCGGTAACTTCTTCCCTTCGAATCTATTATCCCCGGATTTGGAACGGTAACATCATCATACTTGCCGGGTCTATTCTTTTCCGGGCCCGCACGGTCATCATCATCATTCTCATCATCAGGCCTATTATTTTCTGGGCCTACATGGTCATTCTGTCAGATCGCTTAACCCGGATCTGCTCGGGTTCATACTGGCCAAGTTCATACTCACACACGGTACCGGTGGGGAATCATTCAAAACAAAATTGTCATTTGAAAACACTTTTCATCTTTCTTTCTAATAAAAAGACATGCTGTAAATCATGTATGCGACGATGATGCAATGCAATGACATGTATCGTGCAAATGACGGCATAATGCATGACGTAAATGAATAGCACGTCTGGTTGCCATGCTGGAATTTTCCAGCTTAGTAGCGTCTACTTCTCCTTAGAAGTTTCTTACTAAAATGCACGTTTTAGGCCCATTGGTTCACATGCTCTTCTCCGTAAATGTCATAAGTGAGTGCCATGCATGCATTGTGGGATTACAATGTCGATAAGGAACTCGTTTGCTCTTTTTCATGAGACGGGGTAATCTGAATTCTGGAATGACCATATTTTATTATAAAATTCATGGTGAACAATCCTTTAATCTTTTTCTGGAAATTCCAACTCTCCAATTTAATAAACTCATTGGGCTATCATCCTGTCAATTTTTAGCCCAATTTCAATTTCCTAAGGCCCTTTTCCAGATCATGCAAATTGTGACACAAATTCTGTCCATCCAGCATATTTCAGTTTGAACTGTTTTACTAGAAAATTTATTAAAAGTAAACCACAACTTATTTTGACAAAATTCCAACTGCCACCCCTTCTTTATTCATGTGGTTAGTGTCATACCGAAAATTAGTGGATTTGCACACCTCTAAGGCCCATTTTTAGACTTCCAAACACGTTACTTAAATTCTGTGCTGTGCAACTTTTTCCAGCAGGACCAATCTCAGAAGAAAATTCATTAAAAATAAACCGTGGCTATTTTTAATATGATTCCAACTCTCACACCTAACAAACACATAAAACTAATAGCATACCAAAAATTAGTAGAATTGAAGGTTCCTAAGGTCTCTTTTCTGGCTTCACAAAACAGTCTAAATTTCGGTCTAGCTCCAGAATTTTCCAGTGATCATATTTTCTTCCTGAATGTCCTTAGCCCACATTTTTGTCACCAACACTTAGCAACAAATTTTGAGATGAACACACGCACCCTTCACCAACAGCCTCATTATTTGGTGCATGCAAGAAAATGATATAACCAATAGTATATTAAACCTAACACACAATAAAATCAAAACTTGTCCCCACTTTCTTGCTATATTGACATTTTTCATATAAAATCACCCATCCACCCTTAACCCTTCCACCGTGAGCCTTTCATCATGAAAGGAAGGATCTTTAACACATCCAAGCCTAGATTAGCACATAAATATGCATATAACCCTCAAAGAACACATCTTTGGAGCAAAGTTCTACTCTTACACATTTATATGTCCTAGGCCGAAAGTTTTGGGCTTACAACTTACCATTTTAAAACTAAGATTAGATCTTAGGTATATCTAGCCATTCATGCACACACTTTCACATCTAAACCATAAAGAGTATGGTGTACTTGCCTTTTGCTTACTCTTCTTGGTGAGATGTTGAAAAAGTTGAATTCTTGCCTTCTCTATGCATGCATCCCACGGTGGTGAGGAGGAAAAAGGAGTAAGGTTAGTCTACACCTTTAACCAAGATATATCCTTAAAAGCTAGGGGACTTACCAAAAGGCTTGAGTGGTATTCAAGCTTCTCTAGCTTAGAATCCTTAGAAGCTTGAGACTTGAGAAAACACACCATGAGTTTCATCTCAAGAAAAATGTAAATGTCTTCTCAAGAGACTAAGAACACTTACCTAATGTCTTTTAGCCTTGGAATAACCTAATCCCTCTTGGTTGCTCTTCTTGGCCGTGGGTTTGGAAGAGAAAGGGAGAGAAGGAGTTCTTTTGCTCTTGAGACACTTTGGAGTGTTTGAAAAATCTAGAGAGTGCTCAAGTGTATTTTGGGGGAAAAACTCTTCTTCTTTTGGCTAGGTTAGCCGTTGGGCAAAAGGGGTGGGTGAGGGTTTAACCTCAATTAAATTCCTAACCCTAGGTTACTTTTAGGCTAATCATGGTTTCTTTTGACTAACCTTAGTTACTTAGGCCTAGTTAGGTTACACCTCATTAACTTCCAGCCACCCTTTTCTTAATTAGCCTCTCCCCCCTTTCCCTCTTAATACCGCCGGCGGTTGGGGTCTTTAATGACCCCAACTAAGCCTTTGTAATTTCTTTAGCCATCTTTTGTTTTTCCTAAAAAAATGATACATATTTATTCTATTGGTTTATATTTAAATAGGGATTTAAGAAATAGCCTTTCTTGGCTATGCGCCGAACTTACCAAGCCATGGAGAAATTGGATCCTTCCTTGTAATACACATAGTACTCTTCATGACATACTTATAATGATCATTGAAATTTCAAACGCAAACATATATTGTCACATGTTTACTAACTCATCCTTAGGTACAAGAAGGATTCTCTAATTGGGTTACAACATTCTCCCCTCTTATTATATGTTTCGTCCTCGAAACTTGAAAGTGCTAACCAAAGAGGTGAGGGTACAAATTTTTCATGTCCTCTTCTAGTTCCCAGGTAGACTCATCCACAGAATGGTTCTTCCATTGTACCTTAACCATTGGTATAGTTCGTTTCCTTAGCACCTTTTCCTTACGATCGACTATCTTTTCTGGTCCTTCCTCATAGGTCGTGTCAGCTTCCAGCTTCAAAGGTTGATCTTTTATGACATGACTAGGATCGTGTACATATCGTCGCAGTTGAGAGACATGAAACACGTCATGGATTTGAGATAGGGTGGGCAGTAGAGCGAGTCGATAGGCCACTTTTCCAATTCTTTCAAGAACCTCGTATGGCCCAATAAATCTTGGGCTCAACTTCCCTTTAATACCAAATCTTTTAATTCCCTTGGTTGGCGACACTTTTAGAAACACTTTTTCTCCATCTTGAAATTCTAACGGTCGTCGCTTCTCATCTGCCCAGACCTTGCTTCTATCTTGGGCCGCTTGTAACTTTTGCATTATAATTTTTATTTTCTCTCGAGCTTGCTCTACTAGGTCGGGTCCAGTGAGAATCTTGTCTCCTATTTCATCCCAATAAAGAAGAGATTGGCACTTCCTTCCATAGAGTGCTTTGTACAGGGCCATTCCTATAGATCGATGGTAGCTGTTGTTATATGAAAATTCTACTAGTTTGAGACTCCGATCCCAGCTTTTCCCAAAGTCGAGTGTGCAAGATCGCAACATGTCTTCCAGTGTCTGAATAGTTCTTTCTGATTGACCATCCGTTTGGGGATGAAATGCCGAGCTCATGTGAATTTCAGTACCCATTGTTTTTTGAAAAGCTATCGAGAATCATGTTGTGAAACGAGGGTCGCGATCACACACAATACTTAGGGGTACTCCATGAAGACTTACAATTTGTTCTACGTACATCGTAGCCAACTTTTCCATTGGAGCCTTGATTGTCATAGCCATGAAATGGGCGGACTTGGTTAGACGATCAACGACCACCCAAATGGCATCGCAACCGTTTTTCGTTCTAGGCAGGTCAGTAACAAAATCCATAGAAATGTGGTCCCATTTCCATTCGGGAACTTCGAGAGGCTGCAGCAACCCTGCGGGTTTCTGGTGTTCTGCTTTCACCTTCTGGCACACGAGGCATTTTTCCACAAATTCTGTAATCTGTCTTTTCATGCCGCGCCACCAGAATCGTTGTTTCAAATCTTGATACATTTTATTGGCTCCAGGATGGATAGATAATCGCGAGTTATGTGCCTCCTTGAGAACTTCGTTCAACATGTCTTTGTTATTGGGTATGCACAATCTTTCTTGAAACCACAAACTGTTGTCATCTCGAACCTTAAATTCTCCAATGGTTTTCGTCTGTACTCGGTCCTTTATCTTCCTTAGGGTTTAGTCATTTTCTTGCTCCTCTTTAATTCTGTCCATTAGTGAAGGAATTATCATCATTTTTGCGAGCATGCCCTCAATTGAATCGACTTCTTCTAGATCAAATTCCTCCATGTCCCGCTGCAAAGGGGGTTGGCGTGGATGGCTTGTTTTTCTACTTAATGCGTCTGCCACATTATTGGCTTTTCTGGGTGATATTGAATTGATAGGTCATAGTCCTTTATTAACTCTAGCCATCTTCGTTGTCGCATGTTTAGCTCTTTTTGGGTGAATTACCTTTGAGACTTTTGTGGTCCGTGAAAATTTCGCACTTTTCACCGTACAAATAGTGCCTCCATATTTTTAGTGTGAAGACCACAGCTGCCAACTCAAGGTCGTGTACAAGATAGTTTTGTTCAAATGGTTTTAACTGTCGGGATGCATATGCAATTACTTGATCTTTTTGCATTAGTACACATCCTAACCCGTTCTTAGAGGCATCACTATACACCACAAAGAAGGGAATGGGCTGTGCCAGGACTGGGGCGGAGGTCAGTTTCTTCTTCAATTCAGTAAAGCTATTCTCGCAGTCTGAGGTCCATTCGAACTTGGTTTTCTTCTGGGTTAAGCGGGTCATGGGCATAGCAATCCGGGAGAATCCTTCTACAAACTTTCGATAGTAATCTACGAGACCGAGAAAACTTCGTACTTCCGTAACATTTGTCGGCCTGGGCCACTCCGTGATTGCTTCGATTTTCTTGGGATCTACTGATATCCCTTTTTTGGATATCACATGCCCTAGGAAGGCTACACTTCGTAGCAAGAATTCGCACATATTGAACTTCGCATACAGTTGCTCCCTTCGTAAAATGTCCAGAGCAATCCTTAGATGGGCCGCATGGGTTTCTTCATCTGGTGAATATATCAAGATGTCGTCTATGAAGACTACGACGAATTTGTCTAATTGTTCTTGAAAAACTCGGTTCATTAGATCCATGAATGCGGCAGGCGCATTGGTCAGCCCGAACGGCATTACTAGGAACTCGTAATGTCCGTAACAGGTTCTGAATGCAGTTTTGTGGACGTCTTCAGCCTTGATCTTCAACTGGAAGTATCCCAAGCGAAGATCAATCTTACTGAAAATTCTTGCCCCCTGCATCAAGGTACTTTTAGGTAGGGTTCATAAGAAACTTATTACTAAAATAAAATGTTTTGTTCGCTTACCCGAAGTTGATCGAACAAGTCATCGATCCTTGGCAAGGGGTACTTATTCTTTATAGTGATTTTATTGAGCTCTCTATAGTCACTACATAATCGCATACTTCCGTCCTTCTTTTTGACGAACAGTACCGGAGCTCCCCAAGGTGAAACACTTGGGCGTATCAGCTTCTTTTCCAATAACTCACGTAGCTGCTCCTTAAGCTCTTTCAGTTCTGCGGGGGCCATTTTGTAGGGAGCCTTCGATATTGGCTCGGATCTTGGAATCAGGTTGATCTCAAAAGATATTTCCTGATCCGGGGGAAAGCCTGGCAATTCTTCTGGAAAAACTTCCGGATATTCTCGGACTACTGGAACTTGGGTTAAGTCTGTGGGTGCTTGATCAGTGTTTATGGTATAGACGAGATATCCTTGATGCCCTTTCTTTAAAGCTTTACTGGCGCGAATTGCATTTACATAAATGTTCTTAGGATTCTTTCGTAACTTTGATCCCCCTTGAAAGGTTACGTCTTTATGTGTGGGGTCCTTAAAGGTAACCTGCTTTTCACTACAATCGATGTTGGCATAGTTCTTGGAGAGCCAGTCCATTCCAAGAATTACATCGAAGTCCGTCATGGGTATGGAAATTAAATCGGCGTCAAACCGATGGTTATTAAACTCAAGTTCACAATTTTTGAATACATGGTGAGCTACAAGCACCTGCTCCACAGCTGCTTGGATTCTATAAGGTGCATCACTATGGGTTGGGCCTTTCTCAATATTCTTTGCGAATCTCTTAGATATGAAAGAGTGGCTGGCGCCACTGTCAAATAGTACGTTGGCAGGTATTGAACATACTAGTATAACTCCTGAATCATATAGTTCTTACTAAGCAACCATAAGATAACGATGTTGTAAAAGAAAAGTAGTACGGTTTCCGGAAAATACCTGTTACCACATTGTCGGCTTCCTCAGCAGCTACGTCAGTCATAGCATGGACTCGTGCGTTGGTACGCTGACGCTGAGGTTTTGGTGGCTGTTGTTGTTGCTGGGCTCCCTTCTCAGGACACTCTCTGGCCATATGTCCTGTTTTCCCACATCCAAATCAGGTAGTCTCTTTGTTTTGACAGTCGTTTTGGATGTACCCAATCTAACCGCATCCGAAACATTTCCCAGCCTGGATATAACATTCTCCTACATGGAACTTACCACAATGAACGCATTTTGGAATGGAAGATTTTTGTCCCTGATTCTGTGATTGGTTTTTCTGGGAGCGGCGTTGAAATCGGTTCTTCCCTTGACGCCCTGGCCCCCTTGTGTTTTGCTTGGCGGTTTTACGGGGCCCTCCACTTCCCGACATCTCCCTTCCCCTCTTTTGGCTAAACTCGTCCCTGCAGATGATATCTCTTTCAATTCTGTAACAAGCATCTAGAAGGGCACCAAAGTTTGCTGGGTTGGCATTAACCAGCCATGTTCGGATTCTAGGGTTCAGTCCTCTTTCGAATTTCAACATCTTTGTTTCTTCATCGTTCATAGTAGATGGTTGGAATCTTCCCAGAGCTATAAATTTGTTGGCGTAGTCGGAAACCGTCATTCCAGACTCTTGTATCAGGGATTTGAATTCATGTCTTTTCTGTAGTTTGACCGAAGGGGGTATGTAGAACTTGTTAAATTCCTGGAGGAACCTTTCCCAGGGAATTGGTCTTGATAAAGCTTGTAGATTGGCCTTCCACCATTGATTGGCCTCTCCTAACAGAAAGGGTCTAACTGCTTGAGTCTTTACTTCTTCTGGGGCTCTAATTAGTTCGAAGCAATTTTCCACCTCATCAAGCCATTTTTTCAGCCATATCAGAATCTGACTTTCCTTCGAACGGTGGAACATTGGCTCTTTTCAACTTCTCAAAGTAATACTGAGCATCTCTAATCGGCTCGCGAGGTTGAGGATTATTCTGCTGGAGCATCACTTGCCCAATTTGTGTAACCGTTTGGCAAAAGTTCTGAAAAGTGTTGATGTCTGGAATCATAGGTGGAAAAGGTCCTTGTGGTGGAGGGACGTTCTGAACTGGCGGTGGATTTTGGCCTTGAGGCGGTGGAGGTGGAGGGGCCTGAGCGGGTGGAGGTGGGATAGGCTCTTGCACCTCGGGCCTAGCTCTGGCAGGTCTCCCTCTGGGTCGCACCATCTGCAGCATGCAGTGTCGACTTTATTCAGTACAGGAACGTCACAACTAGTAACAAAATTTACTTGGCATATCGGAAGAACATATGCGTACATACATTATTGTTTAAATTTACGATATGTCATTAGTTGGGGCCTATCACTGGGCCGTGCCCTAGTTTGTTGGTCGAAGTCGTTCTGTTCTAAGGTCAACTCTCATCTAAGATCAATTCTTAGGTCTAAGATCAAACTTAGTCGACTATAGTCATAACTTAGTTCCATATTCTGCCCAGATCTGGAGCCTTCGCTCTGATACCACCTGTGGCGTCCCGCACCCTGGACCCACCGAAGTCGGTGCACCAGTCGTACTTCACTAAGGAGAGTACTAGGCGTCATCCATACACGTCGTGATCCATGATAGGATTGCATGGATTTTCGTGCTTACGCGCAATCAAGTAAGCGAAACCGTGGCAGAAATTAAACTTCAAATTAAAAGCATCACCACAATTAGTTCAAGTTTTCAACCCACATAAATCGTAGTAGAAAGCGACAAAAGCAAATTATTTTCCAACTCCATTACACAACTCAGTCATTTCCTTAAAGCTGGCAAGTTCGGTCTTTTAATCCTGGCCATCCTCCAGTGCACTCACGGGTAGGGAACCCTAGGTTCGTCATCAATCCACTCTACTTTGTCTCCTGCCACCTCTTGAGAGAAAAATAGGGTGAGTGACAATGTCACCAGCAAGTATACTATAATAATCATGGGTTAAATAGAAAGTACGAACAAGAACCGATTCCCAAAAAGTTTGGTTTAGAAGCAGACCTGTCCTTCGACCAATATTCGATAAAGATCATCGCTTAATGTAACAAGATCATAACTTAAGTAAAAATCACCACTCGAAGCAAAGTATAACATTAAGAGACCTTAAACTTGTATTGAATAACCCAAAAAGAATCATCACTTAGGGTCTACACAGTCGTCACAACTTGAATCTCACGAGTTGCTACATGAAGGTAATAAGCATGCATGTGTACGTGTAAATGCATCGCGATAAAATGAAATGTGATCTTTCATGCTATATTTAAAATCATCATCATCGTAAAACAATAGAGTGTTCAGATCTATCTTCCCGGATCTGAGGCGGTAACTTCTTCTCTTCGAATCTATTATCCCCGGATTTGGAACGGTAACGTCATCATAATTGCCGGGTCTATTCATTTCCAGGCCCGCACGGTCATCATCATCTTTCTCATCATCAGGCCTATTATTTTCCGGGCCTGCACGGTCATTCTGTCAGATTGCTTAACCCGGATCTGCTCGGGTTCATACTGGCCAAGTTCATACTCACACACGGTACCAGTGGGGAATCATTCAAAACGAAATTGTCATTTGAAAACACTTTTCATCTTTCTTTCTTATAAAAAGACATGCTGTAAATCATGTACGCGACGATGATGCAATGCAATGACATGTATCGTGCAAATGACGGCATAATGCATGACGTAAATGAATAGACACGTCTGGTTGCCATGCTGGAATTTTCCAGCTTAGTAGCGTCTACTTCTCCTTAGACGTTTCTTACTAAAATGCCGTTTTAGGCCCATTGGTTCACATGCTCTTCTCCGTAAATGTCATACGTGAGTGCCATGCATTCATTATGGGATTACAATGTCGATAAGGAACTCGTTTGCTCTTTTTCATGAGACGGGGTAATCTGAATTCTGGAATGACCATATTTTATTATAAAATTCATGGTGAACAGTCCTTTAATCTTTTTCTGAAAATTCCAACTCTCCAATTTAATAAACTCATTGGGCTAGCATCTTGTCAATTTTTAGCCCAATTTCAATTTCCTAAGGCCCTTTTCCAGATCATGCAAATCGTGACACAAATTCTGTCCATCCAGCATATTTAAGTTTGACCCGTTTTACTAGAAAATTTATTACAAATAAACCACAACTTATTTTGACAAAATTCCAACTGCCACCCCTTCTTTATTCATGGGGTTAGTGTCATACCGAAAATTAGTGGATTTGCACACCTCTAAGGCCCATTTTAGACTTCCAAACACGTTATTTAAATTCTGTGCTGTGCAACTTTTTCCAGCAGGATCAATCTCAGAAGAAAATTCATTAAAAATAAACCGTGGCTCTTTTTATTATGATTCCAACTCTCACACCTAACAAACATATAAAACTAATAGCATACCAAAAATTAGTGGAATTGAAGGTTCCTAAGGTCCCTTTTCTGGCTTCACAAAACAGTCTAAATTTCGGTCCACCTCCAGAATTTTCCAGTGATCATATTTTCTTCCTAAATGTACTTAGCCCACATTTTTGTCACCAACACTTAGCAACAAATTTTGAGATGAACACATGCACCCTTCACCAACAGCCTCATTATTTGGTGCATGCAAGAAAATGATATAACCAAGAGTATATTAAACCTAACACACAACAAAATCAAAACTTGTCCCCACTTCCTTGCTATATTGACATTTTTCATGTAAAATCACCCATCCTCCCTTAACCCTTCCACCGTGAGCCTTTCATCATGAAAGGAAGGATCTTTAACACATCCAAGCCTAGAATAGCACATAAATATGCATATAACCCTCAAAGAACACATCTTTGGAGCAAAGTTCCACTCCTACACATTTATATGTCCTAGGCCAAAAGTTTTGGTCTTACAACTTACCATTTTACAACTAAGATTAGATCTTAGGTATATCTAGCCATTCATGCACACACTTTCACATCTAAACCATAAAGAGTATAGTGTACTTGCCTTTTGCTTACTCTTCTTGGTGAGATGTTGAAAAAGTTGAATTCTTGCCTTCTCTATGCATGCATCCCACGGTGGTGAGGAGGAAAAAGGAGTAAGGTTAGTCTACACCTTTAACCAAGATATATCCTTAAAAGCTAGGGGACTTACCAAAAGGCTTGAGTGGTATCCAAGCTTCTCTAGCTTAGAATCCTTAGAAGCTTGAGACTTGAGCCTAGTGACCATTGGAGGTCATGGTTATGAACAAGAGAAAACACACCATGAGTTTCATCTCAAGAAAAATGTAAATGTCTTCTCAAGAGACTAAGAAAACTTACCTAATGTCTTTTAGCCTTGGAATAACCTAATCCCTCTTGGTTGCTCTTCTTGGCCGTGGGTTTGGAAGAGAATGGGAGAGAATGAGTTCTTTTGCTCTTGAGACACTTTGGAGTGTTTGAAAAATCTAGAGAGTGCTCAAGTGTATTTTGGGGGAAAAACTCTTCTTCTTTTGGCTAGGTTAGCCGTTGGGCAAAAGGGGTGGGTGAGGGTTTAACCTCAATTAAATTCCTAACCCTAGGTTACTTGTAGGCTAATCATGGTTTCTTTTGACTAACCTTAGTTACTTAGGCCTAGTTAGGTTACACCTCATTAACTTCTAGCCACCCTTTTCTTAATTAGCCTCTCCCCCCTTTCCCTCTTAATACCGCCGACGGTTGGGGTATTTAATGACCCCAACTAAGCCTTTATAATTTCTTTAGCCATCTTTTGTTTTTCCTAAAAAAATGATACATATTTATTCTATTGGTTTATATTTAAATAGGGATTTAAGAAATAGCCTTTCTTGGCTATGGGCCGAACTTACAAAGCCATGGAGAAATTGGATCCTTCCTTGTAATACACATAGTACTCTTCATGACATACTTATAATGATCATTGAAATTTCAAACGCAAGCGTATATTGTCACATGTTTACTAACTCATCCTTAGGTACAAGAAGGATTCTCTAATTGGGTTACAACATTCTCCCCCCCTTATTATAAGTTTCGTCCTCGAAACTTGAAAGTGCTAACCAAAGAGGTGAGGGTACAAATTTTTCATGTCCTCTTCTAGTTCCCAGGTAGACTCATCCACAGAATGGTTCTTCCATTGTACCTTAACCATTGGTATAGTTCGTTTCCTTAGCACCTTTTCCTTACGATCGACTATCTTTTCTGGTTCTTCCTCATAGGTCGTGTCAGCTTCCAGCTTCAAAGGTTGATCTTTTACGACATGACTAGGATCGTGTACATATCGTCGCAGTTGAGAGACATGAAACACGTCATGGATTTGAGATAGGGTGGGCGGTAGAGCGAGTCGATAGGCCACTTTTCCAATTCTTTCAAGAACCTCGTATGGCCCAATAAATCTTGGGCTCAACTTCCCTTTAATACCAAATCTTTTAATTCCCTTGGTTGGCGACACTTTTAGAAACACTTTTTCTCCATCTTGAAATTCTAACGGTCGCCGCTTCTCATCTGCCCAGACCTTGCTTCTATCTTGGGCCGCTTGTAACTTTTGCTTTATAATTTTTATTTTCTCTCGAGCTTGCTCTACTAGGTCGGGTCCAGTGAGAATCTTGTCTCCTATTTCATCCCAATAAAGAGGAGATCGGCACTTCCTTCCATAGAGTGCTTCGTACGGGGCCATTCCTATAGATCGATGGTAGCTGTTGTTATATGAAAATTCTACTAGTTTGAGACTCCGATCCCAGCTTTTCCCAAAGTCGAGTGTGCAAGATCGCAACATGTCTTCCAGTGTCTGAATAGTTCTTTCTGATTGACCATCCATTTGGGGATGAAATGCCGAGCTCATGTGAATTTCAGTACCCATTGTTTTCTGAAAAGCTATCCAGAATCGTGATGTGAAACGAGGGTCGCGATCACACACGATACTTAAGGATACTCCAAGAAGACTTACAATTTGTTCTACGTACATCGTAGCTAACTTTTCCATTGGAGCCTTGATTGTCATAGCCATGAAATGGGCGGACTTGGTTAGACGATCAACGACCACCCAAATGGCATCGCAACAGTTTTTCGTTCTAGGCAGGTCAGTAACAAAATCCATAGAAATGTGGTCCCATTTCCATTCGGGAACTTCGAGAGGCTGCAGCAACCCTGCGGGTTTCCGGTGTTCTGCTTTCACCTTCTGGCACACGAGGCATTTTTCCACAAATTCCACAATCTGTCTTTTCATGCCGCGCCACCCGAATCGTTGTTTCAAATCTTGATACATTTTATTGGCTCCATGGTGGATAGATAATCGCGACTTATGTGCCTCCTTGAGAACTTCGTTCAACATGTCTTCGTTATTGGGTATGCACAATCTTTCTTGAAACCACAAACTGTTGTCATCTCGAACCTTAAATTCTCCAATGGGTTTCGTCTGTACTCGGTCCTTTATCTTCCTTAGGGTTTCGTCATTTTCTTGCTCCTCTTTAATTCTGTCTATTAGTGAAGGAATTATCATCAATTTTGCGAGCATGCCCTCAATTGAATCGACTTCTTCTAGATCAAATTCCTCCATGTCCCGCTGCAAAGGGGGTTGGCGTGGATGGCTTGTTTTTCTACTTAATGCGTCTGCCACCTTATTGGCTTTTCCGGGTGATATTGAATTGATAGGTCATAGTCCTTTATTAACTCCAGCCATCTTCGTTGTCGCATGTTCAGCTCTGTTTGGGTGAATAGGTATTTGAGACTTTTGTGGTCCATGAAAATTTCGCACTTTTCGCCGTACAAATAGTGCCTCCATATTTTTAGTGCGAAGACCACAGCTGCCAACTCAAGGTCGTGTACATGATAGTTTTGTTCAAAGGGTTTTAACTGTCGGGATGCATATGCAATTACTTGATCTTTTTGCATTATTACACATCCTAAACCGTTCTTAGAGGCATCACTATACACCACAAAGTTTTCTTCAGGAATAGGCTGTGCCAGGACTGGGGCGGAGGTCAGTTTCTTCTTCAATTCAGTAAAGCTATTCTCGCAGTCTGAGGTCCATTCGAACTTGGTTTTCTTCTGGGTTAAGCGGGTCATGGGCATAGCAATCCGGGAGAATCCTTCTACAAACTTTCAATAGTAATCCGCGAGACCGAGAAAACTTCGTACTTCCGTAACATTTGTCGGCCTGGGCCACTCTGTGATTGATTCGATTTTCTTGGGATCTACTGATATCCCTTCTTCGGATATCACATGCTCTAGGAAGGCTACACTTCGTAGCCAGAATTCGCACTTATTGAACTTCGCATACAGTTGCTCCCTTCGTAAAATGTCCAGAGCAATCCTTAGATGGGCTGCATGGGTTTCTTCATCTGTTAATATATCAAGATGTCGTCTATGAAGACTATGACGAATTTGTCTAATTGTTCTTGAAAAACTCGGTTCATTAGATCCATGAATGCGGCAGGCGCATTGGTCAACCCGAACGGCATTACTAGGAACTTGTAATGTCCGTAACGGGTTCTGAATGCAGTTTTGTGGACGTCTTTAGCCTTGATCTTCAACTGGAAGTATCCCAAGCGAAGATCAATCTTACTGAAAATTCTTGCCCCCTGCATCAAGGTACTTTTAGGTAGGGTTCATAAGAAACTTATTACTAAAATAAAATGTTTTGTTCGCTTACCCGAAGTTGATCGAACAAGTCGTCGATCCTTGGCAAGGGGTACTTATTCTTTATAGTGATTTTATTGTGCTCTCTATAGTCAATACATAATCGCATACTTCCGTCCTTCTTTTTGACGAACAGTACCGGAGCTCCCGAAGGTGAAACACTTGGGCGTATCAGCTTCTTTTCCAATAACTCACGTAGCTGCTCCTTAAGCTCTTTCAGTTCTGCGGGGGCCATTCTGTAGGGAGCCTTCGATATTGGCTCGGCTCCTGGAATCAGGTTGATCTCAAAAGATATTTCCTGCTCCGGGGGAAGGCTTGACAATTCTTCTGGAAAAACTTCCGGATATTCTCGGACTACTGGAACTTGGGTTAAGTCTGTGGGTGCTTGATCAGTGTTTATGGTATAGACAAGATATCCTTGATGCCCTTTCTTTAAAGCTTTACTGGCGCGAATTGCATTTACATAAATGTTCTTAGGATTCTTTCGTAACTTTGATCCCCCTTGAAAGGTTACGTCTTTATGTGTGGGGTCCTTAAAGGTAACCTGCTTTTCACTACAATCGATGTTCGCATAGTTCTTGGAGAGCCAGTCCATTCCAAGAATTACATCGAAGTCTGTCATGGGTATGGAAATTAAATCGGCGTCAAACCGATGGTTATTAAACTCAAGTTCACAATTTTTGAATACATGGTGAGCTACAAGCACCTGCTCCACAGCTGCTTGGATTCTATAAGGTGCATCACTATGGGTTGGGCCTTTCTCAATATTCTTTGCGAATCTCTTGGATATGAAAGAGTGGCTGGCGCCACTGGCAAATAGTATGTTGGCAGGTATTGAACATACTAGTATAACTCCTGAATCATATAGTTCTTACTAAGCAACCATAAGATAACGATGTTGTAAAAGTAAAGTAGTACGGTTTCCGGAAAATACCTGTTACCACATTGTCGGCTTCCTCAGCAGCTACGTCAGTCATAGCATGGACTCGTGCATTGGTACGCTGACGCTGAGGTTTTGGTGGCTGTTGTTGTTGCTGGGCTCCCTTCTCAGGACACTCTCTGGCCATATGTCATGTTTTCCTGCATCCAAAGCAGGTAGTCCCTTTGTTTTGACAGTCTTTTTGGATGTGCCCAGTCTGACTGCATCCGAAACATTTCCCAGCCTGGATATAACATTCTCCTACATGGAACTTACCACAATGAACGCATTTTGGAATGGCAGATTGTTGACCCTGATTCTGTGATTGGTTTTTCTGGGAGCGGCATTGAAATCGGTTCTTCCCTTGACGCCCTGGCCCCCTTGTGTTTTGCTTGCGGTTTTACGGGGCCCTCCGCTTCCCGACATCTCCCTTCCCCTCTTTTGGCTAAACTCGTCCCTGCGGATGATATCTCTTTCAATTCTGTAACAAGCATCTAGAAGGGCACCAAAGTTTGCTGGGTTGGCATTAACCAGCCATGTTCGGATTCTAGGGTTCAGTCCTCTTTCGAATTTCAACATCTTTGTTTCTTCATCGTTCATAGTAGATGGTTGGAATCTTCCCAGAGCTATAAATTTGTTGGCGTAGTCGGCAACCGTCATTCCAGACTCTTGTATCAGGGATTCGAATTCATGTCTTTTCTGTAGTTTGACCGAAGAGGGTATGTAGAACTTGTTAAATTCATGGAGGAACCTTTCCCAGGGAATTGGTCTTGGTAAAGCTTGTAGATTGGCCTTCCACCATTGGTTGGCCTCTCCTAACAGAAAGGGTCTAACTGCTTGAGTCTTTACTTCTTCTGGGGCTCTAATTAGTTCGAAGCAATTTTCCACCTCATCAAGCCATTTTTTAAGCCATATCAGAATCTGACTTTCCTTCGAACGGTGGAACATTGGCTCTTTTCAACTTCTCAAAGTAATACTGAGCATCTCTAATCGGCTCGTGAGTTTGAGGATTATTCTACTGGAGCATCACTTGCCCAATTTGTGTAACCGTTTGGCAAAAGTTCTGAAAAGCGTTGATGTTTGGCATCATAGGTGGAAAAGGTCCTTGTGGTGGAGGGACGTTCTGAACTGGTGGTGGATTTTGGCCTTGAGGCGGTGGAGGTGGAGGGGCCTGAGTGGGTGGAGGTGGGATAGGATCTTGCACCTCGAGCCTAGCTCTGGCTGGTCTCCCTCTGGGTCGCACCATCTGCAGCATGCAGTGTCGACTTTATTCAGTACAGGAACGTCACAACTAGTAACAAAATTTACTTGGCATATCGGAAGAACATATGCGTACATACATTATTGTTTAAATTTACGATATGTCATTAGTTGGGGCCTATCACTGGGCCGTGCCCTAGTTTGTTGGTCGAAGTCGTTCTGTTCTAAGGTCAACTCTCATCTAAGATCAATTCTTAAGTCTAAGATAAAACTTAGTCGACTATAATCATAACTTTTTCTATATTCTGCCCGGATCTGGAGCCTTCGCTCTGATACCACCTGTGGCGCCCCGCCGTACTTCACTAAGCAGAGTACTAGGCGTCATCCATACACGTCGTCATCCATGATAGGATTTCATGGATTTTCGTGCTTACGCGCAATCAAGTAAGCGAAACCGTGGCAGAAATTAAACTTCAAATTAAAAGTATCGCCACAATTAGTTCAAGTTTTCAACCCACATAAATCGTAGTAGAAAGCGACAAAAGCAAATTGTTTTCCAACTCCATTACACAACTCAGTCATTTCCTTAAAGCTGGCAAGTTCGGTCTTCTAATCCTGGCCATCCTCCAGTGCACTCACGGGTAGGGAACCCTAGGTTCGTCATCAATCCACTCTACTTTGTCTCCTGCCACCTCTGGAGAGAAAAATAGAGTGAGTGACAATGTCACCAGCAAGTATACTATAATAATCATGGGTTAAATGGAAAGTACGAACAAGAACCGATTCCCAAAGTTTGGTTTAGAAGCATACCTATCCTTCGACCAATATTCGATAAAGATCATCGCTTAATGTAACAAGATCATAACTTAAGTAAAAATCACCACTCGAAGCAAAGTATAACATTAAGAGACCTTAAAATTATATTGAATAACCCAAAAAGAATCATCACTTAGGGTCTACAGAGTCGTCACAACTTGAATCTCACGAGTTGCTACATGAAGGTAATAAGCATGCATGTGTACGTGTAAATGCATCGCGATAAAATGAAATGTGATCTTTCATGCTATCTTTAAAATCATCATCATCGTAAAACAATAGAGTGTTCAGATCTATCTTCCCGGATCTGAGGCGGTAACTTCTTCCCTTCGAATCTATTATCCCCGGATTCGGAACGGTAACGTCATCATACTTGCCAGGTCTATTCTTTTCCGAGCCCGCACGGTCATCATCATCATTCTCATCATCAGGCCTATTATTTTCCGGGCCTGCACGGTCATTCTGTCAGATCGCTTAACCCGGATCTGCTCGGGTTCATACTGGCCAATTTCATACTCACACACGGTACCGGTGGGGAATCATTCAAAACGAAATTGTCATTTGAAAACACTTTTCATCTTTCTTTCTTATAAAAAGACACGTTGTAAATCATGTACGCGACGACGATGCAATGCAATGACATGTATCGTGCAAATGATGGCATAATGCATGACGTAAATGAATAGACACGTCTGGTTGCCATGCTGGAATTTTCCAGCTTAGTAGCGTCTACTCTCCTTAGAAGTTTCTTACTAAAATGCACATTTTAGGCCCATTGGTTCACATGCTCTTCTCCGTAAATGTCATAAGTGAGTGCCATGCATGCATTGTGGGATTACAATGTCGATAAAGAACTCGTTTGCTCTTTTTCATGAGACGGGGTAATCTGAATTCTAGAATGACCATATTTTATTATAAAATTCATGGTGAACAATCCTTTAATCTTTTTCTGGAAATTCCAACTCTCAAATTTAATAAACTCATTGGGCTAGCATCCTGTCAATTTTTACCCCAATTTCAATTTCCTAAGGCCCTTTTCCAGATCATGCAAATTGTGACACAAATTCTGTCCATCCAGGATATTTCAGTTTGACCCGTTTTACTAGAAAATTTATTAAAAATAAACCACAACTTATTTTGACAAAATTCCAACTGTCACCCCTTCTTTATTCATGGGGTTAGTATCATACCGAAAATTAGTGGATTTGCACACCTCTAAGGCCCATTTTTAGACTTCCAAACACGTTACGTAAATTCTGTCTAGTGCAACTTTTTCCAGCAAGACCAATCTCAGAAGAAAATTCATTAAAAATAAACCGTGGCTCTTTTTAATATGATTCCAACTCTCACACCTAACAAACACATAAAACTAATAGAATACCAAAAATAAGTTGAATTGAAGGTTCCTAATGTCCCTTTTCTGGCTTCACACAACAGTCTAAATTTTGGTCCAGCTCTAGAATTTTCCAGTGATCATATTTTCTTCCTAAATGTCCTTAGCCCACATTTTTGTCACCAGCACTTAGCAACAAATTTGAGATGAACACACGCACCCTTCACCAACAGCCTCATTATTTGGTGCATGCAAGAAAATGATATAACCAAGAGTATATTAAACCTAACACACAACAAAATTAAAACTTGTCCCCACTTCCTTGCTATATTGACATTTTTCATGTAAAATCACCCATCCTCCTTTAACCCTTCCACCGTGAGCCTTTCATCATGAAAGGAAGGATCTTTAACACATCCAAGCCTAGATTAGCACATAAATATGCATATAACCCTCAAGGAACACATCTTTGGAGCAAAGTTCTACTCCTACACATTTAAATGTCCTAGGCCGAAAGTTTTGGGCTTACAACTTACCATTTTACAACTAAGATTAGATCTTAGGTATATCTAGCCATTCATGCAAACCCTTTCACATCTAAACCATAAAGAGTATAGTGTACTTGCCTTTTGCTTACTCTTTTTGGTGAGATGTTGAAAAAGTTGAATTCTTGCCTTCTCTATGCATGCATCCCACGGTGGTGAGGAGGAAAAAGGAGTAAGGTTAGTCTACACCTTTAACCAAGATATATCCTTAAAAGCTAGGGGACTTACCAAAAGGCTTGAGTGGTATCCAAGCTTCTCTAGCTTAGAATCCTTAGAAGCTTGAGACTTGAGCCTAGTGACCATTGGAGGTCACGGTTATGAACAAGAGAAAACACACCATGAGTTTCATCTCAAGAAAAATGTAAATGTCTTCTCAAGAGAGTAAGAACACTTACCTAATGTCTTTTAGCCTTGGAATAACCTAATCCCTCTTGGTTGCTCTTCTTGGCCGTGGGTTTGGAAGAGAAAGGGAGAGAAGGAGTTCTTTTGCTCTTGAGACACTTTGGAGTGTTTGAAAAATCTAGAGAGTGCTCAAGTGTATTTTGGGGGAAAAACTCTTCTTCTTTTGGCTAGGTTAGCCGTTGGGCAAAAGGGGTGGGTGAGGGTTTAACCTCAATTAAATTCCTAACCCTAGGTTACTTTTAGGCTAATCATGGTTTCTTTTGACTAACCTTAGTTACTTAGGCCTAGTTAGGTTACACCTCATTAACTTCCAGCCACCCTTTTCTTAATTAGCCTCTCCCCCTTTCCCTCTTAATACCGCCAGCGGTTGGGGTCTTTAATGACCCCAACTAAGCCTTTGTAATTTCTTTAGCCATCTTTTGTTTTTCCTAAAAAAATGATACATATTTATTCTATTGGTTTATATTTAAATAGGGATTTAAGAAATAGCCTTTCTTGGCTATGCGCCGAACTTACCAAGCCATGGAGAAATTGAATCCTTCCTTGTAATACACATAGTACTCTTCATGACATACTTATAATGATCATTGAAATTTCAAACGCAAGCGTATATTGTCACATTTGAAACCAATCAAAGAAATATATGTTTATTTTATGAATATTTATAAATTCATAATGTTTTTCTTGAATTTGTTTTCTAATATTACAATTGTGTTTAAAAAACCATTCTCTTTTATTAGTATTTTCTTTGCTGTAGAATTCATTATGTAAAATAGTTTTATTTACCGTAAATTCTTTTTCTATAACATTTAATTCATTTGCAATATTATCTGTTATTGCTAATTGTGTTGGACTATTAGGTTCACTAAAATCTGCTTTAGTGTAAATATTATGTGATGTACTAGGTGCATTTATATCAGATTTAGAATAATATTCTTTTTTAGAATAAACTCGTCTAGGAATTTCTGTAGAATAATCAGCTTTTCTAAATGAAGAATTGGCATATTCAACATCTAATGTTGAAAATCTTTGTTTTTGGTAAGGAACATCTATCACAGAAGGTATCTGTGAAAATCTTCCTAAATTTATTGTGCTAGAAATTGATGCGTTATCTATTTCTCTAGTAGAGAAACTTCTAGCGAAGCTTAATTTAACTGATCCATCATTTAATTGTCTTATTCTGTTGATTTTAGTATTTGGTTCATGTTTTTGATTTGTAACTTTTACCGCTTCTTCTAAGACCCATTCTTCTGGAAGATGTACATCATTCCATTTTATGGATCTCGAAATTACAGTATTAGATCTGGTCAGATCTGTATGTAGAATCATTGTTTCTCCTCTTTTCAAAGAGTGTTTTGGTTTTGGACCAATAAACATGGAACTCATTACCTTGTAATGAATCCGATATATTAAAGCCAATGGAATTGATCCTGGCAACATATCATATCCATGTGTTTTTATTTGAAGTACTAAAGTTTTCAATATTTGTGTATCTTTTAAAGAACATGAAAAATTAGGATAACAATCAAAAGAGATTGGTCCTGTACATAGACTGGACTTGACAGAACTAAGAAGTGATTGTTCAAAGTTATTATGTCTTATATCTCTTAAGACTACTAAGATTGATGTATCTAAACCTTCTCTTGTTAAAGGTTTGATACCCACTTGTATTAAACCAACATGTAAATATTGATATCCTTTCTTTTTATGTTTTTCAAGTGATTTATAAGATAGAAGTTGTATTGTTTCAAACGATTTAGAGAGTGGAATATTTCTTTCCTCCGTTTTAATTATGTAAATCTTTGGTGAGTGTTTGCTTTGTACACGCTGGGTTATCAGTCTCATCTAAAGAGCAATAAATCCTGTATGCGTCAAAGTGTTTGTAGCCAAAGATCCAAACAAATATAAAAGAAAGCATATATAAAAATGGAGGATATTTTGAAGGATCTGCTTCATGCAGCTCGGTAGCATGTGCAAATAAGAATAAAATTGTCAACACTGAGGAAATAATAATAGAGAATTTTGACAAATCAGTAAATAACTGGGTCATTCCAAAGATTAAGAAGAATGAAATATATGAGTCTTCAATATTCAATATGTTAAAATCAGATTACATAATTAAAACGGAGGAAAGAGATATTCCACTCTCTAAACCGTTTGAAACAATACAACTTCTATCTTATAAATCACTTGAAAAACATAAAAAGAAAGGATATCAATATTTACATGTTGGTTTAATACAAGTGGGTATCAAACCTTTAACAAGAGAAGGTTTAGATACATCAATCTTAGTAGTCTTAAGAGATATAAGACATAATAACTTTGAACAATCACTTCTTAGTTCTGTCAAGTCCAGTCTATGTACAGGACCAATCTCTTTTGATTGTTATCCTAATTTTTCATGTTCTTTAA
>AP025055.1:17861414-17930232 GCA_036186865.1 Eustoma russellianum
TTAAAGAACATGAAAAATTAGGATAACAATCAAAAGAGATTGGTCCTGTACATAGACTGGACTTGACAGAACTAAGAAGTGATTGTTCAAAGTTATTATGTCTTATATCTCTTAAGACTACTAAGATTGATGTATCTAAACCTTCTCTTGTTAAAGGTTTGATACCCACTTGTATTAAACCAACATGTAAATATTGATATCCTTTCTTTTTATGTTTTTCAAGTGATTTATAAGATAGAAGTTGTATTGTTTCAAACGGTTTAGAGAGTGGAATATCTCTTTCCTCCGTTTTAATTATGTAATCTGATTTTAACATATTGAATATTGAAGACTCATATATTTCATTCTTCTTAATCTTTGGAATGACCCAGTTATTTACTGATTTGTCAAAATTCTCTATTATTATTTCCTCAGTGTTGACAATTTTATTCTTATTTGCACATGCTACCGAGCTGCATGAAGCAGATCCTTCAAAATATCCTCCATTTTTATATATGCTTTCTTTTATATTTGTTTGGATCTTTGGCTACAAACACTTTGACGCATACAGGATTTATTGCTCTTTAGATGAGACTGATAACCCAGCGTGTACAAAGCAAACACTCACCAAAGATTTACATAATTAAAACGGAGGAAAGAAATATTCCACTCTCTAAATCGTTTGAAACAATACAACTTCTATCTTATAAATCACTTGAAAAACATAAAAAGAAAGGATATCAATATTTACATGTTGGTTTAATACAAGTGGGTATCAAACCTTTAACAAGAGAAGGTTTAGATACATCAATCTTAGTAGTCTTAAGAGATATAAGACATAATAACTTTGAACAATCACTTCTTAGTTCTGTCAAGTCCAGTCTATGTACAGGACCAATCTCTTTTGATTGTTATCCTAATTTTTCATGTTCTTTAACAGATACACAAATATTGAAAACTTTAGTACTTCAAATAAAAACACATGGATATGATATGTTGCCAGGATCAATTCCATTGGCTTAATATATCGGATTCATTACAAGGTAATGAGTTCCATGTTTATTGGTCCAAAACCAAAACACTCTTTGAAAAGAGGAGAAACAATGATTCTACATACAGATCTGACCAGATCTAATGCTGTAATTTCAAGATCCATAAAATGGAATGATCTAAATTTTCAAGAAGAATGGGCCTTAGAAAGAGCGGTAAAAGTTACAAATCAAAAACATGAACCAAATACTGAAATCAACAGAATAAGACAATTAAATGATGGTTCAGTTAAATTAAGCTTCGCTAGAAGTTTCTCCACTAGAGAAAAAGATAACACATCAATTTCTAGCACAATAAATTTAGGAAGATTTTCACAGATACCTTCTGTGATAGATGTTCCTTACCAAAATCAAAGATTTTCAACATCAGATGTTGAATATGCCAATTCTTCATTTAGAAAAAGTTGATTATTCTACAGAAATTCCTAGACCAGTTTATTCTAAAAAAAATATTATTCTAAATCTGATATAAATGCACCTAGTACATCACATAATATTTACACTAAAGCATATTTTAGTGAACCTAATAGTCCAACACAATCAGCAATAACAGATAATATTGCAAATGAATTAAATGTTATAGAAAAAGAATTTACGGTAAATAAAACTATTTTACATAATGAATTCTACCGCAAAGAAAATACTAATAAAAGGGAATGGTTTTTAAAACACTTTTGTAATATTAGAAAACAAATTCAAGAAAAATATTATGAATTTATAAATATTCATAAAATAAATATATATTTCTTTGATCGACGAGAGATATTCCATACTGGTTCGCAGCATGGTGGGATCATTTTGGGTCTTGTGTAGAATATTTGAATGATGTAGTGAGACCATCACTACAAGTATTCACGAAGATGTATTCTCCAACAGATGAAGAGAAGATATTTTTGGAAATGATGATATTTCATATGAAGTTCTATTTATCGTGGGTATTACAATGGAGAGCAGAATATACTCCAAATACAAAAGTACCCTTAATAAAAAGAAAATTTTATATTAAATGGTGGACAACATTCAATATTCCAGATTCCATTTACCCTCACAAAGTTATGGAACAAATAAAGACATGGAATGCACAAAAACAAATTGCAGATAGCAGAAAAACAATAACAACACCGGTGAAGCCCGGACATGAACAATTTTTATCACACAAATCAAGGATGCAATCTCAGCTTGCAATGGCGAAGGACCCTAAGAAATGCAGAATATTTTAATGAAATTTGCTCCTTTATTACAAGAAGCAAAACCATCATCATCTTCAGGATCGACGAATGCAGTTGAAGAAGACATTGATTTGATAGAATAAGTTGAATATTTGTAATATTTGTATTGATCTAATATTTCAATGATGTATAACTTGTTATATCTCTGATATAACATGAATTTCAAAAAAAATTATTAAAATATTTTGGCGGAAATGACCAGGCAATTCACAGTGGAGGGACCTGTTCTGCTAGCTATAGAAGTATTAACATTTGGTAGCAGATTCAAATGTTAATACTTCTATAGCTAGCAGAACTAAACTATTTTCTAAACTTTTTTCTATACGACTTAATTGTTGTTTTATAAATTGATTGAAATCATCTTTATTAGATATAGGTTGCATAGAAGATGATATTTGAAAAGGTTTGAATTATGGTTGTTTAAATTTTTGGTTACGTAATTCTTCACTCATAGATTTTATTGGTTGTGTTTGGTAATATTTTTCTAACTTATCTAATTGCTTTCCTATTGTATGTAGATGTGTATTTGTGTAATTATTTTGTTAAATATATATATATATACACACACACATATATATATATATATATGGCTGGAATTAGTTACGCCTAACCTTATTCCTCTTTTCCCTTTTATATTTTACTGTTCTTTATTTATCTTCTTGGGGAGTTTAATCACCCCCTTTTTATTCTATTTATTTTAATTTTGTTTTACTTTCAGTTTTTGCTACCTGTTTTGTTATAGATCTATTTATTATTATTATCTTCTTGTGTCGGTAGTTATTATTTCTGTTTGTGGTGTGGTATCAGAGCCAATTGGTTTAGATCTACCGACGCCTCATTCAGTTTTATATATCTTTTAATTATATTTATGTAAATATTTGGTGAGTGTTTGCTTTGTACACGTTGGGCTGTAAGTCTCATCTCAAGAGCTATAAATCATGTACGCGTCAAAGTGTTTGTAGCCAAATATCCAAGCAAATATAAAAGAAAGCATTTATAAAAATGGAGGAGATGTTCAGAGGATCTGCTTCATGCAGTTCGGTAACATGCGCAAATAAGAATAAAATTGTCAACACTGAGGAAATAATCATAGAGAATTTTGACAATGCAGTAAATAACTGGGTCATTCCAAAGATTAAGAAAAATGAAATATATGAGCCTTCAATATTTAATATGTTAAAATCCGATTACATAATTAAAACAGAGGAAAGAGATATTCCACTCTCTAAACCGTTTGAAACAATACAACTTCTTTCTTATAAGTCACTAGAAAAACATAAAAAGAAAGGATATCAATATTTACATGTTGGTCTAATACAAGTGGGTATCAAACCTTTAACAAGAAAAAGTTTAGATACATCAATATTAGTAGTCTTAAGAGATATACGACATAACAACTTTGAAAAATCACTTCTTAGTTCTGTCGAGTCCAGTCAGTGTACAGGAGCAATCTCTTTTGATTGTTATCCAAATTTTTCATGTTCTTTAAAAGATACAAAAATACTAAATGTAGCGCCCCGCACCCCGGCCTAGCCGGATACGGTGCGTCCGCCGTACTTCACTACAGAGAGTACCAGGTGTCAATCCATAACATGTCTTAGTCCATAACAAAATATGTGGACCTTCATGGTTACACATCAACAAGTAAGCAAAACCGAGGTAGAACAAAAAACTTTTAAAATAACAGAGTCTAAACATCCGTCATAAGCCTTACAAACATGTTCACAAAATGCGGAAATCCGAAAGTCAATGTTTCCAACATAAGTTCATAAAAAAGTTCATCAATCATGACCATCACGACTAAAACCCTTAAGTCATCCTCCTTTCGCTCTTCTACGGATAAGGAACCCTAGGCTCGTCCTCGATCCATTCGACCCTATTTCCTGCGGGTTTTGGGAGGAAAAATAAGGGGTGAGTGACAATGTCACCAGCAAGTAAACCATAAATAGTCACGAATTAAACGGAAAGTACACACAAGAACCAAACCCCAAAAATTTTGGTTTAGTAACATACCTGACCTTCCATCCAATATCCGTAAGTAACAAGCTCACAACTAAAAAAAATCATAACTTAGGAGATATCAAGTCATTACATCTTAGCCTAAGTAACAGTGTACAAAATATTCGACTACCATTAAATGCAACATGCATGAGTATGCACATGTGATGCATCATGATAAATATGAGGATAAATTCTTTCTTTCTTTCTTTCTTTCAAAACATCATCGTCAATAAAACAAGAGAGCGTTCAGATCTATTCTATCCGGATCTGAGGCGGTCATATTCTTCTCTTCGAATCTATTATTTCCGGAATCTGAAAACGGTCATATCATCAATCATAGTCATCAGGTATATTCTCTCCGGGCCAGTACGGTCATAATCGTCATAATCAGGTCTATTCTCTCCGGGCCTGTATGGTCATAATCATCATAATCAGATCTATTCTCTCCAAGCCTGAACGGTCATAATCATCAGAACAATTAACCCCGGATCTGGAGCGAGTTAAGCTGGCCAGATATGAAATGGTACCAATGGAAAGCGTTCTTTTCAAAACTGAATCTTTTCTTTAAAAACGCTTTTTCATCATTCTTTGTCATAAAACTAGTTTCATAAATCATGTAAATGACGATGATGCAATGCATGACATGCATTATGAAATTCGTGACCAAATGCATCACATACATACAGGTAAGGTCTTATTCATTAACCTGGAAAAATTTCCAGAATTAACGTTCTGTTTGTGTGGCTTCAAAACCTCATAATTCGGCCCATTTTCATGATCTCATGATATACGTATGCATAAGGGTATCTTGTCTACTTGTCATAAAAATTACGTAACGAGTCAAGACGTAGAAAACCTTCAAATCATTAAATTACCAAACGGGGTACTGCTGAATTCAGCAGTGCAGTACCCTTCTTTTACCTTTCTTTTAAGCCCATTAAGTCTCATTTAATTTAGGCCAACACTTGAAAAATACTGCAGACATACCAGGAATTATTGCTCATAAGTCCAAACCATACAAATAATTCTAAGTCCACAAGAATAAAGCCTCACAACCAATTTAGTAATTCTGCCCAATTTTCCAGATTAGTAATACCAACTTAACTTCGGTAGTTACCCCTTAAAATAATAATTCCAAGCTAATTGATTTACATGGACATGCTCATCAATGTCCAAAGTAATTACCATGAAAATTTAAAAGCATTATAATAACTTTAAAGGGGTCATTTACTCACTTCCCCAAAAATGGGTACATGCTGATTCTGGAGTGGCCAGTTTTACTACAAATTTTATTGTGATCAAACCATAAGTCCTTTTTCGAAACTTCCAAATCACAGACTTAGTAAACACATAAGGCTAGCATCCTACCAAAAATCAGCCCATTTGCAAAATTCTAAGGTCCATTTTTGGGTTAATCAACATGTCACTTAAATTCTGTCCAGTCCAGTAATTTCAGCTTGACCAATTTTACTAAAAATTCCATTAAGGACAAACCATAACTTCTTTTACCAAAATTCCAACTCTCATATTTACTACATACAAAGTGCTAGGGTCATGCCAAAAATTAGCTTAATTGAATACTTCTATGATCCCTATTCAGGTCATACAAAACGCCACATGAGTCTGTCATGTTCCAGTGATTTTTCCCTTTTGTCACTTTACTTAGTAAAAGTGTTCCAACTTAAGTTATTCTTCAAAAATGGCTCACTAACCATCAAATACACTTTTTAACATAAACATTACAGATTCTAATACATTCTAAAGGTCACCTACAAATCACTTCAAAAACGGTTTTGAAGGTTACACATATCACACCTTGATCTTGCATATTTCGTACAAAATAAAGTCTACTCACGACACATCTAATTTGTATGTCCCATACCCCCCAAAACAGCCAGTTTCATACACATGCAAGGCTTTATATTTTATTTTCATAATGAACATTTTACACCTAAGTCATAAAACATCTAAACATGCAACTTCTATGCATCCTTTACTCCATAATTCACATTCTCTTACACGAAATGTTATTCACCCCAACCTTTTCATCTAACCGTCCCCTTTACATACTAAAGAAGAGGGCTTTACCACATACATCTTAGACATGCATCATATTCATATTCAAAGGAGCAAAGAATCCATCTTTAGGGGAGTTACACACATGCAAGTCACCTTTCTTAAGAAGTCCGAAACTTTCATGCTTCAAGCTTAACATTTTCCATCTAAGATTAAATCTTAGTAATAACTAGACATTCAAGCATTTACTTTCACACACAAGTGAAGAATATTTATAGTGTACTTGCCTCTACAAGCTTAGACCTTTCCTTAGCTTGGAATTTGGATGAAATGAAGTGAAGCCTCCCTCCTCTTCAATATATACCCCACGGTTTTGGAGGAGGAAAAGAACAAATGTTAGTTATTATCTTAAGTGAAAGATAGAACTAAATGGAGGCTAGATTGGCTTACCAAGATGAGGCTTGAATGGTGTTCAAACCTCTAAGAAGCTAGTACCACTTAAGAGCTTGAAAGCTTGAACCTAGTGACCATGGGGGTCACGGTTTTTGAACAAGAAAAAGTAGTAATGTGAGCTTCACTCAATGAATTATGTAATGTAACTAAGAATCTAGACATTCTACTTACCTAGAGGATTCTTGAGGCTTGAAGATTTTGGTCTTCCTTGGCTGAAGTTGGACGTGTGAGAGGGTGAAAAAGTCCTTGTCCCTTTTTCTCTTTGTGAATTCTTGAGGGTTGAGATTAAGAGTGTTCTAGAGTTCTTGGAGAGAAATTTTCTTCACTAGGCTAAGTGTTTTAGCCGTTGGGGAGCAAGAGAGAAGAAGGAGGTTACCTTAGCATGGTTAGGATAATTAGAGTTAATTAACTTGAGTTACTTTAGCCAACTAGGGTCACTTTATTGCTAACTTGAGTTATTTTATTCAACTAGGGTTACTTTAATGCTAACTTGAGTTACTTTAGCATTGTGGTTAACATAAAGTAACCATGGTAAAGTTTGAAATGCATCTTGGTTACTCCATAGAGGAATCCGGCGGTTTAAGGCATTTAGTAGCCTTTACCATGCTTGAGTTACTTTTCAAGTGTGTTTAATGGAAAGCTATTTGGTAGACCCCTTTTTCTTAATTAATTCCTTTTTCTTGATTTAAAATGTAATTAGGAAAATTATGCATCCTCTTGGACTCATGGGGCCGAATTTTAGTGAGGGTTGGGGGAAAATTGGCCCACTACTTAAAACTCCTTAATTGTTATTTGGGATTGTTTCAAGAAGGCCCTTAAGATTAGCCTTCTTATAATTTGAAAAAAACCTTCTAGGGCCCTTTTAAGCCCTGTGGCCGAAATCTCTCAGGTCCTTGGGGTGAATTGACCCCTTCACATGGTCCTTAATTCATGCTTGAATTATTATACCATATTTTCCTTCAAAAAAATCTAATTAAGGAAGTAATCACAAAACTAAATAAAATGTACTCGGAAGATCTAACATTTCATTACGCCACTTCATCATAGTTCCAAGTACAGTACGGTTGGGGTACAACATCCTCCCCCCTATCATAAGTTTCGTCCTCGAAACTTAAGGGTACTAATCAAAAGATGTGGATACAATTTCCTCATGTTTCCTTCAGTCTCCCAAGTAGCTTTATCAGCAGAGTGGCGCTTCTATTGCACCTTAACCATAGGGATAGATCGTTTCCTTAGAGCCTTTTCTCGAGTTTAGTCCATTAATTCAAGTCTTGTAAAAACTTTATCTCCAATTTCATCCCAATAAAGGGAGGATTGACACTTGCTTCCATATAATGCTTCGTAAGAGTCATGAAATGGACGGATTTCATCAGACGATCGACTACAACCCAAATAGCATCATATCCATCCTTCGTCCTAGGCAGGTCAGTCATAAAATCCATAGTGTCGTGCTCCCACTTCCACTCGGAACTTAAAGGGGTTGCAACAATCTTGCATGTCTTTGATGCTCCTTTCTTACCTTTAGGTAAATAAGACAGAATAAAGTGTCTATCTAATTCCTTCAGAACTGCATCGTTCAACTCATCTTAGAGGTCTCATCAGAACTTATTCTTAATTTCCTAGAGGCGTTACCGTAACCCATCTCAAATCTTAAGCTCTTCCAATCTTGATACTATGTACTCATAATGGTATCTATTTTGGGTTATCATGATCATGAAATGCTTAAGACCTTTTCATAAAACATGCAAAACCTGGCAGAGTTCATTAATTTTGGGATGTAGATCATTAGCTTTTTGCTGTAAACATCCTTTCTGCAAACATGTAATGGTCATCTTACGTACGAAACAACATCCAATGACATTCGGAATAATTCCCACATACCAAGCTCTTCACAAGGTATTTGCCGCATTCATCCGTCTCGTTGATCGACTTACTACGTAATAACTTTACTTTCGCATTGATTTCGTAAAATCGAACTAGAAGTCATGATTTCTTCTTTGAAACTTATGTCCCATTTATGACATTTCAAATGTTTCTTGTTCATCATAAATCCTTGTTTTCTCTTTCGATTCCTGAAAATGTGCACATATCACTATTTGCTTGTTCATTAAAACATTTGAAACATCATGCTTTACATATGAAACGTGAATATACCAAATTGTAACGTCACTGCCAGAGTGTGTTAGATATTCTCAACTTATAAATTCTCGATCTAAACATCATATCTTATGGGATTCCCCATTCCGCCTCTTGAATGGCCATTATTTTAGATCTCTCCAAAACAGTCCCGTAGCGCTTCATCATCTTACAACATTTCTATGAATTTCTCCTTAAGAAATACCAACATACAGGTTAACTAAGCAAATTACCTGACTTCCGAACAACACACCACTTGTTAATTGCTTATCCGCAACTAGTTAAATAGATCATTGATCCTAGGCAGAGGGTACTTATTCCTTATGGTGACCATGTTAAGTTCTTTATGATCTACGCAAAGACGCATGCCTCCATCATTTTTCTCTACGAATAACATGGAAGCACCCCAAGGCGAAATGTTGGGCGGATAAGTTTCTCTCTTAAAAGCTCACGCAATCGTTCCTTTAGTTTTCTTTCGGTTCAGCAAGTGCCCTTTGGTGAGGTGTTTTCATAGACTTAGGGAATTCTTAATCACCATCCTAAGGTGGCCCGATTGAATAAAACATGATTTTCATAATCATGACTTGCTTTTCATAGCTTGCCTAACATGGCGCTTTCGTATCGTGATGTCATAACGTTTTCCAATTTGGCTATCGCACTCTTGATAAGAATAATAACACACGATATGCCGATCGATTCCCCATATAGTACAATAAAACATGTACAAGTGCTAATGGTGACGCATCATGACGAAGACCCTGAGTCCCAAACACGGTGTTATACTCTGTCATGCTACCATAATAACTTCACTTACTTATTTATGGTCTACTCATCATAACTTAAAGAAAAATATCATAATCACTCATACTTGGTTAATAGGAAGTAGAACATAGGTACTTCACATTTAACTTGTGCAATTAGGTGTACCTTGGTTGCTTCTTTGTTAGCCTTATGCGGATACGACTCCTACCTCCTACTTTGTTTCTTAGTACGCTCGTTAAGTCGTTTATTTAGTACGGTGATGCCTGGCCTTTGTCTTAATGAGTCGATTTCCTCAACCCTCCTCGTGATTAAGTCATGAGAGAGGAAGGACTCACAAACTCTTCTAAAAACTTTTCCCAAGTTACCGGTCAGGGCAGTGGATGGATACAAGTCCTCCACCACTGGTTGGCCTTACCTGTTCAAAAACGGCTGGATAATCTGTGCCCTTATCCTATCAGGCACCTGTATCAGCATGAAGTTACCTTCAACTTTATTTAACAATCTTTATGCCTTCTCTGAACTAAATTCCCCGCCGGACCTCGAAATACGTGCTCTTACTAACTGTCGATAGTAAAGCCTACTGCTTCCTGGGGGTGACAATGGTGAGGTCAGTTTACCGGACTATGATGTCATCTGCACCACGTAGTGTCCGTTTTATTCGAAGTTGACATACCGAGATAAGCGACAAAATTTAATTCGTAATCCAATGAAAATTCCAAGTGGGCATGCAAGTAGATACGATACGAATTAAATTATGTAAAAGGTCATCGACTAGGGCTTTATCATCAGGTCTAAACCTTAATTTCCAGTCTAAATCATCTTAGTCTAAGGTCAACTCTCATCTAAGATCATGACTTAGATCTAAGGTCAAACTTAGATTTCTAAAATCATAACTTAATTGTATATTCTGCCTAGATCTAGAGCTTCAGCTCTGATACCACCTGTAGCGCCCCGTACCCTGGCCTAGCCAGATACGGTGCGCCCGCCATACTTCACTACGGAGAGTACCAGGAGTCAATCCATAACATGTCTTAGTCCGAATAGTTCTACGTTCTGCCCAAAATCTAGAGCCTCGGCTCTGATATCACCTGTAGCGCCCCGCACCCGGACCTCGTCCGAATACGGTGCACCCGCCGTACCTCACTAAGGAGAGTACAAAGCGCCATGCATAACATGTGAAAATCCATAACTTATGCCATGGACTCTCATGTTAACATTTAACATGGTAGTAAAATTTAGGCAGAATCAAAACTTTTCAAAATAAACATGCATTACGAAAATACTAAGTTCCCAAAAGTAGCAATCCCACAAAATGACATAACCGAAATCCAAAGAGTTCAAACATTGTTCATAGTACAAACATCTTGGCCGCACAAAAGTCCTTAAGCTTTGCCTTCCTCAGATTTCCTCGCCTACGGATATGGCACTCTTGGCTCATCCTCGATCCACTCAATCTTAGCATTATCTAGCTCTGGGGAAAAAATAAAAGTGTGAGTGATAAAAATCACCCAGCAAGGATACAATAAACCACCATGAAATAAATAAAGAATTATAACATGAATGTAATACCCCAAGAACCTCAAATAATAATTCATACCTGATCTTTAATCCTGGATTTGCTCAATGAAATAGCCTAAGCATAATTTTAGGTAATGATATACCGATAATATCTTATTAACCATCAACTGTAACATTCAACATGTCAGCGTGCTTATGAGTTATGCAAAATGCAATGCGTGATGTCATGTCGTGTCAAAACATCATTTTGGTCCCATAAAATAACATGTCAGAAAAACAGAGTGTCAGATCAATTAACCCTGGATCTGAGCGGGTCCAGAACATATCAACAGACCAATTAACCCCAGGTCTGGGACGGGTCCAGAACATGTATCAGATCAATTAACCCCGGATCTGAACGGGTCCAGAACATGTATCAGATCAATTAACTCCAGATCTGAACGGGTCCAGAACATATATCAGATCAATTAACCCCGGATCTGAACGGGTCCAGAACATATCATGTCAACAGAACAATTAACCACGGGTCTGAAGCCGGGTTAGTTGCATGCTTGGCCGGCAAAGGAATCATAAAGCTTTCTTTAAAACATGGGACCATAAAAACTTTCATGCATAACGTAAAACATAGTTACTTGGAAAGATTTGCTTGCACACGAAAAAATTCATAAAAATCTGATGCATATGATCATGCATGATATATGAAGTGATATGCAATGCAAGTCATGACGTGAATAATCGTATGCATTCCTTATAACATGTCAACATGCATGGTTTCAGAAACTAAGAATTTCCAGATTTTTCTTCATATTCATGGGGCGGCTAGAGTAACCAATCAGGCCCATTTTCATAATCTTTTATCCTACATGTGTTTAGTGGGGTCTTATTTACATGACGTAAAATTTTCATAACTCCCTACGACGCATAAAGCCTTTAAGTCATCAAACCATTATCAAGTGTACTTGCTGAATTCTACGGTATAATAACCAACATTACCTTAGCTTTTGGGGCCTTAAAGCCTTAATTATTTGGACCACAACCTGAGAATATAAAAACTCCCTAAGGATTAACACTCATGAGCCCAACCCGCGTAAATAAGTCCAAATCCTTCAAATTGGGCCTTTTTAACTTACTCCCTTGTTCAGTCCAATTTCCAGTTTTAGTACATCAACTTTATGTCCATGCTTACCCACCAAAACATTAATGCCAACTTGATTAATTTGCATGGTCTTGCTCCTCTATGTCTTAGGTGATTAACATAAAATTTCCAGATCAATCCAATAACCTTAAAGGGCTCATTTAAATATTTTTCCGAAATAGGTCACATGCTGCTACTGGATTGACCAAATTTACTAAATATTCTATTGTGACAAAACCATAATACTTTTTACCAAAATTCCAACTCACAGACGTCATAAACATACCAAACTAGCATCCCACCAAAATTTAGCCCGTTTTCGTATTTCTAGGGTCTATTTTTGGGTCCAACAACACGTTACTCATTTCTGCCCTATTCCAGTGATTTCAGCTGGAGCAGTTTTACCAAATAATTCCTTAAAAATAATCCGGAACTTATTTTACCGAAATTCTAACTTGCATAACTATTACACACCTAAGGTTGTCACCATACCAAACATCAGCTTATTGGAACATCTACAAGATCCATTTTAAAGACATTCAAAATGTTATACAATTCTGCCAAGTTCCAGAATTTCCAGCCTGAGCAGTTTCACCAATTATTTTATTAAAAATAATCCGTAGCTTGTTTTACCGAAATTCCAACTCCCATACTTGTTACACACATAGAGCTAACTTTATACCAAAAATCAATTTATTTACACGTCAGCAAGGTTCATTTTGAGGTCACACAACACACTGCCCAAATTTTGTCCAGCTCCAGTGGTTTGATATTTTGCCATCTTTTCAAGTCAAGTGTCCGCAATTTGTCTTGTTCTTATGAAATAGCCTATTGGTCACTTCATACACCATTTATATCCTGAATATCCGGATTTCATACACTTATTTGAGTCACTTTTGAATCAATCCAAAACGGTTTGTAGATTGTGCACAAAACAAGTATCATATATGCTCAAAACAAGTGTTCCTTCTTGAAGTCAAGACTCACCATCCTATCCCTCCTTTAGGCCGAAACCTATATGATACCTTAACCACATTTTACAATATCTATTTAAGCATGCAACACATTCAAGAGTCATTTTATTCCAATCTTACCAAACATCCTCACAAAAACTCACATCTAACACATGCATGCTTTCCTAGGACCTCTCAAGTTTCATCCAAGAGTTAATCTTGCCTAGACTCACTTAGGTGAACCTTATTTCATCCTAAAACAGACTCATATCACCTTGCATGTAAGAAAAGATTTCATCTTTGAAGGAATTAACCACATGCAAGCCATGTCTTTTAAGGATTCACTAAGATATAGTCATAAAACTTAGTATATTCAACTAAAGTTCACATCTTAGAACATCTAAGCATTCAAGTCATTAATCCTTCAACTAAATCATGAGGATCTAGTGTATACTTGCCTCTTCAAGCTAAAGCTCCTTTCTTAGCTTGGATTCTGGATAGGTTGAGTTGAAATCCTCCTCCTCTTTCACCATTAAGCACACGGTTTTGAAGAGAAGGAAGGAAGAATGTTAGTCTTTATTCTAAAGTGAAAATAGAACTAAATTGAGGTTAGATCATCTTACCAAAGTGAGACTTTGAATGAAGCTTCAACTATCCAAAGATTTGCACCACCTAAGAGATTGAAATCTTAGCACCTAATGGTCCATGGGGTCACGGTTTGGGTGGAGAAAAAGAACACCCATGTGAGCTTCATTAATATGATTGAAGAATTTACTTAATGAACTTGGGATGAAGCTTATCTAAACACTTCTTGAGCTAGAAGATGAAACTTGAATTGGATTCTTAGCTCCAAGAGGAAGGGTCGAAAGTTTTGTTGTGTGTGTGGAGGGAGATGGAAATCTTGCTAAGTGTTGGCTTGCTTGAGTGCTTATGGAGAGTTCAAGATGGAGTTGAAATGGAATGGTCTTGCAATATTAAAAAAAATCTAGAGGGGGCAAGGGAGAAGGGAATCCGACGGGCATGGGGGAGAAAGGAAGGCCTAGGCTTGTAGGCTACAAGCTTTTGTCTCCATGCATGCTATTCTTGAATAGTTTATTATTTCTTTTCTTGCATGACTTATTTATTTTATTGTTTTTATTTCTAATTAATTTGATATTTTAAATTAGATATTCAAATAATAGAACAATGGAGAGGATTCTAGATCCCTCCATTGCTTGGCCGAAATCTTGGGGGGTTTGGGGGTAGTTTGGTCTTTTCACATTTATCCTCTCTCATACTTATATAATTTATAATGTTATTTATTTTATCAAATTATAATTTTAATCTTGTTTTTGTGAGAATCAATTATGCTTGCATTCTTATAAAACGAAATTGTTCCATGGTTGATCAAGGCCTCTTGGCCGAAATTCACAAGGTATTACAATACCTTGTGACATCCCCTTATATAATTATTTAGTATCCATCTCAAAAGTATTTAAGTATTGCTAAGTTGACTTAAATAACATGCACTTGAAGGAATCATTGTTTTCATTACATCATTCAGTCATAGTCTCGAGTACATTGTCATTGGGGTACAACATCATCCCTCCCTTATCATAAGTTTCGTCCTCGAAACTTCAGAAGCTTGTCAAAAAGGTGGGGATATCTACTCCTCATGTCTTCCTCCGTTTCCCATGTTGCTTCTTCTTCCGAATGGTGCTTCCACTGAACCTTCACCATGGGTATGGATCTCTTTCTTAATGCTTTCTCTTTCCGATCAACGATCCTTAGGGGCTCCTCTTCATAAGATACATCTTCTTCAACCTTCAATTGTTGATCTTCAAGGATGTGGCTAGGATCATATACATATCGGCGAAGTTAGGAAACATGGAATACATCACGTAACTGAGAAAGATGTAGAGAAAAAGGGGTTTGAGTGATTTTCAAATACATGATTTAAATATGCACAAAAACAAGCATAAGATAAATGTGCATGATATATTGCTTACTACTTGCCTTATTTAGCTTGTATATAATGTTGCCGTACTAACAAGCCATGAAGCGTTAAAGCTTACATCATATAGCAAACATTTGTTGTGTTTATACTATTTTCAGGTGCCACAATTAATGAACTAAACTAGTTCATTAAGTGAAGTACTTAGTTTATTAAACTAAGTAGTTCATTAAAAGAAGCTACATTTGGAAAAGGCACAAAGGCAACAAGGATAAGGAAGGACAGTTTTCTCCTCCTCCCCTCATTAATATATACACGCCATACACACATATATGTACATATATTTTCAGATTTTTTTAAAAAGCACATACACATGTATTCCAACGTACTACCGACACGTTATATATTTTACGTACGTACGTTAACGTCACGCCACTATACTTAACTCATATTTATGAGTATATTCAGGTCTTATATCATATGATATAAGTCATGGTGATGACAAATTAAATACGACATGTTAAAAGGTTCTAAACCGAAAATTGTCGTATCGGGCGAATACCGAAACTTCGCCAACGTGTCACGTACTTGCCATAAATAGATGGCCAGCCCCTACATCTCAAAAATCATCAAAAATTTCGTGGGTTTGAGAATATTTTCAGCCAAAATTACTTTCCATGTTGGCACACACAAATCACCCCACATTAAGGCCAAAATGTGAAGATTCCAATTTTAATTTTGTCACATGTTAATGACACCACTTTAGACATCCAAGTGCTGAGATTTAAAGTATATGTTATATATATATTATGTGTAACATAATATATATAACATGTGCAAAAGTTGGAATTTAATTAGAGAAAAATCGGGTAATCGATAAATATCGAAAATTTAGTTTTCTACGCACACAACACATGAAACGTTTTTGGTACATCATATGACACGTATCTAGACACTTTTTACATATGTTATACATCTTAAAGTGTTCTAGAAAATTAAATTAAGGGCTGATTGGAATATAACATGTGTGTATTATTAAATGTGCATTATTTTACAAAAATAATTTTCAGCACATGTATATACACTATACACGCATATCACAGCTGAGATGGAGCTTATTTGGAGCCTTGTTGACATATTGATTGGTCAAGAATCAACCATGCAATGTTGGTGAATTAAAGAGAGAAGCTACAAATGGTAAGATTTCAAACTTTGTCTCACTTATAGCACATGCTAAAAATTTCAGCATGTGTAAGTATGGTGGCCGAATTTGAGCATTAAAAGGATATATTTTATCATCTTGAATCATGTTATTGATTGGGAGAAGAAATAGAAGTAATTTGAATATTTTTTTAAATTCATAAATTGTGATATTTTATATATCACACATGCTGAAAATTTTTCAGCATGTGTGTAATGTGTCATGGCCGAATATGTGAGCATAAAAGTATCCAAATTCATTTCCAATGTGATAAGGACATTTGTCATCAATTGGTGATTCATTTTTAATTAGAAAAATCAAAGAAAAATGGAATTATTTTGAATTGTACAACCATGTAACACATGCTGAAAATTCAGCATGGTAAAACCTCTTAATGGCCGATTTTTTGCTTAGTAAGGGAGAAATTTTGTCTTGCAACATTTATGTGACAATCTTGTGTATTATGGAATTAATTTCATGATTGATTTTGGCATATGTTTGAGTGATATATTCAGATTTTTCCTAGTCATCAATGATGACAACATTCAACCTATCATGAAGTGTCAAGTAACCAAAGCTTAAATGATCATCCAATGAGAAGGTGACAAGTAAGCAAGACCATGTCACAATGATGTCTTACATTCTCTCAAGGACTTAGAAGACAATTTTCAAGAGCGGGAGACACCAAGGGGGACGGCTACAAGGCATTAAAAGGAAAGAAGATGAGAAAAAACAAGGAAAAGAACAAGTGTTGCAAGTTGAAAGATCAAAAGTGTTGTAGCCTTCTTCTTCTACACTCTCTTTCTTTCTTCTTCTTGAAAGCCTATTGTACTTATATTCTTATCCTTGAATAGGCTTATTATACACCACCACATACTCTATATCTTTGTAAAAGATTGATCAAGGTGTGATCAATCTTCAATCTTGTAGGTGGTGGTGTTCGTGCGAATTGTATTCATCGTACAAGGTTTGTAAAGGGTTTGAGTTGGTGTGTAACTCCATCAACCCTGTGGTAAGGTGTATTTATGTTGTGTGACTAGTGTAAACCAAGGAAGGTGTTCCTTGAAGACTGGAGTAGGTTGTTTATAACCGAACCAGTATAAAATTCCCGGTGTCATTTACTTTAAGCACTTATATTCTGTTTCTGCACTGTTTACTCTTTTTGTTTACATTCGTAAAAATAGTAAACGACTTTCAAAAATTACAAAACTTTTCAGAAACATATCCACACGTCTTAGGGTTAATTTGGCATAAGTTTCAACCCTTTTGGATAAGTATAAGTCGATCAAACTTCAAAAGTTCTGAGACTAGTGCAGTCTGATTTTCAGACTTGCAAAGGTTGAGACTTTGATTGTAATTGACCTACTTCCCAAAATAATTTTGCAAAACGGTTTCAACCCACTTAAATATAGTATATAAGGAGTTAGTGGTTAAATTTTCAGAGCATTTGGAATTACACACAAATAGAAAAAAAATTTTCAAAACCGTCTACCGTTTCTGGCAGATTCGCGCAATCTGATCACCAACGGTTTTTGAAGGGGTTAAAGGTTGAATTTTAATCTGAAATTTTTAGAAAACCCTCATAACATCTGAGGCTAAGGTCTCTCAAAATTTCAGAATTTTTGGAGACCTATAACCTGGTTTTAAAAACGTTTTAAACTGGTCCTGAAAACAGAAACTGTTTTCAGAAGTTGAGTTGTTTAGTTTTAAACAAATTTTAAAAACCACACTTTCCGCACCACCTATTCAACCCCCCCTTCTAGTGGTGCCTTGCAAATCCTACAAGTGGTATTAGATCGGGAACACTCACTTCAAAGAATCCAACGATTCAGTGAGATGGCAACCACAAATCTCAAAACCGAGCAAGAAGGTATGTCGAGCCAAAGGCCTCCTCTTTTTGACGGTGAGTCGTTTATTCAGTGGAAACTTAGAATGAAGCTTTTTCTTATGGCTATCAATATTGATCTTTGGTCGATAATAGAAGATGGTCCTTTTGTCCCATCTAAGTTATCCACCGTAGACGGACTCACATTAGAAGTTGTCAAATCTAGACAAGAATATACGAGTGATGATAAAAAGAAACTTGGTATGAATGCTAGGGCTACGCAATTGCTCCTGAACGGATTAAGTAAAAGTGAGTCTAGTTATGTCTCAAACTGTTCGAGTGCACAAGAAATGTGGAGGATACTAGAAATGAAACACGAAGGCACGAGTCAAGTAAAAAAGTCAAAAATAAACATGCTTATGTACACACTTGAGTCGTTTAAATTGTTGCCTAATGAGTCTATCGTTGATATGGATCTTCGTTTGACTAACATCTACAACTCTCTTGAGTCTCTTGGTAAAGCTTTTACCACGCAGGAAAAGGTACAGAAAGTCTTACGAAGCCTTCTATCCGAGTGGGACCCTAAAGTGACCGCAATAGAGGAAAGCAAGGAAACTAAGTCAATAAAGATGGAAGAATTAATCGGATCAATTAAGGTCTATGAGAATAAACTCACTATACGGAAATCGGAATCATCTAAACAAGGTAAAGCTATTGCTTTTAAATCAAATGAATACGTCTCTTCTCCTTCCGATCACGTAGATGATAGTGATTCTGAATCGGATAACGATGACCTAATTCTATTGGCTAAAGGCTTGAGAAAATTTATGAGAAGGTCATTTAGAAACAAAAATAAGGGCACTACAACTAAGAGAAATAAGAACAAGTCAAATGATAAAGATGTTAAATGTTATGAATGTGGCAAACTCGGACACTTATCATATGACTGCCCCAATAAAGAAAAACAAACAACTAAATACTCTGACAAGGAGCGGAACAAAAATAGACCCGTCTTAGAACCCAAGCAAAGCAAACGTGTTCTAAAGGCCTCCACCTAGAGTGATTCATCGGATTCTGAAACTGAGACCGAAGAGGAGACTGCACAAGTATGCTTTGCATCCAAAGCATCTAATGAGGTATCATCTGATTCTGATTCTGACTCTGAACCTTCTTATGATGATCTTTTTAGTCAGTATTTAGAATTGCATAAATTCACTAAGACTCTCGCTAAAGAAAAGAAGTGATTAATTGAAGACAAAAAACTGTTAGAATCTTCTAACGAGAATCTTGTCGCTCAATTAAGCGATTCAAAGAAAGAGTCAACATGTGTCATTACTACATTAAAGACAAAGATTTCATTATTGACTACTCAAAATAACGAAATGAAATCCGAGATTTAAAATTTGAAATCAAGGAATATAGATTTAGAGAAAATGATGAAACAGTTTGATACGGGATCCAACATGCTGCACCGCATTATATTATCTCAAAAGCATGACAGTGACAAAATGGGTTTGGGATACGTTGATACTAATGAAGTATCAACCAAACCAACCAAGTTTGTTGTGTCTAAGAAATTAGACTCCCCAAAGCCTCAAGTGGCATCTAAGATGACGCAAAAGCTGCACCTTCCCTCATCACGCCCACTCTCTCTTCATATCATGTGAAATACAACTTTGTACCATATAGATATGAAAAGAAAAGAGTAATGCATACACGAAATTCATATCATCCACGTACTACGCACACACACAAGGACATATCAAAAACGTCCTTCATTCAATGAGTATAAAGGAGTCCTTGGGCAAAGGCCCAAAGTGCATGCACCACATGTCTACTATATCGCACCTTCATCTACATTCTTGCCATTTGTTAGACCGAGAAGGATCACCCAAGTATGGGTACCGAAAGGTACTTTTACCAAAAGGTGATTAACTAACTCGAAAGGACCCAAAGTAAAAAGGGTACCTAAATCGTCTTTGCACATTGCAGGGAGCCCACACATCGAAAGATATAACTATTAAGTGGTTCCTTGACAGTGGATGCTCGAGACACATGACGGGTGACCCGAGCTTGTTCATCAAATTAAAGAAGGTCACAAAAGGCGGATCCATGACCTTTGGAGACAACAACGAAGGCAAGATCATCGGAAAAGGTACGATTGGAAATCCAAGTACTCTCCAAATCTCCAACTCTTTTTGGTAAGCAACTTATCCTACAATCTTCTTAGCATTTCTCAATTTGTTGACAATGGTTTTAATGTGTGTTTTACTCACCCTTATTGCAATATAATAAATAAAAATGGAGAAACCGTTTTAAAAGGAAAACAAGAAGGTAATATTTTTACGCTTTCTATGGATGATGTGGTAGACGCTAAAGTTAAGTGCTTTATGTCAAATGAACACATTGTGAATTTATGGCATAGACGTTTAGGACACATTGGTATCTCCACACTAGAAAAACTTCAACGAAAGAACCTAGTGCGAGGATTGCCTAAGTTTGATTTAGACAACTTTCAGTTGTATGAATCTTGCATAAAAGGCAAACAAACACGTGAGTCACTTAAGCCTAAAAATGAAATAAGCACGACTACAGTCTTAGAACTATTACATATTGATTTGTTTGGTCCTAGTCGCACTACAAGCTTTGGTGGGCGCCACTATGCATGCGTGATTGTTGATGATTTTTCTCGTTACACTTGGACTTTATTTCTTGCACATAAGGATGATAGTGCCATTGAGATTGCAAAATTAATCAAACAGCTTGAAAATCAATACGGTGTAAATGTGAAAAAGATAAGAAGCGATAGAGGCGGTGAGTTTAAAAACAAAGAAATGATTTCATTTTGCGAAGAAAAGGGAATTAAGCATGAGTTTTCGCCACCTAGAACTCCACAATTAAATGGAGTAGTAGAAAGAAAGAATCGTACATTACAAGAAATCGCTAGGACTATGTTATGCGAAAATGGATTGCCTAGATTTCTGTGGGCGGAAGCCGTAAATTGTGCATGCTATATTGTAAATCGCCTATCTATAAGAAAGAAAATAAACAAGACGCCTTATGAGATTTTGAATGATCGCATGCCTAAGATTGACTATTTTCGTGTGTTTGGATTCAAATGTTTTGTTTTAAATACAAAAGATAATTTAGACAAATTTGAATCCAAATCAATTGAGTGCATTTTTGTTGGATATTCTATAAATTCAAAGGCATATAGATGTTATGATCCTCTCACTAGACAAATCATGGAATCTATTCATGTGAAATTCAATGAATTTGGTGAGAGATAAAGAATATGACGATGACTTTGAATTGAAACCCGTGTTGAATGAAGATGATGGTACATTTGATATGCATGATATGAATGACACACTAGAAATGCATGATCACATAGAAATGCATAATAACATAGAAAATAATCAACCAAGATGGCATAGAGATCACCCACATGATCTCATCATAGGCGACCTCACTCACGGTGTGCGACCACGTAGAAGAATTACTTCAGACGAAATAAATGAATTTCATGCTATGATTTCTGAAATTGAGCCCAAAAATGTGCATGATGCTTTGAGTGATTCTTCTTGGATTGATGCCATGCATGATGAACTTAATCAATTTGTTAGAAACGATGTATGGGATTTAGTGCCACGACCACAAGATAAGACTATAATAGGCACAAAGTGGGTGTTTAAGAATAAAATGAATGAAGAAGGAAAGGTCGTTAGGAATAAAGCGGACTTGTAGCACAAGGCTATAATCAAGAAGAAGGAATTGACTATGATGAAACATTCGCACCCGTAGCACGTTTAGAAGCTATATGACTATTACTTGCTATTGCTTGCATGAAAGATTTCAGATTATATCAAATGGACGTAAAAGTGCATTCCTAAACGGATTTATACAAGAAGAAGTATACGTGAAGCAACCACCCGGTTTTGAAGATTTGAAACATCCCGATCATGTGTACAAACTAAAGAAGGCACTATACGGCCTAAAGCAAGCACCGAGAGCATGGTATGATCGTTTTGCTACTTTCCTTCTAGAAAATGATTTCAAACGAGGTACTATAGATAGTACACTATTTTTGAAACAAGATAAATCGGATTTACTTATTATCCAAATCTGCGTTGATGACATTATTTTCGGTTCTACCTCACATAGACTTGTTGAAGATTTTGAAAATTGCATGAAATCTGAATTTGAAATGTCTATGGTTGGTGAAATTAATTATTTTCTTGGCTTGCAAATTAAGCAAACGAGTAAAGGGATTCACATAAGTCAAGCAAAATATGTCAATGACATGATTAAAAAGTTTAACTTTGAAAATTTGAAACCATCCCCCACCCCTATGAGTGTCACTACTAAATTGGACAAAGACGAACATGGTAAAGACTTTGATAATGACTTGTATCGATCTATGATAGGTTCTTTGCTATATTTAACTGTTAGTAGGCCTGATATCATGTTCAGTGTATGCATGTGTGCACGATTTCAGAGTCAACCTAAGGTGTCTCACTATAATATGGTAAAAAGAATATTCCATTATATTAAGCACACGCCCACCTTAGGAATCTGGTACGATAAGGATTCTACATTTGACTTACATGCTTATACTGATGCAGATTATGGTGGCTGCAAAATAGATAGAAAGAGCACGAGTGTTACTTGCCAATTTATAGGAAACTCACTCATTTCATGGTTTTCCAAAAAGCAAACAATCGTTGCTTTGTCCACTATTGAGGCTGAGTACATGGCACTTAGCCTTTGTTGCACACAGTTGTTGTGGATAAAACAACAACTTTCGGACTTTGGAATTACCGTAAATAGAATTCCTATATATTGTGACAGTATGAGTGCCATTAATTTGTCTAAGAACCCCGTGTTACACTCTAAGGCTAAGCATATAGAAGTACGCTATCACCTTCTTCGTGATCACATAAACAATGGTGATATCGTCATAGATCACGTACGCACAGAAGCACAAGTAGCGGATATCTTTACAAAAGCCTTAAATCAAGCCACATTTGAATCTCTTCGTTCTAAATTAGGCATGATTTCGGTTGATATGATTTGATTTGACGTGATTTGCTTTCCTTATTTACAGGAATCTTTTGATTTACTTTCCAAAATAAAGGGGGAGAGAAAGCATGATTTAAGGGGGAGAGAAGGATTTAAGGGGGAGAGAGACACTAATTGATACTGATTGCACAAATCAAGGGGGAGCCGGATTTGAAATTTGAAATTCAAATTTCAAATTTATGCATGTTTGAAGGGGGAGCGATAGGATTTAAATCATGAGTATAGGTTATTTTGAAAATCATCAAAAGGGGGAGATTGTAGAGAAAAAAGGGTTTGAGTGATTTTCAAATACATGATTTAAATGTGCACAAAAACGAGCATAAGATAAATGTGCATGATATATTGCTTACTACTTGCCTTATTTAGCTTGTATATAATGTTGCCATACTAACAAGCCATGAAGCGTTAAAGCTTACATCATATGGCAAACATTTGTTGTGTTTATACTATTTTCAGGTGCCACCATTAATAAACTAAACTAGTTCATTAAGTGAAGTACTTAGTTTATTAAACTAAGTAGTTCATTAAAAGAAGCTACATTTGGAAAAGGCACAAAGGCAACAAGGATAAGGAAGGAAAGTTTTCTCCTCCTCCCCTCATTAATATATACACGCCATACACACATATATGTACATATATTTTCAGATTTTTTTAAAAAGCACATACACATGTATTCCAACGTACTACCGACACGTTATATATTTTACGTACGTACGTTAACGTCACACCACTATACTTAACTCATACTTATGAGTATATTCAGGTCTTATATCATATGATATAAGTCATGGTGATGAAAAATTAAATACGACACGTTAAAAGGTTCTAAACCAAAAATTGTCGTATCGGACGAATACCGAAACTTCGCCAACGTGTCACGTACTTGCCATAAATAGATGGTCAGCCCCTACATCTCAAAAATCATCAAAAATTTTGTGGGTTTGAGAATATTTTCAGCCAAAAATACTTTCCATGTTGGCACACACAAATCACCCCACATTAAGGCCAAAATGTGAAGATTCCAATTTTAATTTTGTCGCATGTTAATGGCGCCACTTTAGACCAGCCAAGTGCTGAGATTTAATGTATATATTATATATATATTATGTGTAACATAATATATATAACATGTGCAAAAGTTGGAATTTAATTAGAGAAAAATCGGGTAATCGATAAATATATAAAATTCGGTTTTTTACGCACACAAGACATGGAACGTTTTTGGTACATCATATGACACGTATCTAGACACTTTTTACATATGTTATACATCTTAAAGTGTTCTAGAATATTAAATTAAGGGCTGATTGGAATATAACGTGTGTGTATTATTAAATGTGCATTATTTTACAAAAATAATTTTTAGCACATGTATATACACTATACACGTATCACAGCTGAGATGGAGCTTATTTGGAGCCTTTTTGACATATTGATTGGTCAAGAATCAACCATGCAATGTTGGTGAATTAAAGAGAGAAGCTACAAATGGTAAGATTTCAAACTTTGTCTCACTTATAACACATGCTGAAAATTTCAGCATGTGTAAGTATGGGGGCCGAATTTGAGCATTTAAAGGATATATTTTATCATCTTGAATTATGTGATTGATTGGGAGAAGAAATGGAAGTAATTTGAATATTTTTTTAAATTCATAAATTGTGATATTTTATATATCACACATGCTGAAAATTTTTCAGCATGTGTGTAATGTGTCATGGCCGAATATGTGAGCATAAAAGTGTCCAAATTCATTTCCAATTGATAAGGATATTTGCCATCAATTGGTGATTCATTTTTAATTAGAAAAATCAAAGAAAAATGGAATTATTTTGAATTGTACAACCATGTAACACATGCTGAAAATTCAGCATGGTAAAACCTCTTAATGGCCGATTTTTTGCTTAGTAAGGGGGAAATTTTGTCTTGCAACATTTATGTGACAATCTTGTGTATTATGGAATTAATTTTATGATTGATTTTGGCACATGTTTGAGTGACATATTCAGATTTTTCCTAGTCATCAATGATGACAACATTCAACCTATCATGAAGTGCCAAGTAAGCAAAGCTTAAATGATCATCCAATGAGAAGATGACAAGTAAGCAAGACCATGTCACAATGATGTCTTACATTCTCCCAAGGACTTAGAAGACAATTTTCAAGAGGGGGAGACACCAAGGGGGACGGCTACAAGGCATTAAAAGGAAAGAAGATGAGCAAAAACAAGGAAAAGAACAAGTGTTGCAAGTTGAAAGATCAAGAGTGTTCTAGACTTCTTCTTGTAAAGATAAGGGGGTTTGAGTGATTTCAAAATAAGTGTCTTGAATGTATACATATATATAAACGTGCATAAGCATATATAAATGTGTACATGTATGCATGATAACTTGCCATTACTTGCCTTATTTAGCTTATATATTATGTTACCGTACTAACGAGCCATGAAGCATTAAAGCTTACATCATATGGCAAACATTTGTTGTGTTTATACTATTTTCAGGTGCCACCATTAATGAACTAAATTAGTTCATTAAGTGAAGTACTTAGTTTAATAAACTAAGTAGTTCATTAAAGGAAGCTTCATTTGGAAAAGGCACAAAGGCAACAAGGCTAAGGAAGAAAAGTCTTCTCCTCCTCTCCATCTTTAATGTACACGCCACATATACATAAAAATTATATATTTTCAGATTTTTTTTTTGAAAAAGGCACATACACATGTATTCCAACGTACTACCGACACGTTATATATTTTACGTACGTACGTTAATGTTACACCGCTATACTTAACTCATATTTATGAGTATATTCAGGTCTTATATCATATGATATAAGATATGGTGATGACAAATTAAATACGACACGATAAAAGGTTCTAAACCGAAATTTGTCGTATCGGGCGAATACCGAAATTCGCCAACGTGTCACGTACTTGCCATAAATAAATGGCCAACCCATATACATCAAAATATGATGTAAATTTCGTGCTACACATGACATATTCAGCCAAAAATACTTTCCATGTTGGCACACACAAATCACCCCACATTAAGGCCAAAATGTGAAGATTCCAAGTTTAATTTTGTCACATGCTAATGGCACCACTTTAAGCCAGCCAAGTGCTGTGATTTAAAGTATACATTATATAAATTATGTATAACATAATATATATAACATGTGCAAAAGTTGGAATTTAAATTAGAGAAAAATCGGGTAATCGATAAATATCGAAAATTCGGTTTTCTACACACATAACATGGAACGTTTTTCTTGTACATCATGTAGCACGTATCTAGACACTTTTTACATATGATATACATCTTAAAGTGTTCTAGAAAATTAAATTAAGGTCTGATTGGAATATTACATGTGTGTATTATTAAAGGTGCACTATTTTACAAAGTTAGCAAAAATAAATTTCAGCACATGTTACACATCATGTAACGTTACATACAGCTGAGTTGGAGCACATGTGGAGCTTTTTTGGGTTATTGATTGGTCAAGGATCAATTATACATTGTTGGTGAATTGATGAGAGAAGCTACAAATGGTAAGAATTCAACATATATCTCTCTTATGTCACATGCTGAAAATTTCAGCATACTAACCTTAAGCTGGCTGATTTTATGGTGTTAAATGTGACATATTTTGTCATCTTTTATTAGGTGATTGATTAGAAGAAGATATGGTAAGGTTTTGAATATAATTAAAAAGATAAATGGTGATATTTCACATATCACACATGCTGAAAAATTTTTCAGCATGTGTACATGGTGTGGCCGAAATTTTAGTACTAAAATGTGTCCAAGTTCATATTTTAATTGGTAGAAGTACTTACCATATATTATTGATTCATTTTTATGATGAAAATTTAAAGAAAAATGGTAATGATTTAAAGTTTATCCCCATGATGCACATGCTGAAAAATTCAGCATGGCAAGATTGTCTTGGCCGATTTTTTGGCATAGAAATGGAAGAATTTTTGGTCTTGCAATTTATGAGAAAATTCTTGATTTATGGTATGATTTTGTGATTGATTTTTGGCACATGTTAAAGTGAATATCTCAGATTTTTCTCCATGTCATCTTGATTACAACATTGAGCCAATAAGGAGGTGCCAAGTAAGCGAAGACTAAATGATGATCCAATAGGAAGATGCCAAGTAAGCAAGGCATTGTCACAATGATGTCTTACACTCTCTCAAGGACTTAAAGACAATTTTCAAGAGGGGAGAAGCCCTAAGGGGGGACGGCTGCAACTATAAGGAAAGAAGAGGAGAGCAAACAAAAGACTACAACAAGCATTGCATTCTAAAGAGATCAAATTGCCAAGCTCTTCTTCTCCTACATTTTCTTTCTTTCTCTTTTCTTGTAAAAGCCTATTGTTTTTCATATCTTTCAATCTTGAATAGGCTTGAGATAAACCACCATTCATATATCTTTGTAAAAGATTGATCAAGGTGTGATCAATCTTCATCCTAGCAAGGTGGTGGTGTTGGTGAGGATTGTACTTACAATACAAGGTTTGTAAAGGGTTGGAGTTAGGTGTAACTCTATCAACCCTGCGGTAAGGTGAGTATCAACGGTTTTTGAAGGGGTTAAAGGTTGAATTTTAATTTGAAATTTTTAGGGGACCCGTATAATATCTGAGGCTAAGTTCTCTCAAAATTTCATAATTTTTGGAGACCTATAACCTAGTTTTAAAAACGTTTCAAAACTGGTTCTGAAAACAGAATCTGTTTTCAGAACTTGAATTGTTCAAGTTTAAAGAAATTTTAAAAAGCACACTTTCCGCACCATCTATTCAACCCCCCCCCCCCTTCTAGTGGTGCCTTGCAGATCCTACAAGTGGTATCAGAGTGCAGGAAAACACACTTCAAGGAATCCAACGATTCAGTGGGATGGCATCCACAAATCTCAAAACCGAGCAAGAAGGTATGTCGAGCCAAAGGCCTCCACTTTTTGACGGTGAGTCGTTTATTCAGTGGAAACTTAGGATGAAGCTTTTTCTTATGGCTATAGATATAGATCTTTGGTCAATCATTGAAGATGTTCCCTATGTCCCATCTAATGTATCCACTGTAGACGGAGTTACTTTAGAAGTTATTAAAACTAGACAAGAATATACGAGTGATGATAAAAAGAAACTTAGTATGAATGCTAGGGCTATGCAATTGCTTTTAAACAGATTAAGTAAAAGTGAGTCTAGTTATGTGTCAAACTGTTCGAGTACACAAGAAATGTGGAGGATACTAGAAATGAAACACGAAGGCACGAGTCAAGTAAAAGAGTCAAAAATTAACATGCTCATGTCCACACTTGAGTCTTTTAAATTATTGCCAAATGAGTCTATTGTAGATATGGATCTTCGTTTGACTAACATCTACAACTCTCTTGAGTCTCTTGGTAAGGCTTTTACTACGCAGGAAAAGGTGCAGAAAGTTCTACGAAGCCTTCCTTCTGAATGGGACCCTAAAGTGACCGCAATAGAAGAGAGCAAGGAAACTAAATCAATAAAGATGGAAGAACTAATCGGATCACTTAAAGTTTATGAAAATAAACTCATCATACGGAAATCGGAATCATCTAAACAAGGTAAAGCTATTGCTTTTAAATCAAATGAATACGTCTCCCCTCCCTCCGATCACGTAGATGATAGTGATTCCGAATCGGAAAATGATGACCTAATTCTATTGGCTAAAGGACTAAGAAAATTTATGAGAAGGTCATTTAGAAACAAAAACAAGGGCACTACAACTAAGAGAAATAAAAACAAGTCAAATGATAAAGACGTTAAATGTTATGAATGTGGCAAACTCGGACACTTATCATATGACTGCCCCAATAAAGAAAAGCAAAATACTAAATACCCTGACAAGGAGCGGACCAAAAATAGACTCGTCTCAGAACCCAAACAAAGGAAGCGTGCTCTAAAGGCCGCCACCTGGAGTGATTCATCAGATTCTGAGACTGAGACCGAAGAGGAGACCGCACAAGTATGCTTTGCATCCAAAGCATCTAATGAGGTATCATCTGATTCTGACTCTGACTCTGAACCTTCTTATGATGATCTTTTCAATCAGTATCTAGAATTGCATAAATTTACTAAGACTCTCGCTAAAGAAAAGAAACGATTAATTGAAGACAAGAAACTGTTAGAATCTTCTAACGAGAATCTTGTCGCTCAATTAAGCGATTCAAAGAAAGAGTCTTCATGTGTCATCACTGCATTGAAAATCGAGATTTCATCATTAACCTCTCAAAATATTGAAATGAAATCCGAGATTTCAAATTTGAAATCAAGGAATACCGATTTAGAGAAAATGATGAAACAGTTTGATACAGGGTCCAACATGCTGCATCGTATCATATTATCACAAAAGCATGACAGCGACAAAACTAGACTGGGATACGTTGATACTAACGAAGTATCAATCAAACCAACTAAGTTTGTTGTGTCTAAGAAAGTAGACATCCCTAAGCCGCAAGTGGCGTCTAAGATGACGCAAAAAGTGCCCCCTTCCTCACGTCTCACTTCTTCATATCATGCGAAATATAACGTTGTACCATATAGATATGAAAAGAGAAGAACAATGCATACACGAAATACATATCATCCACGCACTACGCACACACACAAGGACATTTCAAAAGCGTCCTTCATTCAATGAGTATAGAGGAGTCCTTGGGCAAAGGCCCAAAGTGCATGCACCACATGTCTATTATATTGCACCTTCATTCTTGCCATTTAATAGACCGAGAAGGATCACCCAAGTATGGGTACCGAAAGGTACCTTTACTAAAAGGTGATTAACTAACTCGAAAGGACCCAAAAATTAAAAGGGTACCTAAATCACCTTTTCACATTGCAGGGAGACCACACTTCGAAAGACACATCAATAAAGTGGTTCCTTGACAGTGGTTGCTCAAGGCAAATGACGGGTGACCCGAGCTTGTTCTCCAAATTAAAGAAGGTCACAAAAGGCGGATCCGTGACCTTCGGAGACAACAACAAAGGCAAGATCATCGGAAAAGTTACGATTGGTAATCCGAACACACTCCAAATCTCCAACGTATTTTTGGTAAGCAACTTATCCTACAATCTTCTTAGCATTTCTCAATTTGTTGACAATGGTTTTAATGTGTGTTTTACTCACTCTTATTGCAACATAATAAATAAAAATGGAGAAACCGTTTTAAAAGGAAAACGAGAAGGGAATATTTTTACGCTATCTATGGATGATGTAGTAGACGCTAAAGTTAAGTGTTTTATGTCAAATGAACCCAATGTGAATTTATGGCATAGACGTTTAGGACATATTGGCATTTCCACACTAGAAAAACTTCAACGAAAGAACCTAGTACGAGGATTGCCTACGCTTGATTTAGACAATTTTCAGTTGTGTGAATCTTGCATAAAAGGCAAACAAACACGTGAGTCACTTAAGCCGAAAAATGAAATAAGCACGACTAGAATATTAGAACTATTGCATATCGATTTGTTTGGTCCTAGTCGCACTACAAGCCTTGGTGGGCGTCACTATGCATGCGTAATTGTTGATGACTTTCCTCGTTATACTTGGACTTTATTTCTTGCACATAAAGATGATAGCGCCGTTGAGATTGCTAAATTAATTAAAAAACTTGAAAATCAATACGGTGTAAATGTGAAAAGGATAAGAAGCGATAGAGGCGGTGAGTTTAAAAACAAAGAGATGATTTCGTTTTGTGAAGAAAAGGGAATTAAACTTGAGTTTTCGTCACCTAGAACTCCACAACAAAATGGAGTAGTAGAAAGGAAGAATCGTACATTACAAGAAATCGCTAGAACTATGCTTTGCGAAAATAAATTGCCTAGATTTCTGTGGGCAGAAGCCGTAAATTGTGCATGCTATATTGTAAATCGCCTATCTATAAGAAAGAAAATAAAAAAGATGCCTTATGAGATTTTGAATGATCGTATGCCTAAGATTGACTATTTTCGTGTGTTTGAATGCAAATGTTTTGTCTTGAATACAAAAGATAATTTAGATAAATTTGAATCCAAATCAATTCAGTGCATTTTTGTTGGATATTCTATAAATTAAAAGGCATATAGATGTTATGATCCTCTCACTAGACAAATTATAGAATCTATTCATGTTAAATTCAATGAATTTGGTGAGATTGATAAAGATAAGGAGTATGACGTTGATTTTGAATTGAAACCCGTTTTGAATGAAGATAATGATTCTTTTGATATGCATGATATGAATGAGACACTAGAAATGCATGATCATATAGAAATGCATGATAACTTAGAAAATAATCAACCAAGATGGCATAGAGATCACCCACATGATCTCATCATAGGCGACCTCACTCACGGTGTGCGACCACGTAGAAGAATCACTTCGGATGAAATAAATAAATTTCATGCTATGATTTCTGAAATTGAGCCCAAAAATGTGCATGATGCTTTGAGTGATTCATCTTGGATTGATGCTATGCATGACGAACTTAATCAATTCGTTAGAAATGATGTATGGGATTTAGCGCCACGACCACAAGATAAGACTATTATAGGCACAAAGTGGGTATTTAGGAATAAAATGAATGAAGAAGGAAAGGTTGTTAGAAATAAAGCGAGACTTGTTGCACAAGGATATAATCAAGAAGAAGGAATTGACTATGATGAAACATTCGCACCCGTAGCACGTCTAGAAGCTATACGACTATTACTTGCTATTGCTTGCATGAAAGATTTTAAATTATATCAAATGGATGTAAAAAGTGCTTTCCAAAACGGATTCATACAAGAAGAAGTATACGTGAAGCAACCACCTGGTTTTGAAGATTTGAAACATCCAGATCACGTGTACAAACTAAAGAAGGCACTATATAGCCTAAAGCAAGCACCGAGAGCATGATATGATCGTTTTGCTACTTTCCTTTTAGAAAATAATTTTAAACGTGGTACTATAGATAGTACACTATTTTTGAAACAAGAAAAATCAGATTTACTTATTATTCAAATCTACGTAGATGACATTATTTTTGGCTCTACCTCACATAGACTTGTTAAAGATTTTGAAAATTGCATGAAATCTGAATTTGAAATGTCTATGGTTGGTGAACTTAATTATTTTCTTGGCTTACAGATAAAGCAAACAAGTAAAGGAATTCATATAAGCCAAACAAAATACATTAATGACATGATCAAAAAGTTTAATTTTGAAAATTTGAAACCATCCCCTACCCCTATGAGTGTCTCTACTAAATTAGACAAGGACGAACATGGTAAAGACGTTGATAATGGATTATATCGATCTATGATAGGTTCTTTGCTATATTTAACTGCTAGTAGGCCTGACATCATGTTTAGCGTATGCATGTGTGCTCGTTTTCAAAGTCAACCTAAGGTGTCACACTTAAATGCAGTAAAAAGAATATTCCGTTATATTAAGCATACACCCACCTTAGGTATTTGGTACGATAAGGATTCTACATTTGACTTACATGCTTACACTGATGCAGATTATGGTGACTGCAAAATAGATAGAAAAAAGCACGAGCGGAACCTGCCAATTTATAGGAAATTCTCTTATTTCATGGTTTTCCAAAAAGCAAGCAAGTGTTGCTTTGTCCACTACTGAGGCTGAGTACATGGCTCTTAGCCTTTGTTGCACACAGTTGTTGTGGATAAAACAACTTTCGGACTTTGGAATTATCGTAAATAAGATTCCTATATATTGTGATAGTATGAGTGCCATCAATTTGTCTAAGAACCCCGTGTTACATTCTAAGGCTAAGCATATAGAAGTACGCTATCACTTTCTTCGTGATCACGTTAACAATGGTAATATTGTCATAGATCACGTACGCACAGAATCACAAGTAGCGGATATATTTACAAAGGCCTTAAATCAAGCCACATATGAATCTCTTCGTTCTAAATTAGGCATGATTCCCGCTGATATGATTTGATTTGATATTATTTGATTTACTTTCCTTTTTGACAGGAATCTTTTGATTAACTTTCCAAAATAAAGGGGGAGAGAAAAGCATGATTTAAGGGGGAGAGAGACACTGATTGATCTTAATTGATCTTAATTGCACAAATCAAGGGGGAGCCGGATTTGAAATTCGAAATTCAAATTTCAAATTTGCGCACAATTCAAGGGGGAGAGATAGCATTTAAATCATGTATCACAAATTATTTTAAAAATCATCAAAAGGGGGAGATTGTAAAGATAAGGGGGTTTGAGTGATTTCAAAATAAGTGTCTTGAATGTATACATATATATAAACGTGCATAAACATATATAAATGTGTACATGTATGCATGATAACTTGCCATTACTTGCCTTATTTAGCTTATATATTATGTTGCCGTACTAACGAGCCATGAAGCATTAAATCTTACATCATATGGCAAACATTTGTTGTGTTTATACTATTTTCAAGTGCCACCCTTAATGAACTAAATTAGTTCATTAAGTGAAGTACTTAGTTTAATAAACTAAGTAGTTCATTATAGGAAGCTTCATTTGGAAAAGGCACAAAGGCAACAAGGCTAAGGAAGGAAAGTCTTCTCCTCCTCTCCATCTTTAATGTACACGCCACATATACATAAAAATTATATATTTTCAGATTTTTTTTGAAAAAGGCACATACACATGTATTCCAACGTACTACCGACACGTTATATATTTTACGTACGTACGTTAATGTTACACCACTATACTTAACTCATATTTATGAGTATATTCAGGTCTTATATCATATGATATAAGATATGGTGATGAAAAATTAAATACGACACGATAAAAGGTTCTAAACCGAAATTTGTCGTATCCGGCGAACACCGAAACTTCGCCAACGTGTCACGTACTTGCCATAAATAAATGGTCAGCCCATATACATCAAAATATGATGTAAATTTCGTGCTACACATGACATATTCAGCCAAAAATACTTTCCATGTTGGCACACACAAATCACCCCACATTAAGGCCAAAATGTGAAGATTCCAAGTTTAATTTTGTCACATGCTAATGGTACCACTTTAAGCCAGCCAAGTGCTGTGATTTAAAGTATATATTATATATATTATGTATAACATAATATATATAACATGTGCAAAAGTTGGAATTTAAATTTGAGAAAAATCGAGTAATCGATAAATATCGAAAATTCGGTTTTCTACGCACATAACATGGAACGTTTTTCTTGTACATCATGTGGCACGTATCTAGACACTTTTTACATATGATATACATCTTAAAGTGTTCTAGAAAATTAAATTAAGGGCTGATTGGAATATTACATGTGTGTATTATTAAAGGTGCACTATTTTTACAAAGTTAGCAAAAATAAATTTCAGCACATGTTACACATCATATAACGTTACATACAGCTGAGTTGGAGCACATGTGGATCTTTGTTGGCATATTGATTGGTCAAGGATCAATCATACATTGTTGGGGAATTGATGAGAGAAGCTACAAATGGTAAGAATTCAACATATATCTCTCTTATGTCACATGCTGAAAATTTCAGCATACTAACCTCAAGCTGGCCGATTTTATGGTGTTAAATGTGACATATTTTGTCATCTTTTATTAGGTGATTGATTAGAAGAAGATATGGTAAGGTTTTGAATAATAATTAAAAAGATAAATGGTGATATTTCACATATCACACATGCTGAAAATTCTTTCAGCATGTGTACATGGTGTGGTCGAACTTTTAGTACTAAAATGTGTCCAAGTTCATCTTTTAATTGGTAGAAGTACTTACCATATATTATTGATTCATTTTTATGATGAAAATTTAAAGAAAAATGGTAATGATTTAAAGTTTATCCCCATGATGCACATGCTGAAAAATTCAGCATGGCAAGATTGTCTTGGCCGATTTTTTGGCATAGAAATGGAAGAATTTTTGGTCTTGCAATTTATGAGAAAATTCTTGATTTATGGTATGATTTTGTGATTGATTTTTGGCACATGTTAAAGTGAATATCTCAGATTTTTCTCCATGTCATCTTGATGACAACATTGAGCCAATAAGGAGGTGCCAAGTAAGCGAAGACTAAATGATGATCCAATAGGAAGATGCCAAGTAAGCAAGGCATTGTCACAATGATGTCTTACACTCTCTCAAGGACTTAAAGACAATTTTCAAGAGGGGAGAAGCCCTAAGGGGGGACGGCTGCAACTATAAGGAAAGAAGAGGAGAGCAAACAAAAGACTACAACAAGCATTGCATTCTAAAGAGATCAAATTGCCAAGCTCTTCTTCTCCTACATTTTCTTTCTTTCTCTTTTCTTGTAAAAGCCTATTGTTTTTCATATCTTTCAATCTTGAATAGGCTTGAGATAAACCACCATTCATATATCTTTGTAAAAGATTGATCAAGGTGTGATCAATCTTCATCCTAGCAAGGTGGTGGTGTTCGTGAGGATTGTACTTACAATACAAGGTTTGTAAAGGGTTGGAGTTAGGTGTAACTCTATCAACCCTGTGGTAAGGTGTACTGCGTGTGTGTGATTAGTGTGAACCAAGGAAGGTGTTCCTTGAAGACTGGAGTAGGTTGTTTATAACCGAACCAGTATAAAATTCTTGGTGCCATTTACTTTCTGCATTTACTTTTCAATTACTGCACTGTTTATCCTTCTTGTTCGCATCCGTAAAAATAGTAAACGATTTTCAAAAATTACGAATATTTCCAGAAACATACTTACACGTTCTATGGTTAATTTGGCACAAGTTGTAACCCTTTTGGATAAGTATAAATCAATCAAACATCAAAAGTTCTGAGACTAGTGCAGTCTGATTTTCAGACTTACAAAGGTTGAGACTTTGATTATATTTGACCTACTTCCCAAAAGAATTTTCCAAAACTGTTTCAACCCATTTAAATATAGTATATAAGGAGTTAGTGGTCAAATTTTCAGAGAATTTGGACGTTCACATAAATAGGAATTAATTTTTCAAAACCTTCTACCGTTTCTGGCAGATTTGCACAATCTGAGTATCAACGGTTTTTGAAGGAGTTAAAGGTTGAATTTTAATTTGAAATTTTTAGGGGACCCTCATAACATCTGAGGCTAAGTTCTCTCAAAATTTCATAATTTTTGGAGACCTCTAACCTAGTTTTAAAAACGTTTTAAAACTGGTTCTGAAAACAGAATCTGTTTTCAGAACTTGAATTGTTCAAGTTTAAAGAAATTTTAAAAAGCACACTTTCCGCACCATCTATTCAACCCCCCCCCCTTCCAGTGGTGCCTTGCAGATCCTACACTTCTTCAACACTCTCTTTCTTTCTTCTTCTTGAAAGCCTATTGTACTTATATTCTTATCCTTGAATAGGCTTGTTATATACCACCACATACTCTATATCTTTGTAAAAGATTGATCAAGGTGTGATCAATCTTCAATCTTGCTAGGTGGTGGTGTTCGTGCGAATTGTATTCATCGTACAAGGTTTGTAAAGGGTTGGAGTTGGTGTGTAACTCCATCAACCCTGTGGTAAGGTGTATTTGTGTTGTGTGACTAGTGTAAACCAAGGAAGGTGTTCCTTGAAGACTGGAGTAGGTTGTTTATAACCAAACCAGTATAAAATTCTCTGTGTCATTTACTTTCAGCACTTATATTTTGTTTCTGCACTGTTTACTCTTTTTGTTTACATTCGTAAAAATAGTAAACGACTTTCAAAAATTACGAAAACTTCCAGAAACATAGCCACACATCTTAGGGTTAATTTGGCACAAGTTTCAACCCTTTTGGATAAGTATAAGTCGATCAAACATCAAAAGATCGGATACTAGTGCAGTCTGATTTTCAGACTTGCAAAGGTTGAGACTTTGATTGTAATTGACCTACTTCCCAAAAGAATTTTGCAAAAATGTTTCAACCCACTTAAATATAGTATATAAGGAGTTAGTGGTTAAATGTTCAGAGCATTTGGACTTACGCACAAATAGGAAAAAAAATTTCAAAACCGTCTACCGTTTTTGGCAGATTCACGCAATCTGATCACCAATGGTTTTTGAAGGGGTTAAAGGTTGAATTTTAATTTGAAATTTTTAGGGGCCCTCATAACATTTGAGGCTAAGTTCTCTCAAAATTTCAGAATTTTTGGAGACCTATAACCTGGTTTTAAAAACGTTTTAAAACTGGTCCTGAAAACAGAAACTATTTTCAGAAGTTGAGTTGTTTAGTTTGAAACAAATTTTAAAAACCACACTTTCCGCACCACCTATTCAACCCCCCCTTCTAGTGGTGCCTTGAAGATCCTACAAAAGAGATGGTGGCAACGCCAAGCGATACACAACTTCGCCCACTCTCTCAAGTACCTCATAAGGTCCAATGAATCTTGGGCTCAATTTTCCTTTGATGCCAAATCTTTTGACTCCTTTGGTCGGAGAAACCTTTAGGAAAACTTTCTCTCCTTCTTGAAACTCTAAGGGTCTCCTTTCATCTGCCCATATCTTAGTTATTTCTTGTGCTGCTTTGAGTCTTTGCTGGACCAACTTCACCTTCTCTCGTGTTTGCTCAACAATGTCAGGTCCCGTATAGATCTTATCTCCAATCTCGTCCCAATAGAGTGGGAATCGACATTTTCGACCATACAACGCTTCATATGGTGCCATTCCGATGGATCTGTGGAAGCTGTTATTGTAAGAAAAGTCAACAAGCTTAAGGTTCTTATCCCAGCATCCTCCAAAATCAAGGATGGAAGCACGAAGCATATCCTCAAGGGTTTGGATTGTTCGTTCAGATTGGCCATCAGTTTCAGGATGGAACACGGAACTCATTCTGATCTCAGTGCCCATTACCTTTTGAAAGGCTGTCCAGAATCTCGACGTAAAACGGGGATCACGGTCGCATACAATACTTACGGGCACCCCATGCAAACAAACAATCTGGTCAATGTACATAGAGGCCAACTTCTCCATGGATGCCTTAATCGACATGGCCAAAAAGTGGGCAGACTTTGTCAAACGATCCACAATGACCCATATAGCATCATTTCCATACTTAGTCTTGGGTAGGTCAGTCACGAAATCCATTGTGACGTGATTCCATTTCCATTCCGGCACTTCTAAAGGTTGTAATAATCCAGCGGGTCTTTGGTGCTCGGCTTTTACTCTTTGACAGATCAAACATCGCTCAACAAATTCTGCTATTTGATTCTTCATTCCGTGTCACCAAAACTTTTGCTTGAGGTCTTGATACATCTTATTAGCTCCAGGATGTATAGATAAGCGAGAGTTATGAGCTTCCATCAAAACTTCATCTTTAATTTCTTTGTTCTCCGGTACACATAATCGTCCTCGGTACCATAAACTGCCGTCACTGCGAACTTCAAAATCATCTTGTGACTTATCTTTCATCCTTTCCTTGATTTTTCTTAAAGCTTCATCCTTCCCTTGAGCCTCTTTGATCCTATCAATCAATGAAGGAATAAGAGCTAACTTGGCGAGAACTTCATCTACCGAATCTACTTCTTCTAAGCCCAACTCTTCCATGTCTCGCTGAAGAGGAGGTTGCCGTGGGTGGCTGGTCTTCCGACTCAATGCATCAGCAACTTTGTTAGCTTTCCCAGGGTGATATTGAATTGAGAGATCATAATCTTTAATCAACTCCAGCCATCTACACTGCCGCATATTGAGCTCTTTCTGGGTAAAGAGATACTTTAAGCTTTTGTGGTCGGTGTAGATCTCACACTTCTCGCCATACAGGTAATGTCTCCATATCTTTAATGCGAAAACCACCGCGGAAAGTTCAAGATCATGGATAGGGTAGTTTTGCTCAAATGGCTTTAACTGTCGGGATGCATAAGCTATCACTCTATCTTGCTACATGAGGACACATCCGAGACCATTCTTTGAAGCATCACTGTACACCACATACTTCTCACCAGGAGTGGGCTGAGCTAGGATAGGAGCGGATGTCAACTTCGCCTTTAGCTCCGAGAAACTCCTTTCACAGACGGCACTCCACTGGAACTTGGTTTTCTTTTGGGTCAATATGGTGAGGGGAACAGCTATCCTCGAGAATCCTTCAACAAACTTTCGGTAATACCCAGCTAGTCCAAGGAAACTTCTCAATTCAGTAACATTTGTTGGTCTGGGCCATTCCGTGATTGCTTCAATTTTCTTGGTATCCACGGAAATCCAATCTTCGGAAATAACATGGTCGAGAAAGGATACACTTCGCAGCAAGAACTCGCATTTTCTAAACTTTGCATACAACTGTCTTGCTCTTAGAATATTCAAGACTGTCCTCAAATGGCCTGCGTGAGTCTCTTCATCGGGTGAATAAATCAAGATGTCATCTATGAAGACCACTACGAACTTGTCCAACTGGTCCTGAAAGACTCGATTCATGAGATCCATAAAGGCGGGAGGGGCATTGGTCAAACCAAAGGGCATGACCAAGAATTCATAGTGTCCATAGCGGGTTCTAAAAGCAGTCTTAGGGACATCTTCCGCCTTAATCTTCAGTTGAAAGTATCCAGATCGCAAGTCAATCTTACTAAAAATTCGGGATCACTGCATTAAGATGCTTTAGATAGGGTTTGAAAAGATTTCTATCTTAATCAACTAAAGCTTATTAGTTACATACCCTGAGCTGGTCGAATAAGTCGTCAATCCAGGGCAACGGGTACTTGTTCTCTATGGTGATTTTGTTGAGCTACTAGTAATTGATGCATAAACGCATACTTCCATCTTTCTTCTTCACGAATAGCACAGGAGCACCCCATGTTGAAACGCTGGGGCGAATGAGCTTCTTTTCTAGCAGCTTGTGTAACTGCTCCTTTAGCTCTTTCAGTTCTGCAAGGACCATCCGATACGGGGCTTTTGATATGGGTTCAGCTCCCGGAACAAGATTTATCTCGAAGGCAATTTTGCGATCAGGAGGTAGTCCAGGTAAATCATCAGGGAACACATCAGGGTATTCATTAACAATTGGGACTTGTGCAAGGGTAGGACTCGCTTGCTCAGCACTTAGGACATAAACAAAGAATCCTTCATGACCTTTCCTCAACGCTCGGCTGGCTCGAGCCGCGTTAACAAAAACTTTCTTGGATGGTTTCTTTAGCTTAGCTCCTCCTTGGAATGGCACTTCATCTCGGGTCGGGTTCTTGATTATAACTTGCCTACTTCGGCAATCAATGTGAGCATGATTCTGTGAGAGCCAATCCATTCCAAGAATCACGTCAAAATCACTCATAGATATGGGAATCAAATTGGCCTCAAACCGCTGATCATTAAACTCAAGCGTGCAATTTCTGAAGATGTGATGGTAAACAAGCACCTGGTCGCCAACTGCTTGTACTCTATAGGGTGATTCTAGTCTGACGGGATTATGATCGATATTCTTAGCAAACTTTCTTGAGATAAATGAGTGGCTGGCGCCACTGTCGAACAACACATTTGCGGGTATGCTACATACTAAGATAGTTCCTGAACCATGCACATTTTACTAAGCAATATAATAGGCATGTATAAGTAGAACGTATTGAGGACATAAAACTTTAAATCTTACCAGTTACTACGTCTGCAGTCTCCTCAACATCAGCATCCGTCATGGCGTGCACCCTTGCGTTTGCACGTAGCCACTGGTTCTTGGGCTGCTGTTGTTGTTGTTGCTGCGCTCCTCTTTCTGGGCAGTCCTTTATTAGATGACCATCTTTGCCACATCCAAAGCATTTACCCTTTTCCATCTACACTCACCCATGTGTCTCTTCTGGCACTGTGGGCATACTGGTATAGCTGGCTGCTGAGGTGGAGCTTGATTCTTCTGCTTATTATTCTGATGCTGGTGGCGAAGTGATTCTGACCTTGGGGTTGTCCTTGTCGAACTGACCCTCTGAAATTCTTCTTAGCTACTTTTCTGTACTTTTCATTTCCAGTCCCTTGTCTTTCCCTCTTTTGTCCCATATCATCTCGTCGGATAATGTCTCGCTCAATCCGATAACATGCGTCCAGAAGGGCTCCAAAATTCGTGGAATTTGCATTTACCGACCATGTCCGGATTCTTAGATTCAGCCCTCTTTCAAACTTCAGCATTTTTGTTTCTTCATCATTCATGGTAACAGGCTGAAACCTCCCTAGTGCGATGAACTTATTTGCGTACTCAGCTACCGTCATGCCCGACTCTTGCTTCAGAGATTCAAACTCATGCCTCTTTTGTAACTTGACCGATGGAGGAATATAGAATTTGTGAAATTCTTGCAGAAATCTTTCCCAGGTAATCGGTCTGGGCAAGGGATACAGATTCGTCTTCCACCATTGATTCGCTTCACTGATCAGAAAAGGTCTGATAGCTTGGGCTTTCAGCTCGTCTAGGGCTTGAATTAACTCAAAACAATTTTTGACTTCATCCAACCACTTTTCTACTATATCAGAATCTGGTTTTCCCTCAAACGGCGGTACATTTGCTCTCTTTAATTTCTCAAAGTAGTACTGAGCATCTCTCACAGGCTGGTGTGGATGAGGTGGAGCATTCTGATGAATTAGGTCTTGCCCGATCTGGGTGACAACTTGGCAAAAGGCCAGAAAGGCATTCATGTCAGGGATGACCGGAGGAACAGGTGCCTGCGGTGCTGGTGGTGGATTATTCTGAACTGGAGGATTCTGGTCTGGCTGTGGCGGCGGGACCTGAACTGGTGGTGGAGGAATGGGCTCCTGAGTAGCGGGCTGTGCCCTAGGAGGTCTGCCACATGGTCTCACCATCTGCACTAAAGGATGTTAACATTTACTAAAAGGTCGGAATTAATTTGACTAGAGGCCATAATCCGAAGATCTTAAATAAGGACGATAAAGACACATTATACTTTATAAATCCGGATTTCAATATTAGGCTTAATTATTAATTTACCTTTGAAACCCGGTGTAAGTGGTCCTAATCTAAGGCCATCACTCATCTACAATCATGACTTAGGTCTAAGATCAAACTTAGATTGCTAAGATCATAACTTAGTTCTACGTTCTGCCCGAAATCTAGAGTCTCGGCTCTGATACCACCTGTAGCGCCTCGCACCCGGACCTCGTCCGAATACGGTGCACCCGCCGTACCTCACTAAGGAGAGTACAAAGCGTCATGCATAACATGCGAAAATCCATAACTTATGCCATGGACTCTCATGTTAACATTTAACATGGTAGTAAAATTTAGGCAAAATTAAAACTTTTTAAAATAAACATGCATTACGAAAATACTAAGTTCCCAAAAGTAGCAATCCCACAAAATGACATAACCGAAATCCAAAGAGTTCAAACATTGTTCATAGTACAAACATCTTGGCCACACAAAAGTCCTTAAGCTTTGCCTTCCTCAGATTTCCTCGCCTACGGATATGGCACTCTTGGCTCATCCTCGATCCACTCAATCTTAGCATTATCTGGCTCTGGGGAAAAAATAAAAGTGTGAGTGATAAAAATCACCCACAAGGATACAATAAAACACCATGAAATAAATAAAGAATTATAACATGAATGTAATACCCCAAGAACCTCAAATAATAATTCATACCTGATCTTTAATCCTGGATTTGCTCAATGAAAAAGCCTAAGCATAATTTTACGTAATACTATACCGATAATATCTTATTAACCATCAACTGTAACATTCAACATGTCAGCGTGCTTATGAGTTATGCAAAATGCAATGCATGATGTCATGTCGTGTCAAAACATCATTTTGGTCCCATAAAATAACATGTCAGAAAAACAGAGTGTCAGATCAATTAACCCCGGATCTGAGCGGGTCCAGAACATATCAACAGACCGATTAACCCCGAGTCTGGGATGGGTCCAGAACATGTATCAGATCAATTAACCCCGGATCTGAACGGGTCCAAAACATGTATCAGATCAATTAACCCCGGATCTGAACGGGTCCAGAACATGTATCAGATCAATTAACCTCGGATCTGAACGGGTCCAGAACATATCATGTCAACAGACCAATTAACTCCGGGTCTGAAGTCGGGTTAGTCGTATGCTTGGCCGACAAAGGAATCATAAAGCTTTCTTTAAAACATGGGACCATAAAAACTTTCATGCATAACGTAAAACATAGTTACTTGGAAAGACTTGCTTGCATACGGCAAAATTCATAAAAATCTGATGCATATGATCATGCATGATACATGAAGTGATATGCAATGTAAGTCATGACGTGAATAATCGTATGCATTCCTTATAACATGTCAACATGCATGGTTTCGGAAACTAAGAATTTCCGGATTTTTCTTCATATTCATGGGGCGGCTAAAGTAACCAATCAGGCTCATTTTCATAATCTTTTATCCTACATGTGTTTAGTGGGGTCTTATTTACATGACGTAAAATTTTTATAACTCCCTAAGACGCATAAAGCCTTTAAGTCATCAAAGCATTATCAAGTGTACTTGCTGAATTCTACGGTATAATAACCAACATTACCTTAGCTTTTGGGGCCTTAAAGCCTTAATTATTTGGACCACAACCTGGGAATATAATAAACTCCCTAAGGATTAACACTCATGAGCCCAACCCGCGTAAATAAGTCCAAATCCTTCAAATTGGGCCTTTTTGACTTACTCTCCTGTTCAGCCCAATTTCCAGTTTTAGTACATCAATTTTATGTCCATACTTACCCACCAAAACATTAATGCCAACTTGATTAATTTGCATGGTCTTGCTCCTCTATGTCTTAGGTGATTAAAATAAAATTTTCAGATTAATCCAATAACCTTAAAGGGCTCATTTAAATATTTTTCCAAAATAGGTCACGTGCTGTTACTGGATTGACCAAATTTACTAAAAATTCTATTGTGACAAAACCATAATACTTTTTACCAAAATTCCAACTCACAGACGTCATAAACATACCAAACTAGCATCCCACTGAAATTTAGCCCGTTTGCATATTTCTAAGGTCCATTTTTGGGTCCAACAACACGTTACTCATTTCTGCCCTGTTCCAGTGATTTCAGCTGGAGCGTTTTACCAAATAATTCCTTAAAAATAATCCGTAACTTATTTTACCAAAATTCCAACTTGCATAACTATTACACACCTAAGGTTGTCACCATACCAAAAATAAGCTTATTTGAACATCTACAAGATCCATTTTAAAGCCATTCAAGACGTTATACAATTCTGCCAAGTTCCAGAATTTCCAGCCTGAGCAGTTTCAGTAATTATTTTATTAAACATAATCCGTAGCTTGTTTTACCAAAATTCCAACTCCCATACTTGCTACACACATAGAGATAACTTTATACCGAAAATCAATTTATTTACACGTCAGCAAGGTTCATTTTGAGGTCACACAACACACTGCCCAAATTTTGTCCAGCTCCAGTGGTTTGATATTTTGCCTTCTTTTCAAGTCAAGTGTCCGCAATTTGTCTTGTTCTTATGAAATAGCCTATTGGTCACTTCATACCCCTTTATATCCTGAATATCCGGATTTCATACACTTATTTGAGTCACTTTTGAATCAATCCAAAACGGTTTGTAGATTGTGCACAAAACAAGTATCATATATGCTCAAAATAAGTGTTCCTTCTTGAAGTCAAGACTCACCATCCTATCCCTCCTTTAGGCCGAAACCTATATGATACCTTAACCACATTTTACAACATCTATTTAAGCATGCAACACATTCAAGAGTCATTTTATTCCAATCTTACCAAACATCCTCATAAAAACTCACATCTAACACATGCATGCTTTCCTAGGACCTCTCAAGTTTCATCCAAGAGTTAATCTTGCCTAGACTCACTTAGGTGAACCTTATCTCATCCTAAAACAGCCTCGTATCACCTTGCATGTAATAAAAGATTTCATCTTTGAAGGAATTAACCACATGCAAGCCATGTCTTTTAAGGATTCACTAAGATATAGTCATAAAACTTAGTATATTCAACTAAAGTTCACATCTTAGAACATCTAAGCATTCAAGTCATTAATCCTTCAAGTAAATCATGAGGATCTAGTGTATACTTGCCTCTTCAAGCTAAAGCGCCTTTCTTAGCTTGGATTCTGGATAGGTTGAGTTGAAATCCTCCTCCTCCTTCACCACTAAGCACACGATTTTGACGAGAAGGAAGGAAGAATGTTAGTCTTTATTCTAAAGTGAAAATAGAACTAAATTGAGGTTAGATCATATTACCAAAGTGAGACTTTGAATGAAGCTTCAGCTATCCAAAGATTTGCACCACCAAAGAGATTGAAATCTTAGCACCTAATGGTCCATGGAGTCACGATTTGGGTGGAGAAAAAGAACACCCATGTGAGCTTCATTAATTTGCATGAAGAATTTACTTAATGAACTTGGGATGAAGCTTACCTAAACACTTCTTGAGCTTGAAGATGAAATTGAATTGGATTCTTAGCTCTACGAGGAAGGGCCGAAAGTTTTGTTGTGTGTGTGGAGGGAGATGGAAATCTTGCTAAGTGTTGGCTTGCTTGAGTGCTTATGGAGAGTTCAAGATGGAGTTGAAGTGGAATGGTCTTGCAATATTTAAAAAAAAATCTAGAGGGGGCAAGGGAGAAGGGAATCCGGCGGGCATGGGGGAGAAAGGAAGGCCTAGGCTTGTAGGCTACAAGCTTTTGTCTCCATGCATGCTATTCTTCAATAGTTTATTATTTCTTTTCTTGCATGCCTTATTTATTTTATTGTTTTTATTTCTAATTAAATTGATATTTTAAATTAGATATTCAAATAATAGAACAATGGAGAGGATTCTAGATCCCTCCATTGCTTGGCCAAAATCTTGGGGGGTTTGGGGGTAGTTTGGTCTTTTCACATTTATCCTCTCCCATACTTATATAATTTATAATGTTATTTATTTTATCAAATTATAATTTTAATCTTGTTTTTGTGAGAATCAATTATGCTTGCATTCTTATAAAACGAAATTGTTCCATGGTTGATCAAGGCTTCTTGGCCGAAATTCAAGAGGTATTACAATACCTTGTGACATCCCCTTATATAATTATTTAGTATCCATCTCAAAAGCATTTAAGTAAAGTAGTGCTAAGTTGACTTAAATAACATGCACTTGAAGGAATCATTGTTTTCATTACATCATTCAGTCATAGTCTCGAGTACATTGTGATTGGGGTACAACACTTACACATCAACAAGTAAACAAAACCGAGGCAGAATAAAAACTTTTAAAATAACAGAATCTAAACATCCGTCATAAGTCTTACAAACATGTTCACAAAATGCGGAAATCCGAAAGTCAATGTTTCCAACATAAATTCATAAAAAGTTCATCAATCATGACCATCACAACAAAAACCCTTAAGTCATCCTCCTTTTGCTCTTCTACGGATAAGGAACCCTAGGCTCGTCCTTGATCCATTCGACCCTATTTCCTGCGGGTTCTGGGAGCAAAAATAAGGGGTGAGTGACAACGTCACCAGCAGGTAAACCATAAATAGTCACGAATTAAATAGAAAGTACACACAAGAACCAAACCCCAAAAATTTTGGTTTAGTAACATACCTGACCTTCCATCCAATATCCGTAAGTAACAAGCTCACAACTAAAAAAATCATAACTTAGGAGATATCAAGTCATAACATCTTAGCCTAAGTAACAGTGTACCAAATATTCGACTACCATTAAATGCAACATGCATGAGTATGCACATGTGATGCCTCGTGATAAATATGAGGATAAATTCTTTCTTTCTTTCTTTCTTTCAAAACATCATCGTCAATAAAACAAGAGAGTGTTCAGATCTATTCTATCCGGATCTGAGGTGTTCATATTCTTCCCTTCGAATCTATTATTTCTGGATCTGAAAACGGCCATATCATCAATCATAGTCATCAGGTCTATTCTCTCTGGGCCTGTACAGTCATAATCGTCATAATCAGGTCTATTCTCTCTGGGCTTGTACGGTCATAATCATCATAATCAGGTCTATTCTCTCCGGACCTGAACGGTCATAATCATCAAATCAATTAACCCCAGATCTGGAGCGGGTTAAGCTGGACAGAAATTAAATGATACCAATGGAAAGCGTTCTTTTCAAAACCGAATCTTTTCTTTAAAAACACTTTTTCATCATTCTTTGTCATAAAACCAGTTTCATAAATCATGTAAATGACGATGATGCAATGCGTGACGTGCATTATGAAATTCGTGACCAAATGCGTCACATACATACAGGTACGGTCTTATTCATTAAGCTGGAAAAAATTCTAGAATTAACGTTCTCTTTGCGCGGCTTCAAAACCTCATAATTCGGCCCATTTTCATGATCTCATGACATACGTATGCATAAGGGTATCTTGTCTACTTGTCATAAATGTAGAGAAAAAGGGGTTTGAGTGATTTCAAAATGCATGATTTAAATAACGTGTTACAAAGAAATGCATGACATATTTTATGACATGACACGTTGTTGCATAAAACTTGCCTTATATAGTTCATATATAATATTGTCGTACTAACGAGCCATGAAGCTTTAAAGCTTACATCAAATGGCAAACATTTGTTGTGTTTGAACTATTTTCATGTGCCACCATTAATGAACTAAACTAGTTCATTAAGTAAAGTACTTAGTTAATTAAACTAAGTAGTTCATTAAAGGAAGCAATATTTGGAAAAGGCACCAAGGCAACAAGTTGAAGAAAGGAAAGTCCTTCACACCCCTTTACACGCCATTTACCATATTTATATATATATTTTCAGATTTTTTAAAAAAAAAGACACATACACATTTATTCCAACGTACTACCGACACGTTATATATTTTAAGTACGTTAACGTCACACCACTATACTTAACTCATATTTATGAGTATATTCAGGTCTTATATCATATGATATAAGTCATGGTGATGACAAATTTAATACGACATGTTAAAAGGTTCGAAACCGAAAATTGTCGTATCGAGCGAATACCGAAACTTCGCCAATGTGTCACGTACTTGCCATATATAGATGGCTAGCCCCTACACTTTACAAATGGCCATAAATTTTGTGGCTTACATGGTATGTGCAGCCATGAAATCATTCCATGTTGGCATACACAAATCACCCTACATTAAGGCCAAATTGTGGAGATTCCAGTTTCAATTTTGTCACATGGTTTAGGCGCCACTTTAATCAGCCTTATGAGCTGAATATTAAAGTTTAATTTATGTATATTATGTGTAACATAATATATATAACATGTGCAAAAAGTTGGAATTTAATTAGAGAAAAATCAGGTAATCGATAAACGTCGAAAATTCGGTTTTCTATGTACACGACACATGGAACGTTTTTGGCATATCATATAACATGTATCTAGACACTTTTTACATATACATCTCAAAATGTTCTAGAAAATTCAATTAAGGGCTTATTGGAATATACCATGTGTGTACTATTAAATGTGCACTATTTTACAAAGTTTGCAAAAATAAAATTCAGCACATGCACAACCATGTCACACGCCTATTCCAGCTGATTTGGAGCATATGTGGAGCTTTGTTGGCATCTTGATTGGTCAAGAATAAAGCATGCAATATTGGTGACTTAAAGAAAGGAACTACAAAAGGTAACATTTCAAATCTTGTCACATTTGTAACACATGTTGAAAATTCAGCATGTGTGCTAAATAGCTGGCCAATTTTTACCCTTTAATGAGCCATATTTTGTTGTCTTGAATCATGTGGATAATTGGGAGATAATTTGGAAATATTTTGAATATATTATAAAATTAAAATTGTGATATCTTTGAATATCACACATGCTGAAATTTTCAGCATGTGTGTAATGCATAGTGGCCGAATTTTAGGCCTCATTGATGTCTAATTTTTATTCCAAAAATTGATAAAGATGTCTTGTACTAAATGGTGATTCATTTTCAAGAAATAAATCAAAGCAAACTTGGCAACATTTTGAATAGAATACAAATGTTTCACATGCTGAAATTTCAGCATGTAAAGTAGCATTATGGCCGATTTTTTATGGCTTATTGGAGAAAATTATGTTCCAAATTTTATGTGATGATCTTGTGAATTATGGTAATCATTTTATGATGATTTTGACACATGTTTTAAGTGTTATTCTCAGATTTGTCTAGTCATCAAGTGATGACAAGATCCAACCAATCAATGAGTGCCAAGTAAGCAAGAGCTTAATGATCATCCAATGAGAACATGCCAAGTAAGCAAAGACATGTCACAATGATGCCGTATACTCTTCAAAGTACTTAGAAGATAATTTTCAAGAGAGGAAAGAGGGCAAAGGGGCGGCCAACTCAAGTTAAAAAGGAAGGAAGAGAGCAAAAACAAAAAACAAGAACAAGTCTTGCAATTAGAAAGATCAAAACGTGTTCTAGCCTTCTCTTCTACACTCTCTTTCTTTCTTCTCTCTAAAAGCCTATTGTACTTACTTTCATATACTTGAATAGGCTTCATATATTCCACCACATATTTTTATCATTGTAAAAGATTGATTAAGGTGTGATCAATCTTGCACTTGCGAGGTGGTGGTGTTCGTGACAATTGTATTCTCATACAAGGTTTGTAAAGGGTTGGAGTTGGTGTGTAACTCCACCAACCCTGTGGTAAGGTGTCCTTTGTGTTGTGTGATTAGTGCTAACCGAGGAAGATGTCCTCGAAGATTGTAGTAGGTTGTTTATAACCGAACCAGTATAAAATTCCTGGTGTTATTTACTTTCAGCACTTACTTTCAGTTTCAGCACTGTTGATTGTTTTTAATCACGTTAGTAAAAATAGTAAACGAATTTCAAAAATCACGAAACTTTTCAGATTCATATCCTCACATCTTGAGGTTCTTTTGGAGCAAGTTTCAACCCTTTTGGACAAGTATAAGTCATTCAAACGTCAAAAGTTCTGAGACTAGTGCAGTCTGATTTTCAGGCTTACAAAGGTCGAGACTTTGATCGTATTTGACTAACTTCACAAAAGAATTTTTCAAAACTGTTTCAACCCATTTAAATATAACTAATAAGGGGTTAGTCATTAAAGTTTCAGAGCATTTGGAGTTAAAGACAAATAGGAACTAATTTTTCAAAACAGACTACCAGTTCTAACAGATTTGCACAATCTGACCACCAACGATTGTTCAAGGGGTTAGAGGTTGAATTTTAATCTGGAATTTTAGGGGATACTCAGAACATCTGAGACTAAGATCTCTCCAAATTTCAGAATTTTCGAAGACCTGTAACCTAGTTTTCAAAACGTTTCAAAACAGGTCCTGAAAACAGAAACTGTTTTCAGAAGTTGGGTTTTTGGTCTAAAACAATTTTAAAAACCACATTTTCCGCACCCACTATTCAACCCCCCTTCTAGTGGTGCTTTGCAGATCCTACAAGTGATATCAGAGCGCAGGAACACTCACAATAAGAAGATCCAATGATCTAAGTTAGATGGCATCCACTAGCTATAACACCATGCAAGAAGGAATGTCAACCATAAGGCCTCTTCTCTTTGACGGTGAGTCTTTCATTCAATGGAAGTTAAGAATGAAACTTTTCTTTATGGCAATTGATATTGATCTTTGGTCAATTATAGAAGATGGTCCATTTGTTCCATCAAAATTATCCACTGTAGATGGAGTCACACTAGAGGTCGTTAAGTCTAGACAAGAGTATACTAGTGATGATAAAAAGAGACTGAGCATGAACGCTAGGGCTATGCAATTACTTCTAAATGGACTAAGTAAAAGTGAATCTAGTTATACTTCAAATTGTTCTAGTGCTCAAGAAATGTGGAGTATTCTTGAAATGAAACACGAAGGCACTAGTCAAGTAAAAGAGTCCAAGATCAACATGCTTATGTCCACACTCGAGTCATTTAAATTATTGCCAAATGAATCTATCGTTGATATGGATCTTCGCTTGACTAACATTTACAATTCTCTTGAGTCTCTTGGCAAAGCCTTTACTATGCAGGAAAAGGTACAAAAGGTCTTGCGAAGCCTTCCATCCGAGTGGGACCCTAAAGTAACGGCCATAGAAGAAAGCAAAGAAACTAAATCGATTAAGATGGAAGAACTAATTGGATCACTAAAGGTATATGAAAACAAACTCACTTTAAGACATTCTGAGTCTATTTCCAAAAATGATAAGGCTATAGCATTTAAATCAAATGAATACGTCGTAGATGATAGTGACATAGATTCCGATGATGAGGATTTAATCACGATGGCTAAAAGATTGAGAAAAATCTTGAGAAAATCGATTGAACATAAGTCTACCTCATCTAAGGATCATAAAAATAAAAATAAGGAAATAAAGTGTTATGAATGTGGACAACCTAGACACTTGTCATATGATTGTCAAACAAGGACAAACAAATGAAAAAAATACCTTGACAAGGATCGGACAAAAACTAGACTTGTCTCAGAACCTAAACAAAGGAGAAGAGCCTTCAAAGGCTCCACTTGGAATGACACATCCGACTCTGAGACTGATGATATGGAAGAACAAAAGGCACATGTATGCTTTACATCTAAGGCATCAAATGAGGTATCTTCCGACTCTGATTCCGATTCTGAATGTTCATATGATGATTTATTTAGTCAATATTTAGAATTGCATAAATTCTCAAAGACTCTTGCAAAAGAAAAGAAGCGATTAATTGAAGACAAGAAATTGTTAGAATCTTCTAACAAAAATCTTGTGTCTCAATTAAACGATTCAAAAGAAGAGTCGTCCTGCATTATAAATTCATTAAAGTATGAAATTTCATCATTGACATCCGAGAACACTGAACTGAAATCCGAGATTTCAAACTTGAAATCAAGGAATGTGGATGTATAGAAAATGGTGAAACAATTTGACACGGGAACAAACATGCTAGATCGCATTATTTCTTTACAAAAGCATGATAGTGACAAAACCGGACTAAGATACGTTGAGAAAAGTGAGTCACTATGTTGTAACCCAATTAGAGAATCCTTCTTGTACCTAAGGATGAATTAGTAAACATGTGACAATATATGCTTGCGTTTGAAATTTCAATGATCATTATAAGTATGTCATGAAGAGTTCTATGTGTATTACAAGGAAGGATCCAATTTCTCCATGGCTTTGTAAGTTTCGGCCCATAGCCAAGAAAGGCTATTTCTTAAATCCCTATTTAAATATAAACCAATAGAATAAATATGTATCATTTTTTATAGGAAAAACAAAAGATGGCTAAAGAAATTACAAAGGCTTAGTTGGGGTCATTAAAGACCCCAACCGTCAGCGGTATTAAGAGGGAAAGGGGGGCGATGCTAATTAAGAAAAGGGTGGCTAGAAGTTAATGAGGTGTAACCTAACTAGGCCTAAGTAACTAAGGTTAGTCAAAAGAAACCATGATTAGCCTAAAAGTAACCTAGGGTTAGGAATTTAATTGAGGTTAAACCCTCACCCACCCCTTTTGCCCAACGGCTAACCTAGCCAAAAGAAGAAGAGTTTTCGCCCAAAATACACTTGAGCACTCTCTAGATTTTTCAAACACTCCAAAGTGTCTCAAGAGCAAAAGAACTCCTTCTCTCCCTTTCTCTTCCAAACCCACGGCCAAGAAGAGCAACCAAGAGGGATTAGGTTATTTCAAGGCTAAAAGACATTAGGTAAGTGTTCTTAGTCTCTTGAGAAGACATTTACATTTTTCTTGAGATGAAACTCATGGTGTGTTTTCTCTTGTTCATAACCATGACCCCCAATGGTCACTAGGCTCAAGTCTCAAGCTTCTAAGGATTCTAAGCTAGTGACGCTTGGATACCACTCAAGCCTTTTGGTAAGTCCCCTAGCTTTTAAGGATATATCTTGGTTAAAGGTGTAGACTAACCTTACTCCTTTTTCCTCCTCACCACCGTGGGATGCATGCATAGAGAAGGCAAGAATTCAACTTTTTCAACATCTCACCAAGAAGAGTAAGCAAAAGGCAAGTACACTATACTCTTTATGGTTTAGATGTGAAAGTGTGTGCATGAATGGCTAGATATACCTAAGATCTAATCTTAGTTGTAAAATGGTAAGTTGTAAGCCCAAAACTTTCGGCCTAGGACATTTAAATACGTAGGAGTGGAACTTTGCTCCAAAGATGTGTTCTTTGAGGGTTATATGCATATTTATGTGCTAATCTAGGCTTGAATGTGTTAAAGATCCTTCCTTTCATGATGAAAGGCTCACGGTGGAAGGTTAAGGGAGGATGGGTGATTTTACATGAAAAATGTCTATATAGCAAGGAAGTGGGGACAAGTTTTGATTTTGTTGTGTGTTAGGTTTAATATACTCTTGGTTATATCATTTTCTTGCATGCACCAAATAATGAGGCTGTTGGTGAAGGGTGCGTGTGTTCATCTCAAAATTTGTTGCTAAGTGTTGGTGACAAAAATGTGGGCTAAGGACATTTAGGAAGAAAATATGATCACTGGAAAATTCTAGAGCTGGACCGAAATTTTGACTGTTTTGTGAAGCCACAAAAGGGACCTTAGGAACCTTCAATTCCACTGATATTTGGTATGCTATTAGCTTTATGTGTTTGTTAGGTGTTAGAGTTGGAATCATATTAAAAAGATCCACGGTTTATTTTTAATGAATTTTCTTCTGAGATTGGTTCTGCTGGAAAAAGTTGCACTGGACAGAATTTAAGTAACGTGTTTGGAAGTCTAAAAATGGGCCTTAGATGTGTGAAAATCCACTAATTTTCGGTATGACACTAACCCCATGAATAAAGAAGGGGTGGCGGTTGGAATTTTGTCAAAATAGGTTGTGGTTTATTTTTAATAAATTTGCTAGTAAAACGGGTCAAACTGAAATATGTTGGATGGACAGAATTTGTGTCACAATTTGCATGATCTGGAAAAGGGCCTTAGGAAATTTAAATTGGGCTAAACATTGACAGGATGCTAGCCCAATGAGTTTATTAAATTGGAGAGTTGGAATTTCAAGAAAAGGATTAAAGGATTGTTCACCATGAATTTTATAATAAAATACGGTCATTCAAGAATTCAGATTACCCCGTCTCATAAAAAAGAGCAAACAAGTTTCTTATCGACATTGTAATCCCACAATGCATGCATGGCACTCACTTATGACATTTACAGAGAAGAGCATGTGAACCAATGGGCCTAAAACATGCATTTTAGTAAGAAACTTCTAAGGAGAAGTAGACGCTACTAAGCTGGAAAATTCCAGCATGGCAACCAGACGTGTCTATTCATTTACGTCATGCATTATGCCGTCATTTGCACGATACATGTCATTGCATTGCATCATCGTCGCGTACATGACTTACAGCATGTCTTTTTATAAGAAAGAAAGATGAAAAGTGTTTTCAAATGACAATTTCGTTTTGAATAATTCCCCACCGGTACCGTGTGTGAGTATGAACTTGGCCAGTATGAACCTGAGCAGATCCGGGTTAAGCGATCAGACAGAATGACCGTGCAGGCCCGGAAAATAATAGGCCTGATGATGAGAATGATGATGATGACCGTGCGGGTCCGGAAAAGAATAGACCCGGCAAGTATGATGACGTTACCGTTCGGAATCCGGGGATAATAGATTCGAAGGGAAGAAGTTACCGCCTCAGATCCGGGAAGATAGATCTGAACACTCTATTGTTTTACGATGATGATGATTTTAAAGATAGCATGAAAGATCACATTTCATTTTATCGCGATGCATTTACACGTACACATGCATGCTTATTACCTTCATGTAGCAACTCGTGAGATTCAAGTTGTGACGACTCTGAAGACCCTAAGTGATGATTCTTTTTGGGTTATTCAATATAAGTTTAAGGTCTCTTAATGTTATACTTTGCTTCGAGTGGTGATTTTTACCTAAGTTATGATCTTGTTACATTAAGCGATGATCTTTATCGAATATTGGTCGAAGGACAGGTATACTTCTAAACCAAACTTTTTGGGAATCGGTTCTTGTTCGTAATTTCCATTTAACCCATGATTATTATAGTATACTTGCTGGTGACATTGTCACTCACCCTATTTTTCTCTCCAGAGGTGGCAGGAGACAAAGTAGAGTGGATTGATGACGAACCTAGGGTTCCCTACGCGTGAGTGCACTGGAGGATGGCCAGGATTAGAAGACCGAACTTGCCAGCTTTAAGGAAATGACTGAGTTGTGTAATGGAGTTGGAAAACAATTTGTTTTTGTCGCTTTCTACTACAATTTATGTGGGTTGAAAACTTGAACTAATTGTGGTGTTGCTTTTAATTTGAAGTTTAGTTTCTGCCACGGTTTCGCTTACTTGATTGCGCGTAAGCACGAAAATCCATGCAATCCTATCATGGATCACGACGTGTATGGATGACGCCTAGTACTCTCCTTAGTGAAGTACGGCGGGTGCACCGACTTCGGCGGGGTCGGGGTGCAGATGTCATATAGACCTTCCCCTATATGACATCTCATCGTGCTTCATCTTCATATCGTATGAGATATAACTTTGCGTCGTACAAATATGAAAAGAGATCTTTCATGCATATGCGACACTCATATAGCTCACGCCCCGTGCATGCAAACCGAAATGCATATCAAAAACGAAAATCATACTATATGCATGATGGGATTCTTGGCCAAAGGCCAAACGCATTTGCCCTTAACGTATATTATGTGGCACTTTCATCACCTTTCTCACCTTTTGGAAGACCTAGAAAGGTCACCCAAATTTGGGTACCAAAAGGGACATTCTCAAAGGGTTGAATAAATAACCCTAAAGAACTCACTTTTAATATTATTCAAAATGCATGTTTTTTTCTTCTTTACATGCGCTTTTGATTGTCTTTCCAAAATAAAGGGGGAGAGAATGCATGATTTAAGGGGGGAGAGAAACTGATTGCATAAATCAAGGGGGAGCGAATTTGAAATTTGAAATTCAAAATTTAAATTTATGCACGATTGAAGGGGGAGCGACAAGATTTAAATCATGAATGTGGGTTATTTTGAAAATCATCAAAAGGGGGAAATTGTAGAGAAAAAGGGGTTTGAGTGATTTCAAAATCCATGATTTAAATAACGTGTTACAAAGAGTTGCATGATATATTTTATGACATGACACGTTGTTGCATAAAACTTGCCTTATATAGTTCATATATAATATTGTCGTACTAACGAGCCATGAAGCTTTAAAGCTTACATCAAATGGCAAACATTTGTTGTGTTTGAACTATTTTTAGGTGCCACCATTAATGAACTAAACTAGTTCATTAAGTGAAGTACTTAGTTAATTAAATTAAGTAGTTCATTAAAGGAAGCAATATTTGGAAAAGGCACCAAGGCAACAAGTTAAAGAAAGGAAAGTCCTCCACACCCCTTTACACGCCATTTACCATATTTATATATATATTTTCAGATTTTTAAAAAAAGGCACATACACATTTATTCCAACGTACTACCGACACGTTATATATTTTACGTACGTTAACGTCACACCACTATACTTAACTCATATTTATGAGTATATTCAGGTCTTATATCATATATATAAGTCATGGTGATGACAAATTTAATACGACACGTTAAATGTTCTAAACCAAAAATTATCGTATCGGGCGAATACCGAAACTTCGCCAACGTGTCACGTACTTGCCATATATAGATGGCCAGCCCCTACACTTCAAAAATGGCCACAAATTTCGTGGCTTAAATGGTATGTGCAGCCATAAAATCATTCCATGTTGGCATACACAAATCACCCCACATTAAGGCCAAATTGTGGAGATTCCAATTTCAATTTTGTCACATGGTTTAGGCGCCACTTTAATCAGCCTTATGAGCTGAATATTAAAGTTTAATTTATGTATATTATGTGTAACATAATGTATATAACATGTGCAAGAAGTTGGAATTTAATTAGAGAAAAATCGGGTAATCGATAAACGTCGAAAATTCGGTTTTCTACGTACACGACACATGGAACGTTTTTGGCATATCATATAACATGTATCTAGACACTTTTTACATATTTCAACATCTAAAAGTGTTCTAGAAAATTCAATTAAGGGCTGATTGAAATATACCATATGTGTATTATTAAATATGCACTATTTTACAATATTTGCAAAAAAAAATTCAGCACATGCACAACCATGTGACACGCCTATTCCAGCTGAGTTGGAGCATAAGTGGAGCTTTGTTGGCATCTTGATTGGTCAAGAATAAAGCATGCAATGCTGGTGACTTAAAGAAAGGAACTACAAAAGGTAACATTTCAAATATTGTCACAATTTTAACACATGCTGAAAAATTCAGCATATGTGCTAAAGAGCTGGCCGATTTTTACCCTTTAATGATCCATATTTTGTTGTCTTGAATCATGTGGATAATTGGGAGATAATTTGGAAATATTTTGAATATATTATAAAATTAAAATGGTGATATCTTTGAATATCACACATGCTGAAATTTTCATCATGTGTGTAATGCATAGTGGCCGAATTTTAGGCCTCATTGATGTCTAATTTTTATTCCAAAAAGTGATAAAGATGTCTTGTACTAAATGGTGATTCATTTTCAAGAAATAAATCAAAGCAAACATGGCAAAATTTTGAATAGAATACAAATGTTTCACATGCTGAAATTTCAGCATGTAAAGTAGCATTATGGCCGATTTTTTTATGGCTTATTGGATAAAATTATGTTCCAAATGTTATGTGATGATCTTGTGAATTATGGTAATCATTTTATGATGATTTTGACACATGTTTTAAGTGTTATTCTCAGATTTGTCTAGTCATCAAGTGATGACAACATCCAACCAATCAATGAGTGCCAAGTAAGCAAGAGCTTAATGATCATCCAATCAGAACATGCCAAGTAAGCAAAGACATGTCACAATGATGCCATATACTCTTCCAAGGACTTAGAAGATAATTTTCAAGAGAGGAAAAAGGACAAAGGGCGCGGCCAACTCAAGTTAAAAAGGAAGTAAGAGAGCAAAAACAAAAACAAGAACAAGTCTTGCAATTTGAAAGATCAAAACGTGTTCTAGCCTTCTCTTCTACAAGGCTTACAAGTTTCAAAGATCAAAAACGTTTTCTATTTCTACTCTTTCTTTCTTTCTTCTCTCTAAAAGCCTATTGTACTTACATTTTATATAATTGAATAGGCTTCATCTAGACCACCACATATTCTTTATCATTGTAAAAGATTGATCAAGGTGTGATCAATCTTGCACTTGCGAGGTGGTGGTGTTCGTGACAATTGTATTCTCATATAAGGTTTGTAAAGGGTTGGAGTTGGTGGGTAACTCCATCAACCCTGTGGTAAGGTGTTCTTTGTGTTGTGTGATTAGTGCTAACCGAGGAAGGTGTCCTCAAAGACTGGAGTAGGTTGTTTATAACCGAACCAGTATAAAATTCCTAGTGTTATTTACTTTCAGCACTTTCTTTCAGTTTCAGCACTGTTTATTGTTTTTAATCACGTTGGTAAAAATAGTAAACGAATTTCAAAAATCACGAAACTTTCCATAGTCATACCCTCATGTCTTAAGGTTCTTTTGGCGCAAATTTCAACCCTTTTGGACAAGTATAAGTCATTCAAACGTCCAAAGTTTTGAGACTAGTGCAGTCTGATTTCCAGGCTTGCAAAGGTTGAGACTTTGATCGTATTTGACTAACTTCTTAAAAGAATTTTTTCAAACATGTTTCAACCCATTTAAATATTACTAATAAGGGGTTTTTCATTAAATTTTCAGAGCATTTGAAGTTAACAACAAATAGGAATTAATTTTTCAAAACAGACTACCAGTTCTGGCAGATTTGCGCAATCTGACCACAAAAGATTGTTCAAGGGGTTAGGGGTTGAATTTTAATCTGGAATTTTTAAGGGATACTCAGAACATCTGAGACTAAGATCTCTCCAAATTTCAGAATTTTTGGAAGACCTGTAACCTAGTTTTCAAAACGTTTCAAAACAGGTCATGAAAACAGAAACTGTTTTCAGAAGTTGGGTTTTTGGTCTAAAACAATTTTAAAAACCACATTTTCCGCACCCACTATTCAACCCCCCTTCTAGTGGTGCTTTGCAGATCTACAATAAAAATTACGTAACGAGTCAAGATATAGAAAACCTTCAAATCATTAAATTACCAAACGGGGTACTGCTGAATTCAGCAGTGCAGTACCCTTCTTTTACCTTTCTTTTAAGCCCATTAAGTCTCATTTAATTTGGGCCAACAGCTGGAAAATACTGCAGACATACCAGGAATTATTGCTCATAAGCCCAAACCATACAAATAAGTCTAAGCCCACAAGAATAAAGCCTCACAACCAATTCAGTAATTCTGCCCAATTTTCTGATTAGTAATACCAACTTAACTTCGGTAGTTACCCCTTAAAATAATAATTCCAAGCTAATTGATTTACATGGACATGATCACTAATGTCCTAAGTAATTACCATGAAAATTTCAAAGCATTATAATTGTTGTACCCAACGGAAAATCATATTGTACTTGAGCATTGTACAAGTGAATTAATAAAAGTTGCACCCTTCAAGTATATTTTACTAAGTTTTATTATTACTTCTTGAATAAATTTTGTTAAATAAAATAGTGTATGGTTATTCAAGCATGAGTTATGGACCATGTGAAATGGCCAATTTACCCTCAAGGTCTTAGGAATTTTCAGCCCTAAAGCCTTAAAAGGGCCTTAGAAGATTTTTCAAATTATAAGAAGGCTAATCTTAAGGGCCTTCTTAAAACAAGCCCAAAAGCGATTAGAGATTTCAAGAAGTGGGGAAATTATACCAACATGAATTATGAAAATAGGAAAAATAACACATATAACCCCTCCCCAACCCCCACTATTTCGGCCAAGATGAGGGGGTTCTAGAACCCTCTCTAAATTCCAAGACTCCATTTAATTATAAGATTAAGGATTAAAAAAATAGCAAGACATGCTTGCATGGGGGACCAAAAGGGGTCAAATTGCACTACCCCAAGAACCTTTCCTCACCTTTCATGCAACACTTTGTCCCCTCCCCTTGACTTGACCGTAGGTTACCCCCTCTCCCCTACAAGAAGTCTTCTTCTTCTATTTAGTTAGTAGCTCATCTCCATCCTCAAGCTCCACACCATCAAGAATTGTACAAGCAAGATATTAGAGCATTGAACACTTAGATTATTTCTAAACCCTCATCACTCCATACGGTTGGCTAGAACTAGAATTGCCATGATCCTCTCCATCTTCAAGCTTCAAGAATCATCTAGGTAGGTTGCATGTCAAGCTACTTAGTTGAATTTCATAATTCATAAATTGAACCTCACATTGCCTCTCTTATGCTTGCCAAAACCGTGACCTCCATGGTCACTAGGTTCAAACTTTCCAAGCTCCTAAGTGGTGTTAGCTTCTTGGTGAATTGAACTTCATTCAAGCCTCATCTTGGTAAGCTAATCTAGCCTTAATTTAGCTCTATTCTTCACTTAAGATAATAGCTAACATTCATTCTCTTTCTTCCTCCAAAACCGTGGGGTGTGATTGAAGTTGGAGGGAGACTTCACTTCATTTCATCCAAGATTCAAGCTAGAGGAAGGTTCCTAGCTTAAAAGAGGCAAGTGTAGCCTAGACAATCTTGACTTATTTGTGAAGTGTATGCTTAAATGACTAGCCATCTTTAAGCTATGAATCTTATTTGAAGATTCTAAGTACAAGACATGAGAACTAGTTGTTATAAAGAAAGGTGTTGGCATGATTGAATGATTTGCTACATGAATGTGTTGTGACTGTTTTGGCATGATTTATGGTTAGCCTAAAGAATGTTATGAGACCTGGAATGACCATTTTGAAATGTGTATTTAATGGTTAGTGAGTTATTTAAGGAATGAAGTTGGTTGGAAATTGTTTGAACAATACAAAATGATGAAATGCTGGAATTACTGGAGCTGGATAGTTTTGTGTAGCTGATTGAGTGACATGAAAAGGAACCTTAGAAGTGTTCAAATGAGCTGATTTTTGGCATGACGTTAGACTTATGTCTTTAGTAAATCTATGAGTTGGAATTTTGGTAAAAGGACTTGTGGTTTGGTCATAATAGAATTGTTGGTAAAACTGGTCAATTCAGATTCTGCATGTACCCAGTTTTGGAAAAATAATTAGATGACCCCTCTAAACTTATTGGGTTGTCTTGAAATTTTTATGGTAATTACTTAAGACATAGTGAACATGTCCAAGCAAAGAAATTAACTTGGAACCACTGTTATGATGGTTAATAACTGAGTTGGAATTCATGATACAAAACTGGTAATGGAACTGGACAGTTTTTGAGTAGCAAATTGTTTGGCCTGAAAGAGAACCTTAGGAATGTGAAAATGAGCTGAGTTTTGGTATGATGATAACTTGATAAGTTTAGTAAGTTTGAGAGGTGGAATTTTGGTAAAAGGAGTTGTGGTTTGTCCCTAATGTAATTTTTAGTGAGGACTGCTCATTTCGGATTCTCTATGTACCTAGCTTGGGAAAATAATTAAATGACCCCCTTAAACTTATTGGATTTGCCTTGAAATTTTTATGGTACTTACCTTAGACATAGATGTACATGTTCATTTAAATAAACCAGCTTGAAACCACCATTTTTATGGTCAACAACTGAGTTGGAATCAGTGGTACCAAACTGGAAAACAGGACAGTTTAATGACATAAGTTGTAAGGCTTTGATTTTGCTCATTTAGGCTTGAATGTGATGTTTAGCCACATGAATATTGTCCCTTGGTATGTTAGCTATGTTTTCCAGGAGATGGCCCAAGTTGAATGAGGTTTTATGATCCATGAAACTGAGGTAAGGTGGGTACTGCCCTGCTGATTTCAGCAGTACCCTTTTTATGGTAATCTGATGTTTTGAGGACTTTAGACATTTCGGAATATTACGATATTATTATGACATCTGTCTAATTCTAAGTCTCCGTTATGCATATATATGGCAAGAGATTATGAAAATAGGCCTGATTTGTTATATTGGAGGCCTCATGAACAGAGCGTAAGTTCTGGAAAATTTCTCCAGCTTAAAGAACAAGGCCATACTTGTATTTATGTGATGCATTTTGTCACGAATTGCATATCGCACGTCATGCATTGCACCATCGTCATTTACATGATTTATAAAACTGATTTTATGCCAAAGAATGATGAAAAAGCGCTTTTAAAGAAAAGAAGTTTTCAGTTTTGAAAGAAAGATTTCTATGGTACCATTTATTTCTGGCCAGCTTAACCCGCTCTAGATCTGGGGTTAATTGATCTGATGATTATGACCGTTCAGGCCCAGAAAGAATAGACCTGATTATGACCGTTCAGGCCTGGAAAGAATAGACCTGATTATGACGATTATGACCGTTCAGGCCCGGAGAGAATAGACCTGATGACTATGATTGATGATATGACCGTTTTCGGATCCGAAAATAATAGATTCGAAGGGATGGATATGACCGCCTCAGATCCGGATATAATAGATCTGAACACTCTCTTGTTTTTATTGACGATGATGTTTTGAAAGAAAGAATGAACGAATTCGCCCTTATTTTATCATACTGCATCACATGTGCATGTCCATGCATGTGCATTTAATAGCTAGTCGCATGTTTAGTACACTGTTTCTTAGGTTAGGATGTTATGATTTGAGATCCCCTAAGTTATGATTTTAATGTTATTTGGTAGAGTTATGATCTTGTTATTTAAGGATACTGGTTGGAAGGTCCAGTATGTTACTAAACCAAATTTTGGGGTTTGGTTCTCGTGTATACTTTCCATTTAATTCATGATCGTTTATGGTATACTTGCTGGTGACGTTGTCTCTCACCCCTTATTTTTCCTCCCAGTACCTGCAGGGAACAGGGTTGAGTGGATCGAGGATGAGCCTAGGGTTCCCTATCCATATGAGTGCGAGAGGAGGACGACTTAAGGATTTTTGTTATGACAGTTATGTTTGATGGACTTTTGATGAACTTATGTTGGGAGCATTGATTTTCGGATTTTCGGACTTTCTTTATTTCGCAAACATGGTTGTAGACTTTATGATGGATGTTTAGAATGTTCTAATTTAAAAGTTTTTATTCTGCCTCGGTCTTCGCTTACCTGTTGATGTGTAAGCAGGAAAGTCCGTATATTTTGTTATGGACTACGACATGTTATGGATTGACGCCTGGTACTCTCCGTAGTGAAGTACGGCAGGCACACCGTATCCGGCTAGGCCAGGGTGCAGGGCGCTACAGGTGGTATCATAGCCGAGGCTCTAGATCTGGGTAGAATATAGAATTAAGTTATGATTTTAGAAATCCAAGTTTGACCTTAGATCTAAGTCATGATCTTAGATGAGAGTTGACCTTAGACTAGGATGATTTAGACTAGAAATTAGGGTCATGACTTAATAACGAAATCTGTCTATGAAATTTTATATCTTCTTGAGTTATCCATTTAAATTCCTATTGGATTATGAATTAAATTCCGCCACTTATTTCGATATTCTAACCTTGAATAAAACTCCGACACTTCATAGTGCAGATGGCACGACCACGAGGCAGACCTGCTAGGGCCAGACGAGAGGTGCAGGAGCCTATTCCTCCTCCGCCTGCTCAGGTTCCTCTACCACCACCACCACAGGATCAAAATCCGCCCCCGGTTCAGAATATTCGTCCACCCCAGGGGCCTTTGCCACAGATGATTCCAGACATTAATGCTTTTCAGAATTTCTGCTAGACCGTGACTCAGATCGGTCAAGTGATGTTACAGCAGAATGCTCCTCAGCCTCATGAGCCTGTCAGGAACGCCCAGTACTACTTCGAGAAACTGAAAAGAGCTAACGTTCCGCCCTTTGAGGGAAAATTGACTCAGATGCTGCTGAGAAATGGTTGGACGAGGTGGAAAATCGTTTTGAATTGATTCGTGCACCTGAGGAGGTGAAGACTCAAGCTATCAGACCATTTTTACTTGGGGAAGCGAACCAGTGGTGGAAGGCCAATTTGCAATCTTTGCCGCGACCAATCTCATGGGAGAGATTTCTTCAAGAATTTAACAAATTTTACATACCACCTTCTGTAAAGTTACAAAAGAGACATGAGTTTGAATCGCTGATACAAGAGCAAGGGATGACGGTTGCGGAGTATGCCAATAAGTTTATAACTTTGGGCAAGTTTCAGCCATCTACCATGAATGACGAGGAGACCAAAATGCTGAAATTTGAGAGAGGATTAAATCCAAGAATCCGAACATAGTTAGTTAATGCGAATCCAGTCAATTTTGGTGCACTGTTGGATGCTTGCTACAGAATTGAGAGAGATATTATTTGCCGAGACGAGATGGGACAGAAAAGAGGAAGGGAAGTGTCAGGAAATGCAGGGTCCCACAAAGCGGCTAGGCAGAATTCAAGAGGCCCAGGACGACAAAGAAAGAACCGTTTTCAGCACCGTTCTCAGCAGAAGAATCAGACAAAGAATCAGGGCCAGCAGCCAGCTATTCCGACCTGTTCTCACTGTAAGAAGCGTCACGTTAGGGAGTGTTTTATCCAGGCAGGTAAGTGCTTTGAGTGTGGGAAGGTGGGCCATATCCTCAAGGATTGTCCAGATAAGAGGACCACGTGCTTCGGATGTGGAAAGTTGGACACGTAAGTAAAGACTACCCAGAGAAGGGGACCCAGCAACAGCAACAACCAAGGAATCAACGTCAACGCGCTAATGCAAGAGTCCATGTTATGACTGACGCAGCAGTTAAGGAGGCTAATGACGTAGTGACGGGTATGTTTTAAAATTCATGCAATATTTAAATATTTGCAAAGGTATCGTTGCATTGTTGTTCCTTAGTTAATCTTGCATGATTCAGGAACTATGTTAGTGTGTTCTGTACCTGCAAATGTATTGTTTGACAGTGGCGCTAGCCACTCATTTATCTCGAGGAAATTCACAAAGAATATTGACCATAGTCCAGTCCCTCTTGAGACACCCTATAGAGTTCAAGCAGCTGGTGACCAGGTGCTTGTTCCCCATCAATTGTACAACGGATGTGAAATTGAATTCGATGAACAATGATTTATAGCAGACTTGATCCCCATACACATGAGCGACTTCGATATAATTCTTGGAATGGATTGGCTTTCCAAGAACTTCGCGCACATCGATTGTAGTGAAAGACGGGTTACTATTAAGGACCCAACACGAAAGGAGGTGACTTCTCAGGGAGGTTTGAAGCTAAAGAAATCTTCTAAAAACATATATGTGAATGCGATTTCTGCCAGTAAGGCGTTGAAGAAAGGGCACGAAGGATTTTTAGTTTATGCGCTAAGCGTTGATCAAGCGCCACATGACCCTTCGCAAGTTCCGGTAGTTCGAGAGTATTCTGATGTCTTCCTAGAGGAATTACCGGGCCTTCCCCCAGATCGGGAAATCGCATTTGAAATCAATCTAATTCCAGGAGCTGAGCCGATATCAAAGGCTCCTTATCGAATGGCACCTGCTGAATTGAAAGAATTAAAGGAGCAGCTGCGTGAGCGCCTGGAAAAGAAGCTTATCCGACCAAGTGTCTCGCCTTGGGGGTGCTCTAGTACTGTTTGTAAAGAAAAAGGATGGAAGTATGCGGTTGTGTATCGACTATCGAGAACTCAACAAGATTACGATAAAGAACAAGTACCCATTGCCTAGGATCGACGATCTGTTCGATCAGCTTCGGGTAAGCGATTTAAAAATTTTATTTCAATGATTAATCCTATTTTGAACACTGCCTAAAGATATCTTGATACAGGGAGCACGAATCTTCAATAAGATTGATCTTCGTTCTGGATACTTCCAATTAAAGATCAAAGCTGAGGATGTTTCGAAAACCGCATTTCAGACACGTTATAGACACTATGAATTTCTTGTAATGCCGTTCGGATTGACCAACGCCCCCAAGCATTTATGGATCTGATGAATCGAGTATTTCAAGAGCAACTGGACAAGTTTGTTGTGGTTTTCATCGATGATATCTTGATCTACTCAACTGATGAAGAGTCCCATGTAGCCCATTTAAAGATCGTCCTAGACATTTTACGAAGGAAGCAACTGTATGCCAAATTTAGTAAATGCGAATTTTGGCTGCACAGTGTAGCATTTCTGGGACACGTTATATTTGAGGATGGAATATCTGTAGATCCCAAGAAGATTGAGGCAATCACAGAGTGGCCAAGGCCGACAAACGTTATGGAAGTACAGAGTTTTCTTGGTCTCGCTGGCTATTATCGCAAGTTTGTTGAAGGGTTTTCTCGAATTGCTATGCCTCTCACCCGTTTGACCCAGAAAAAGACCAAGTTCAAATGAACCTCAGATTGTGAAAGGAGTTTTACTGAATTGAAGGAGATGTTGACTTCTGCTCCAGTTTTGGCACAACCTATTTCGGGTGAAACTTTTGTAGTGTATAGTGATGCCTCTAAGAATGGACTTGGATGTGTGTTGATGCAGAAAGATCGAGTGATTGCGTATGCATCTCGACAGCTGAAGCCGTTTGAGCAAAATTACCCGGTACACGATCTCGAGCTTGCTGCTATAGTCTTTGCCCTAAAGATATGGAGACATTATTTGTACGGTGAAAGGTGCGAAATCTTCACGGATCACAAGAGTCTTAAGTACCTCTTCACCCAGAAAGAATTAAATATGCGTCAACGTAGATGGCTAGAGTCGATGAAGGACTACGACCTCTCTATTCAGTATCATCCGGAAAAAGCCAATAAAGTTGCCGACGCCTTGAGTCGAAAGACAAGCCATCCGTGTGAACCACCTTTGCAGCGTGATATAGAAGAGTTTGATCTTGAGATGGTTGATTCCATTGATAGCATGCTCGCTAAGTTGGTATTGATTCCTTCACTGATTGACAGGATTAAGGAGGGTCAAGAAAGAGATGAAACTTTGAAGAAAACTAAGGACAAGTTGAAAACGAGACCATCTGAAGATTTTGAGATCAGAAATGATGATAGCTTGTGGTTTAGAGGACGACTATGCGTACCCAATGACGATGATATAAGGAATGAAGTTCTTCGTGAAGCTCATAATTCTCGTTTGTCTATCCATCCTTGAGCCAACAAAATGTACCAAAACCTAAAGCAAAGATTCTGGTGGCATGGTATGAAGAGGAAAATTGCAGAGTTCATAGAGAAATGCCTTGTTTGTCAGAGAGTGAAAGCGGAGCATCAGAGACCCGCTGGATTACTACAACCTCTTGAAGTCCCCGAGTAGAAGTGGGATCACATTACTATGGACTTCGTGACTGACTTACCAAGGACGAAGAATGGACATGATGCTATTTGGATTGTAGTCGATCGTTTGACAAAATCTGCCCATTTCATGGCCATGACGATCAAGGCCCATTATGGAGAAGTTAGCTACTATGTATGTTGATCAGATTGTGTGCCTGCATGGGGTGCCCATGAGTATTGTTTGTGATCGCGACCCTTGATTCACTTCTCGATTTTGGACAGCTTTCCAAAAAGCAATGGGCACTGAGATACAAATGAGCTCTGCATTTCACCCTCAGACGGATGGTCAATCGGAGAGAACCATCCAAACACTGGAAGACATGTTGCGAGCTTGTATACTTGACTTTGGAGGAAGTTGGGATAAGAGTCTCAAACTAGTAGAGTTCTCTTATAATAATAGTTACCATCGATCTATTGGGATGGCTCCTTATGAAGCACTATATGGGAGAAAGTGCCGCTCTCCACTGTATTGGGATGAAATCAGAGATAAAGTTTTCACGGGACCTGACCTAGTAGAACAAACTCGAGAGAAAGTAATGATCGTCAAGCAAAGGTTGCAAGCGGCCCAAGATAGAAGCAAGATTTAGGCAGACGAGAAGCGACGACCATTGGAATTTCAAGCTGGGGAAAAGGTGTTCTTGAAGGTGTCGCCATCTAAAGGAGTTAAGAGATTTAGTATCAAAGGAAAATTAAGCCCAAGGTTTATTGGACCATATGAGATTCTTGAAAATATTGGAGAAGTCGCTTATCGGCTAGCACTACTGCCATCGCTATCTCAATGGCACGATGTATTTCACGTATCCCAGCTTCGTCGGTATGTGAACGAGCCTAGCCATATCATCGAGGAGCAGCCCTTGAAATTTGAAGCCGACGCGACATATGTAGAAGAATCGGAAAGGATTGTTGATCGCAAAGAAAAGGCACTGAGGAAACGATCCATTCCTATGGTTAAGGTGCAATGGAAGCACCACACTATTGATGAGGCCACTTGGGAGATGGAAGAAAATATGAAGAACTTGTACCCTCATCTTTTTGATTAACGCTCCTAAGTTTCGAGGACGAAACTTGTAATAATGGGGAGGATGTTGTACCCAATGGAAAATCATATTGTACTTGAGCATTGTACAAATGAATTAATAAAAGTTGCATCCTTCAAGTACATTTTACAAAGTTTTATTATTACTTCTTGAATAAATTTTGTTAAAGCAAATAGTGTATGATTATTCAAGCATGAGTTATGGACCATGTGAAATGGCCAATTTACTCTCAAGGTCTTAGGAATTTTCGGCCCTAAAGCCTTAAAAGGGCCTTAGATGGTTTTCAAATTATAAGAAGGCTAATCTTAAGGGCCTTCTTAAAACAAG
>AP025055.1:17954298-17993502 GCA_036186865.1 Eustoma russellianum
GTAAATATGAGAATTGGAATTTTGATAAAATAAGCTGTGGATTATATCCTTAATGGAATTTTTGGTAAAACTGGTCAAGCTGAAATTTACTGGACTGGACAGAATTTAGGTGGTGTGTTGATTGACCCGAAAATAGACCTTATAAATATGAAAATAGGCTGATTTTTGGTAGGATGCTAGCCTTATACGCTTATTAAGTCTGTGAGTTGGAATTTTTGAAAAAGGACTTACGGTTTGGTCATAGTAAATTTCGTAGTAAAACTGGCCACTCCAGAAATCAGCAGGTACCCGTTTTAGAAAAGTGAATAAATGACCCCTTGAAAGTTATTATTTTACTCGGAAATCTTATGATAATGACTTAGGACTTAGATGAGCTTGTCCATGTAAATTAAACAGCCTGTAATAATTATTTTAAGAGGTAAATACCAAAGTGAAGCGAACGCTACTAAACTGAAAAATTGAGCTGAAATTACGGAAGCTATTTGGAGGCTCCGTTCTTGTGATTTAGACCTGTTTAATCGGCTTGGGCCTACGCACAATATTTATTGGCATGTTTACAGTATTTTTCCAGGCTTGGCCCAAAATTAGATAAAATTTATTGGGCTTAAAAGAAAGGTGAAAGAAGGGTACTGCATTGCTGAATTCAGCATTACCATGTTTGGTAATTTATTTGTTTAAGGGTTTTACATATCTCGAAACGTTACGAAAATTGTTTGTCAAAGTAGAAAAGACACCCTTATGCATATGTATGACAAGAACTCATGATAACGGGCCGAATACATGAGGTTTTGAGGCCGTGCAAACGGAACGATAATTCTGGAAATTTTTCCAGCCCAAAGGATAAGATTGTACTTGTTTGTATGTAACGCATCATGTCACGAATTGCATGGTACATGTCATATATTGCATCATCGTCACTACATGATTTATGAAACTGATTTTATGATAAAGAATGATGAAAAAAGCGTTTTTAAAGAAAAGATTCTGTTTTGAAAAGAACGCTTTCCTTCGGTACCGTATATTTCTGGCCAGCAGGACCCGCTCCAGATCCGGGGTTAATTGATCTAATGATTATGATCGTTCAGGCCCGGAGAGAATAGACCTGATTATGATGATTATGACCATACATGCCCGGAGGGAATAGACCTGATTATGATGATTATGACCGTACAGGCCCGGGGAGAATAAACCTGGTTATGATGATTATGATCGTACAAGCCCGGAGAGAATAGACCTGATGACTATGACATGACCGTTTTTGGATCCAGAAATAATAGATTCGAAAGAAAGAATATCACTGTCTCAGATCAAGATAGAATAGATCTGAACACTCTCTTGTTTTTATTGACGATGATGTTTTGAAAGAAAGAAAGAAAAGAAGAATTTGTCCTCATTTTATCATGATGCATCACATGTGCATCCTCATGCATGTTGCATTTAGTGGTTCATCGAATATTGTTACATTGTTACTTAGGTAAAGATGTTATGATTTGATATCTCCTAAGTTATGATTTTTATAAGTTATGAGCTGGTTACTTACGGATGTTGGATGGAAGGTCAGGTATGTTACTAAACCAGAATTTTGGGGTTTGGTTCTTGTATGTACTTTTCATTTAATTCACGATTATTTATGGTTTACTTGCTGGTGACGTTGTCACTTACCCCCTTATTTTTCCTCCCAGAACTCGTAGAAAATAGGGTCGAATGGATTGAAGACGAGCCTAGGGTCCCTTATCCGTAGAAGAGCGAGAGGAGGACGACATAGGGATTTCTGCCATAGTGGATGTGACGGATGAGTTTTTAAGAATTTGTGTTGGAAACATTAACTTTCGTATTTCCGCATTATGAGAACATGTCTGTAAGACTTATGATGGATGTTAGACGCTTTTATTTCTAAAAGTTTTATTCTGCCTCGGTTTTGCTTACTTGATGAAATGTAAGCATGAAAGTCCACATATTTTATTCTGGACTATGATATGTTATGGATTGTTGCCTGATACTCTCCGTAGTGAAGTATGGCGGGCGCACAGTATCCGACTAGGACGGGGTGCGGGGCGCTACAGGTGGTATCAGAGCCCAAACTCTAGATCCGGACAGAATATAGAATTAAGTTATGATATTAGAAATCTAAGTTTGATCTTAAATGTAAGACATGATCTTAGATGAGCGTTGACCTTAGACTAAATGACTTAGACTGGAAATTTAGGTTTGGACCTGATGATAAAGCCCTAGTTTGACATTTTATAAATTTAATACGTATCATATCTATTTCCACGTCCAATGGGAATTTTCATTAAATTACAAATTAAATTTTGTCTCTTAGCTCGGTATGACTTCGAATAAAACCGACGCTACGTGGTGCACATGACATCACGGTCCGGTAAGCTGACATCATCACTGTCACCCCCAGGAAGCAGTGGATTCTATTATTGACAGCTAGTTAAAGCACAAATTCCGAGATTTGGCGGAGAGGCTAGCCCAGAGGAAGCAGAGCAATGGTTGAATGAAGTTGAGAGTAACCTTTTGAGGTTACGGGTGCCGGATGAGAAAAGGGCACGAATTATCCGACCATTTCTAATTGGTAAGGCCAGCCAGTGGTGGAGAACGAGTATCCAGCTACTACCTCGACCCATAGTCTGGGCAAGATTTCTAGAAGAATTTTTGTGGGGCTTTCCTCTCCCTTGACATGGTCATAGAGAGGATTGAAGACTTTGATATGCTAAAGCAAGAACCGGACACCACAGTCTCAAAGTATGTATGTCAATTTGTTATGTTAGATGGTACGTTCCACTGATTATGGAAGACGAAAAGTATAAAGTCACCAGATTTATGCGCGGTCTGAACTTTCAGATTAAAGCTCGATTAGGCAATGCATACCCAAGGACTTTTGATGAACTATTGAAGGACTGTTATAGAGCGGAGCGCGATAATAAGATAATGGAGGAACGAAAGAGACTTGATGAGTTGTATGAAGAAAAGAGGTAGAAGGTGGCGTCGTATTCATACGAACTAACAACAAAACGACCAGGAACACAGTTTGGATCGAACATGATTTATCCAGGGATCTCTGAAACATCCAAACTGCAAAAAAGGTATATCTGACTATCCAACCTAAAAATACAAAGTACTTATGTTTTACCTTGCTTATTTCCCAGTAGAAATAGTCCATAGAGCGATGTGATAAGGAATCTTGAGAAAAAGATTTCTACATAATTAGTGGTAGTGGACAAGCAGACAACTATAGTAGCACAACGAGAGCGTTAAAACTAGAATACGTTACAAAGTTGTTGGGTTCCCAACAATCAGGTAAGTACCCTGGATAAATGGAACTTCCACGAGACTACAATAAGGAATAAGTACCCGCTACTTAAGGTCGATGATTACCTGGTAAACAACTAATGAGTTGCATAGAACCGGGAGACATGTAATTGTTAGTCATTCTGCATGTAAGAATTTCCTTAAGAGTGACTTCATAGAATAATGAGATATGTGGGAAAGAAGCGTCACAAGGCCATTGGATAGGTCGGGTATGATGTCTATGATACAATTGGACGCAGGTCCAGAATTATAAGATGAGGAGTATCCAACACACTCTAACGAGTGACGTTACTACCTAGCGGGATCTTGTGTAGCATAAGGTTTTAAATGATTCATTAAGTAATGATATTTTTATTCATTACCTGCCTTGAGAGAGAAATCACCAATTTTATGGGAAAGAGGAATGTCGGAGAAGTCATGAAGAGGCATAAAGAAACATGAAAGCTTATACCATACAAATTCCAGTTTCGAGGACGAAACTTATATTAAGGGGGGGAAGATGTTTTACCCCACCAAAAATAGTACGGTATCTCGGGTTAGAATGAAGTGATGCAATAGAACGATATTCCGGAAGGAAAATACTTTTGGCTTTACCCACGTTTATTTCAATGTTAAAGGAAAATAGTATACTTGCCCCAAAGTATGAATTATGAAGAAAGTGAGTTGTTAAAATTTTTCCCAAGACTCCTCATAATTTCGGCTTAGAGGGTTGGGGACATTAAGTGGATTTTCTTTTACTACAAGCAGCTAACCTTTGTTAGGAAACATGGAAAGTTATCCTAGCATTTAGTGTTTACTAAATGAGACTTAAAAAAAGCAAAAAGAAGGAAATGTACTCCTTTTCCTAATTAGGGCCGCCGGGTAGAGGGGAATAAATAGGAGGCCACTTTTGCTAAAAAGGCTAACTACACCTCTTAATTGCTTACTAAAGCAATTATACAAAATAGTTATGCATGGTGTTATTATAAATATATGTAACTCCTCAAAATTCCCTTAGAAATCGTGGAACACATGAAAGGAAGGATTAGGGATCAAGATTTTACTACGAATATTTCCTTCAACTACCTAGTAACTCTCCCATTAAACATTCTAAAAAGTGATTCAAACATGAATGGAGCTACTTAAATATGCATAACCACCGGAATTAAAACCATGGGTAATCCACGATGATCCCTTAAAACACCATAGAACCTTGTGAAAAGTAGCTTAGAATTAAGAAGGGATAAAGCAATTAAGGAATAAACGAGTATGGGGATAAAACCCCCTTCACCGCCGGTTTCCTTTCCATTGGGGTGAACCAAGAGGACTTCACCCCTAACCATAGTCACTTTTGGTCTAATCACTTCAATTTCATTAGAAAGTATATTCACATGGAATACCCATATATGCATATTTACATGCATAGTGTTGGATATATAAAACATATAGATATATATATGTCATACATATATATATATATTTCGGCCTATGATTTGATATGGGCCTAAGGATTTTAGTTACATGAAAGGTGTATTTAAAGGATAATAGTGAAATACACTTTAAACACGCATATATGCATAGTGTACGTAAATTAAGATGGGAAAAAGGGGTAAGCTATGATCATGGATAAGATGCAATAGACCTAAACTCATACAAGTATAAGTGCACCCACTTATACTTCGGCCAAGGGGCCTTATTGAGCAAATAGTGGCTTCAAGACCCTTCATGAAATCCTAAAAAGATAAACCATGGTTAGGCCTTAAATGAGTGCCATAATGATGTCCATGCACATGAAGGATCTTTTCCTCCTCTCATAATGGAGCTGCGGCCACCCCCCTAATCAAGAGACATCTTCCTTTATTTTAATGAGGAACCTCTTAAAACCCAAAGGAAACATCAAATAGCAAAAGTCTTTTTCCCTCCCTTCTTCTGAAAGGTATACGGCTAAGCTTGAGCCAAGAGGTTCAACAAACCAATTTTCAAATTTCAAGCCTTGTCTAGGTAAGTCACATACTAAAATTCTCTAGTAAATTCCATACTTCAAAGGTGAAACTCACATGGCATCTTTCTTCCTTGCCCAAAACCGTGACCTCTAAGGTCCCTAGGTGAAGGTTTCCAAGCAACCAAGTAAGGATAGTTTTTGTGGGTTGGATTCCTCTCAACCCCGTTAAGGATTCCAAAGTGGTAAGACCATCTAGCCTCCCACTTAGTTGTATTGTGTATTTAAATAGATGGCTAACAAATATTCCTACTCGAAAACCGTGTATGATAGGAAAGGGTGGAAGAAGCACTCATTGTTCCGACAAGTTCAAGCAAGATCTAAGACCCAAGAAGGCAAGTACACTATAAATGTTCATGACTTGTGTGTGAAAGTATGTGCTTGAATATCTAGATGTTACTAAGTTTCTAATCTTAGATGTGAAATGATAAGTTTGAAGCATGAAACTTCGGTTTCTTAAGGAAAGTGGCTTGCATGCTTGGAGACCCTTCAAAGATGAATTCTTTACCCTTGTTGAGTATGAATATGAGGCTTGTTTAAGATATATGTGGCAAAGCTCTCTTCTTTACTAAGGGGGAGGGTTGAATGGCAAGTTTGGGGAAATAGTGTTCTTGTGAAAGATTGTGACTTGTGGGGGTAAAGAAGGTATATAAGTTGTATGTTTTATGACCTAGGTGTGAAATGTTTCATTATTGAAATATAATTTAAGCCTTGCATGTGTGTATAACGGCTGTTTTGGGGGGGTATGGTACATACACGTTAGATGTGCCAGAATAGATTTTATTATAAACAAAATGCGCAAGATCAGGTGTGGTATGTGTAGCCTTCTAAAACTGATTTTAAGTGATTGGTAGGTGACTTTTAGAATGTTTAGAACCTGCATAGCTTATGCTAAAAAGTTTATTTGATGCTTGGTAAACCATTTATGAAGAATAACTCAAGTTGGATCACTTTAGTAAGGAAAAGTGACAAACAAGGGAAATTACTTGAACATGGCAGAATAATGGACATTTTTTAACACCTGAAATGGATCTTAGAAGTAGTGCAATTAAGCTAATTTTTGGTAATGACATTAGCCCTATATATGTAGTAAATGTGAAAATTAGAATTTTGGTAAATAAGTTGTGGATTATCCTTAATAGAATTTTTGGTAAAACTGGTCAAGCTGAAATTTACTGGACTAGACAGAATTTAGGTGGTGTATTGATTGACCCGAAAATGGACCTTAGAAATATGCAAATGGGCTGATTTTAGTAGGATGCTATCCCTATGTGTTTATTAAGTCTGCAAGTTTGAATTTTCGAAAAAGGACTTACGGTTTGGTCACAATAAATTTCGTAGTAAAACTGGCCACTCCAGAAATCAGTAGTACCCCGTTTTGGAAAAGTGAATAATGAACCCTTAAAAGTTATTATTTTACTCCGTAAATCTTATGATAATGACTTAGGACTTAGGATGAGCATGTCCATGTAAATTAAGTAGCCTGAGAATAATTTTTTTAAGAGGTAAATACCAAAGTAAAGCGAACGCTTCTAAACGGGAAAATTGGGCTGAAATTACGGGGCTATTTGGAGGCTTCGTTCTTGTGATTTAGACCTGTTTAATATCGGCTTGGGCCTATGCACAATATTTATTGGGCATGTTTACAGTATTTTTCCAGGCTTAGCCCAAAATGAAATAAATTTATTGGGCTTAAAAGAAAGGTAAAGAAGGGTACTGCATGCTGAATTCAGCATTACCCTGTTTGGTAATTTATTTGTTTAGGGTCTTACATATCTCGAAACGTTACGAAAATTGTATGGCAAGTAGAAAAGACACCCTTATGCATATGTATGACACGAACTCATGATAACGAGCCTAAAACATGAGGTTTTGAGGCCGTGCAAACGGAACAATAATTCTGGAAATTTTTCCAGCCCAAAGAATAAGATTGTACTTGTTTGTATGTAACACATTATGTCACGAATTGCATGGTACATGTCATACATTACATCATCGACACTACATGATTTATGAAACTGATTTTATGATAAAGAATGATGAAAAAAATGTTTTTAAAGAAAAGATTCCGTTTTGAAAAGAACGCTTTCCTTCGGTACTGTATATTTCTGGCCAGCAGGACCCGCTCTAGATCCTGGGTTAATTGATCTGATGATTATAACCGTTCAGGCCCGGAGACAATAGACTTGATTATGAATTATGACCGTACAGGCCCGGAGGGAATAGACCTGATTATGATGATTATGACTGTACAGGCCCGGAGAGAATAGACCTGGTTATGATGATTATGACCGTACAGGCCCGGAGAGAATAGACCTGATGACTATGACATGACTGTTTTCGGATCCGGAAATAATAGATTCGAAAGAAAGAATATGACCATCTCAGATCCGGATAGAATAGATCTGAACACTCTCTTGTTTTTATTGACGATGATGTTTTGAAAGAAAGAAAGAAAAGAAGAATTTGTCCTCATTTTATCATGATGCATCACATGTGCATACTCATGCATGTTGCATTTAGTGTTTCGTGGAATATTGTTACACTGTTACTTATGTAAAGATGTTATGATTTGATATCTCCTAAGTTATGATTTTTATAAGTTATGAGCTGGTTACTTACGGATGTTGGATGGAAGGTCAGGTATGTTACTGAACCAGAATTTCGGGGTGTTGGTTCTTGTATGTACTTTCCAATTAATTCAAACGATTATTTATGGTTTACCTTGCTAGTGACGTTGTCACTTACCCCCCCCTTATTTTTCCTCCCAGAACACGTAGGAAATAGGGTCGATGGATTGAAGACGAGCCTAGAGTCCCTTATCCGTACAAGAGCGACAGGAGGATGGCTTAGGGATTTCTGCCAGGATGGATGTGACGGATGAAGTTTTTTAAGAATTATGTTGGGAAACATTAACTTTCGCATTTCCTCCGCATTATGAGAACATGTCTGTAAGACTTATGATGGATGTTAGACCGCTTTTATTTCTAAAAGTTTATTCTGCCTTCGGTTTTGCTTACTTGATGACATGTAAGCATGAAAGTCCACATATTTATTCTGGACTATGATATCTTATGGATTGACGCCTGGTACTCTCCGTAGTGAAGTACGGCGGGCGCAGTGTATCTGGTTGGGCCGTGGTGCGGGGCGCTACATAATGTATTACAACAAATGACAATGGCAGCAATGCTTATAGAACTCAGTTAAGACCTGATAATAAAGTAATTGCTAAATATCTTATTTCTGGATTCTCTGGCCAACTAAAAGGTTGGTGGGATCACTATTTAACTCCATACAGAGACAAGATGTTGTACCCCAACGATCATGTACGTGAAAACTAGGAATATGAGACGGAATGAAAGCGGCAATTTCTTTTGGCACATGTTACTTAAAGTCAACTTAAGCCTCTTTACTTAATCATTTTGAGGTGATACCAAGCCAAATTAAATAAGGGAAACTTCAAGAAAGTAGTATATGAAATAAAGAGCTATACGAACCGTACATACCATTATGTATGTGCGTGTATAGGATATATGTGTACAAATGTATGAATACCTACATGCGTATACCAAAGGAAGATATATATATATAGTACATATGCAATACACATGGCGTGTATATGTATGTATACATACATATGTTTAATTTTAGAAATATGATAAATAAAGAAAAACAATATAGTGCATGAATTACTAGAAATATCAAGTTGCCCAAGAAGCCTAAAATTCGGCCAAGGCATGAATGGGAATTCTAGAATTCTCTAGCCAATTTTATTAGTTAAAATAATTACTTAAAGTCTGCTACACCATTAAGACAAGAAGTTATTATGCAAAGAATAAATAGAAAATAAATAGACATGCATTAAGGAACAAGTTAAGACAAACTCATTAAAGAAGGAAGTAGTATGGTTGAGGTCATAAAGACCCCAACCCAACCGCCCCCTTAAGTGTCTAGACATGGAGGATTTAAATCCTACCATGGTTACTTTTTCCTTAACCAAGGTTAAGATAAACCATGATTTGATAAAATAACTTGGGTTAGCACTAAAGTACCCTAGTTGGAATAAAGTAACCAAGGTATACTAACCTAACCTTGATTAACACTCAAGAAAGCCCTAACCCTCACAAATCTCCCTCCAAACCGTCCACCTAGTTGGAATAAAGTAACCAAGGTTATACTAACCTAACCTTGATTAACACTCAAGAAAGCCCTAACCCTCACAAATCTCCCTCCAAACCGTCCACCCATAGCATGTTTTGATTTAAAACCCTTCTAGAAACATCTACCCTCTTGTCATCTTGAGACTCCTCTCAAGACACATTCAAGCAAGAGCAACACTTAGCAAAGATTCCCTCCTCCAATCACCACCATATTTCAGCCCTTTCATCTTGGAAGATAGAAGTTCAACTTCACTTCCAAGACTCAAGAAGACATCTAGGTGAAAGCCATCAACTTTCTTAGGTGGTGACATATTGTGATGCTTGAATCTCCATTCCAAGCTCATTTTGGTAAGATGTTCTAGCCCTCAAAACCTATCCTATTTCCTCTATTGAATAAAGACTAATCTTTTCATTTCATTTCCTTAAAACCGTATGCTTAAGGTGAAGAAGGTGAAGGATTTCATCACATCTCACTTCATAACCAAGCAAAGACAAGAGCTTTAGCTTAAAGAGGCAAGTATACTTTAACCCCTTACAATATATGTGATTATGTGCATACTTGAATGTCTAAAAGCTTAAGACATGATTTTAGTGAAAATATGCCTAAGTTGTTATCTTTTCTTATGTTTGAAAGGTTGGATGATAGACCTCTCTTATGTTGCAATATAAAGCATGTTAAACTTGAAATAAGAGGTTAAAAGTGATGGATTAGGGACTGCCCTATGTTTGATGTTGAATGAGACATGATTGGTATGAAACCTAGCGTTTTAGTGATTTTAATATGTGAAATTGTTGGACTAGAGTACTGTTTTGTTTAGAAGGAATGAACAGCCCATATGAACGACTTTTGCATGCTAAAAAGGGACTTGAATTAGTATAGGGAAGCCTTATTATGTCTATTGAATGACCATTAACTTGGACTATAGGCTAAAGAACAAAATTAGGAAGGAAAGGATCCTTCTATGCATGTTGGTTGAAAACAGAGTTCTGGACAGATTTTATGCCAAATTGATGGACTTAGTTAAGGACCTTCTAAACGTTGGATTGAGCTTATTTTTGGTGTGGTCGTATCTTATCATGTCCATTTTATTGTGGAGTTGGAATTTCTGGAAAATCATTTGTGGATTGGTCAGAAATGAATTTTTAGTATCAAGGGGTCAAAACAGTTTCTGGTTGTACCACCTTAGGGAGAAAAATTATTAAGTGCCTTAAACATCTTGGATTGACCTGAAATTTTTACAAGAAGTACTTAAGACATAGAGCTAAGTATCCATGTAAAGAAATTGATTTTATCTATTGATCTTGGTGGAAAACCATTGAGGTAAAGTTGGTGTAACATTCTGGAAAAACAGAGCAGATTGACCTTTGTGCTTGTATGACTTGTATTGTATTTATTTTGACTTGTTTTGGTGAATGGGCATTTGGATATTGTTCATGAAAGGAGGAGGAAAGATTTCCAGGTGCTAAGTTAGTCCCAAAATGAGTTTATGGATGGAGACAAGGTAAAGAATGGAGTTGAGAGTGCAGTAGAATTCCTGTTGTACCCTTGTTGGGAATTATTTGTACTGAGGTACCTACGCTTGTCGGAATCGCATGAAATTTGTACAGAATGTAGTTAAGATCATGTGGTGCATGTCCATATTTTGAGTTTCTTGAAAATAGGCTCAAAAGGTTGATTTTGAGGCCGGGCAATACAGGACATGCTGTTGGATCGTTTTTCAGCCCATGAAGAAAGTTGTTTATGATGTTATAAGTGCATTTTACCATGTTGCATCACATGCACTTTCATTGACATGCTCATATGTTCCATGCTCATCATTTTATTGATGTTTTATATAGAGTTTCTGTTTCGAAAGAATTCCGTCCCTTCTGGCCAGCTTAACCCGCTACAGATCCGGGGTGAATTGATCTGAAGAAGTATAAGAACCGATCCAGGCCCGGTATAATAGGTCTGATAAAATATAAGAACCGATCCAGGCCCGGTATAATAGGTCTGAAGAGTATAAGAACTGAGCCAGGTCCGGTATAATAGACCTGAAGGTGATCATGTTATAAGAACCGAGTCATGACCGGTATAATAGGCTGGCACACTCTCTTGTTTTATGATGAGCATGATTTAAAAGAAAGAAAGAAAGTTCAAGTATTTTTATGAGCATGTCTAAATGACAAGAAAGAATGTTTCCCCGTTGCATTTGCATCGCATTCACATTTTCATACACATTATGCATGATACCTTTTCATAGAAGTAAGGTTTGGCTATAGCACGTAGAATCTAACTAAGTGATGACATTTAGATCTTAGCTAAGTGTTGATATGACTTTAAGTATGATGTTTCGGAAAGGTATTGGCAGGTATGTTTTAACTTAAGGAATTGGGGTTTGATTCTTGTATGCCATTTTCTCTTTATTGTACGGTGTTATTGTATACTTGCTGGTGACTTTGTCGCTCATCCATTTATTTTTCCCCCCAGAGCCAGGTAATGAAGTCGAGTGGATTGATGATGAGCCAAGGGTGCCATACCCATAGGTTATTGAAGTCGCTGTTAAGAGAATGATGATGGAAGCTTTTGATGAGCCTTTGGGACATTTTGGGACTTAGCTACTTTCGGATTCTTTTCGGATAATGTTTGTATAATTTCGCGGTGTAGTTTGCTATCGGTTCAGTTTGTATAATTTTGCTATGTATTCGCGATTTGACGCTTTCGGATTAAGGTTCAAATTCTGCCGTATTTTTATCTACCTGTTAAGATCGTGACTTTGTAATCCATGTTTTTCCATGGGTTTTATGAGTTAAGTATCGACGCTTTGTACTTTTCCGAAATAGAAGGTACGACGGGTGCACCGTACGAGGGGTAGCCGAGTACGGGGCGCTACAGGTGGTATCAGAGCCCAGGCTCTAGATTCGGGCAGAACGTAGAAGCTAAGTTATGATCTTAGAAATCTAAGAATTGATCTTAGACTTAAGTCATGATCTTAGAAAAGGGATGGCATTAGCTTAGACAACTTAGATTGGAAATAGGGTCCCCTGGTTGATCTGCTAACCTGATATGTTGCCTATTAACTCTTTTTCCTGCTTTAAATTCCTTTTTCCAAGCATGTCTAAATTCAGTCAGTCATATACATATATATATCTTTCTGCTCCGTATACAGATGGTTCGGACTCGTGGTAGACCTCGCAGAGATGCTGCCCATGCACCCGAACCAAACCCTCCACAACCTCAAGATCAAGTCCCTCCACCTCCTCCTCAGAATCAGAATCCACCGCCTCCTCCTCCACCGCAGAATGAAAATCCCCCACCAGCTCAAGGAAACCCTCTTCCGCAAGTGCCACTTCTTATTCCGGATTTCCAAGCATTCTGTCAGACCGTAACTTAGATTGGCCAGGGAATGATTCAGCAAGTTGCCCCTCCTCCCCCTTATGAACCGATAAGAGATGCGCAGTATTACTTTGAGAAGCTCAAGCGAGCGAATGTGCCGCCTTTTGAAGGCAAGTCTGACCACGATATGGCTGAAAAATGGCTAGATGAAGTGGAGAACTGTTTTGAACTGAATGGAGCCCCTGATAATATGAAAACCCAAGCTGTGAGGCCTTTCCTCCTTGGCGAGGCGAACCAGTGGTGGAAGGCTAAGCTGCAACCTTTTCCCCGACCTATCCCATGGGAGAGATTCATCCAAGAGTTCAACAAGTTTTATTTTCCCCCGCCAGTAAAGATGCAAAAGAGGCATGATTTTGAAATGTTGAAACAAGAACCTGGTATGACTGTGTCTGAATATGTGAGCAAGTTTCTGGCTTTGGGTAGATTTTCTCCGGCTACGATTAATGATGAGGAATCTAAGATGCTGAAGTTTGAGAGTGGGCTGAACCCAAGGATTCGCACTTGGTTGGTAAATGTTATCTCTGCTGATTTTGAGGCGCTCGTTGATGCATGTTATCGGATCGAGAAGGATATCATTCGTCGCGATGCGACGGTGGGCCAGAAAAGAGGAAGGGACACTTCCGGTGATAAAGGAGCAAGGAAAATGACTAGACAGAATTTTCATGGGAGGCAAGGTAGACAGCAGAATCAGAACCAAAGAGGAAATCAGAATCGTAGACAGCGCCGTGGGCAGAATCAGAATAATCAAAGAAATAATCAAGGAAATCAAGGACAGCATCAGCAGGCCATTCCCATGTGTCCCCATTGTCAGAAGAATCATTTGGGCGAGTGCTATGTACAAGCTGGTAAGTGCTTTGGTTGCGGCAATACTGGTCATATAATTAGGGATTGTCCTGATAAGGGAGCTGCTTGTGTTGGATGTGGAAAGACTGGGCATATTCTGAGAGATTGTCATGAGCGTGGTGGTCAGCAGCAGAGGAACCAACGTCAGCGCTCGAATGCGCGTGTGCATGTTATGACCGATGTTGCAGTTGAGGAAGCTGGAGACGTCGTGGCTGGCGCTATTCTTTTATGTTATATGCCCGCAAATGCGTTGTTTGATAGTGGCGCCGGCCACTCCTTTATATCTAAGAAATTTGCAAAGGGATTAGACCATGATCCCATCCAGCTGAAATCACCCTATCGAATCCAAGCCGTTGGTGATCAAGTACTTACGTCTCATTATCTATATAGGAATTGCACGGTCGAGCTCGATGACCATCGGTTCGCGGCTGATCTAATCCCGATTGCTATGAGTGACTTTGACATTATTCTTGGTATGGACTGGTTGTCTAAGAACCATGCCCATATTGACTGCAATCAGAAGAAAGTCACTTTCAGAGCCCCGGAGCAAGAGGAAGTATCATTTCAAGGAGGTCCCAAGTTGAAGAAGTCAAAGAATATTTTTGTGAATGCAGCTCGTGCCCATCAAGCGCTGCGAAAGGGATGTCAAGGCTTTCTTGTTTATGCTCTTAGTGCCGAGCAGGCAACAGTGGACATCTCGCAAGTTCCAGTAGTTCAAGAGTTTCTTGATGTCTTTCCAGAGGAACTACCAGGACTTCCCCCTGATCGAGAAATTTCCTTTGAGATAAACCTCATCCCCGGAGCTGAGCCCATTTCTAAAGCTCCTTACCGCATGGCACCCCGCTGAGCTGAAGGAACTAAAAGAGCAATTGCATGAGTTATTGGAAAAGAAGTTGATTCGTCCAAGTGTGTCGCCATGGGGTTCCCCAGTTTTATTTGTAAAGAAGAAGGATGGAGGTATGCGGCTGTGTATTGATTATCGGGAACTCAACAAGATCACCGTGAAGAATAAGTATCTATTTCCTCGGATCGATGATCTGTTCGACCAGCTTCGGGGAGCTCGGGTGTTTAGCAAAGTGGACCTAAGATCTGGATATTTTCAATTGAAGATAAGAGCTGAGGATATTCCTAAGACAGCATTCAGGACGAGATATGGACATTATGAATTTCTCGTGATGCCTTTTGGACTGACCAACGCCCCTGCAGCGTTTATGGATCTTATGAATCGGGTGTTTCGGGACCAGTTGGATAAGTATGTGGTCGTCTTTATTGACGATATCCTGATTTATTTGCCTGATGAGGAAACTCATACAGCCCATCTGAGGACAATACTTGGTATTCTAAGAAAGCATCAGCTCTATGCAAAATTCAGTAAATGTGAGTTTTGGTTGCATAGTGTGTCATTTCTGGGCCATATTATTACTGAAAATGGGATTTCGGTTGATCCCAGAAAGATTGAGGCAATTACTGAGTGGCCGAGACCGACCAATATCACTGAAGTAAGGAGTTTTCTCGGACTGGCCGATTACTACCGCAAGTTTGTTGAAGGATTTTCAAGGATAGCTATGCTACTCACTAGATTGACTCAGAAGAAGACAAAATTTGTATGGAATGAGGATTGTGAATGTAGCTTTTCTGAGCTGAAGGCAAGGTTGATGTCTGCACCAGTTTTGGCTCAACCCGTTTCAGGAGAATAGTCTGTGATCTACAGTGATGCTTCGAAGAATGGATTGGGATGAGATTGGAGATAAGATTTTCACAGGACCTGACTTAGTGGAGCAAACCAAAGAAAAGGTTATGATTGTAAGACAAAGATTGAAGGCTGCTCAGGATAGAAGCAAGGCGTGGGCCGACGTGAGGCGTCGACCACTTGAGTTTCAAGTAGGAGATAAGGTATTCTTGAAGGTATCCCCATCCAAAGGAGTAAAGCTGTTTGGAATTAAAGGGAAACTTAGTCCTAGATTCATTGGACGATTTGAGATCCTGGAAAGGATTGGAGAAGTTGCTTATAGACTTGCACTACCACCGTCGTTGTCTCAATTACACAATGTGTTTCATATATCTCAATTGCGTAAGTATGTGCATGATTCGAGCCATATTATGGATGAGCAACCTTTGAGGATTGAAGCTGATATATCATATGTTGAGGAGCCCGAAAGGATAATTGATAGGGAAGTGAAAGCATTAAGAAATAAGTCTATTCCCCTAGTCAAGGTGCAATGGAAGAACCATTCAGTTGATGAGGCCACTTGGGAGTTAGAGGAAGGCATGAAGCAAAAGTACCCCTATCTCTTTGACAGTTCATAAGTTTCGGGGACGAAACTTTATTGAAGGGGGGAAGGATGTTGTACCCCAACGATCATGTACGTGAAAACTATAAATATGAGACGGAATGAAAGCGACAATTTCTTTTGGCACATGTTACTTAAGTCAACTTAAGCCTCTTTACTTAATCATTTTTGAGGTGATACCAAGCCAAATTAAATAAGGGAAACTTCAAGAAGTAGTATATGAAATAAAGAGCTATACGAACCGTACATACCATTATGTATGTGCGTGTATAGGATATATGTGTACAAAATGTATGAATACCTACATGCGTATACAAAGGAAGATATATATATATACATATGCAATACACATGGCGTGTATATGTATGTATAAATACATATGTTAATTTTAGAATATGATAAAATAAAGAAAAACAATATAGGGCATGAATTACTAGAAATATCAAGTTGCCCAAGAAGCCTAAAATTCGGCCAAGGCATGAATGGGAATTCTAGAATTCTCTAGCCAATTTTATTAGTTAAAATAATTACTTAAAGTCTACTACACCATTAAGACAAAAAGTTATTATGCAAAGAATAAATAGAAAATAAAATAGACATGCATTTAAGGAACAAGTTAAGACAACTCATTAAAGAAGGAAGTAGTATGGTTGATGTCATAAAGACCCCAACCCAACCGCCCCCTTAAGTGTCTAGACATGGAGGATTTTAAATCCTACCATGGTTACTTTTTCCTTAAACCAAGGTTAAGATAACCATGATTTGATAAAATAACTTGGGTTAGCACTAAAGTAACCCTAGTTGGAATAAAGTAACCAAGGTTATACTAACCTAACCTTGATTAACACTCAAGAAAGCCCTAACCCTCACAACTCTCCCTCCAAACCGTCCACCCATAGCATGTTTTGATTTAAAACCCTTCTAGAAACATCTACCCTCTTGTCATGTTGAGACTCCTCTCAAGACATATTCAAGCAAGAGCAACACTTAGCAAAGATTCCCTCCTCCAATCACCACCATATTTCGGCCCTTTCATCTTGGAAGATAGAAGTTCAACTTCACTTCCAAGACTCAAGAAGACATCTAGGTGAAAGCCATCAACTTTCTTAGGTGGTGACATATTGTGATGCTTGAATCTCCATTCCAAGCTCATTTTGGTAAGATGTTCTAGCCCTCAAACCTATCCTATTTCCTCTATTGAATAAAGACTAATCTTTTCATTTCATTTCCTTAAAACCGTATGCTTAAGGTGAAGAAGGTGAAGGATTTCATCACATCTCACTTCATAACCAAGCAAAGACAAGAGCTTTAGCTTGAAGAGGCAAGTATACTTTAACCCCTTACAATATATGTGATTATGTGCATACTTGAATGTCTAAAAGCTTAAGACATGATTTTAGTGAAAATATGCCTAAGTTGTTACCTTTTCTTATGTTTTGAAAGGTTGGATGATAGACCTCTCTAATGTTGCAATATAAAGCATGTTTAAACTTGAAATAAGAGTTAAAAGTGATGGATTAGGGACTTCCCTATGTTTGATGTTGAATGAGACATGATTGGTATGAAACCTAGCGTTTTTAGTGATTTTAATATGTGAAATTGTTGGACTAGAGGACTGTTTGTTTAGAAGGAATGAACAGCCCATATGAATGACTTTTGCATGCTAAAAAGGGACTTAAATTAGTATAGCGAAGCCTTATTATGTCTATTGAATGACCATTAACTTGGACTATAGGCTAAAGAACAAAATTAGGAAGGAAAGGATCCTTCTATGCATGTTGGTTGAAAACAGAGTTCTGGACAGATTTTATGACAAATTGATGGACTTAGTTAAGGACCTTCTAAACGTTGGATTGAGCTTATTTTTGGTGTGGTCGTATCTTATCATGTCCATTTTATTGTGGAGTTGGAATTTTTGGAAAATCATTTGTGGATTGGTCAGAAATGAATTTTTAGTATCAAGGGGTCAAAACAGTTTCTGGTTGTACCACCTTAAGGAGAAAAATTATTTAAGTGCCTTAAACATCTTGGATTGACCTGAAATTTTTACAAGAAGTACTTAAGACATAGAGCTAAGTATCCATGTAAAGAAATTGATTTTATCTATTGATCTTGGTGGAAAATCATTGAGGTAAAGTTGGTGTAACATTCTGGAAAAATAGAGCAGATTGACCTTTGTGCTTGTATGACTTGTATTGTATTTATTTTGACTTGTTTTGGTGAATGGGCATTTGGATATTGTTCATGAAAGGAGGAGGAAAGATTTCCAGGTGCTAAGTGAGTCCCAAAATGAGTTTATGGATGGAGACAAGGTAAAGAATGGAGTTGAGAGTGCAGCAGAATTCCTGTTGTACCCTTGTTGGGAATTATTTGTATTGAGGTACCTACGCTTGTCGGAATCGCATGAAATTTGTACAGAATGTAGTTAAGATCATGTGGTGCATGTCCATATTTTGAGTTTCTTGAAAATAGGCTCAAAAAGTTGATTTTGAGGCCGGGCAATACAGTACATGCTGCTGGATCGTTTTTCAGCCCATGAAGAAAGTTGTTTATGATGTTATAAGTGCATTTTACCATGTTGCATCACATGCACTTGCATTGACATGCTCATATGTTCCATGCTCATGATTTTATTGATGTTTTATATAGAGTTTCTGTTTCGAAAGAATTCCGTCTCTTCTGGCCAGCTTAACCCGCTACAGATCTGGGGTGAATTGATCTAAAGAAGTATAAGAACCGATCCAGGCCCGGTATAATAGGTTTGATGAAATATAAGAACCGATCCAGGCCCGGTATAATAGGTCTGAAGAGTATAAGAACCGAGCCAGGTCCGGTATAATAAACCTGAAGGTGATCATGTTATAAGAACCGAGTCATGCCCGGTATAATAGGCTGACACACTCTCTTGTTTTATGATGAGCATGATTTAAAAGAAAGAAAGAAAGTTCAAGTATTTTTATAAGTATGTCTAAATAAAAAGAAAGAATGTTTCCCGTTGCATTTGCATCGCATTCACATTTTCATACACATTATGCATGATACCTTTCATAGAAGTAAGGTTTGGCTATAGCACGTAGAATCTAACTAAGCGATGACATTTAGATCTTAGCTAAGTGTTGATATGACTTTAAGTATGATGCTTCGGAAAGGTATTGGCAGGTATGTTTTAACTTAAGGAATTGGGGTTTGATTCTTGTATGCCGTTTTCTCTTTATTGTACGGTGTTATTGTATACTTGCTGGCGACTTTGTCGCTCACCCATTTATTTTTCCCCCCATAGGCAGGTAATGAAGTCGAGTGGATTGATGATGAGCCAAGGCTGCCATACCCATAGGTTATTGAAGTCGCTGTTAAGAGAATGATGATGGAAGCTTTTGATGAGCCTTTGGGACATTTTGGGACTTAGCTACTTTCGGATTCTTTTCGGATAATGTTTGTATAATTTCGCGGTGTAGTTTGCTATTGGTTCAGTTTGTATAATTTTGCTATGTATTCGCGATTTGACGCTTTCGGATTAAGGTTCAAATTCTGCCGTATTTTTATCTACCTGTTAAGATCGTGACTTTGTAATCCATGTTTTTCCATGGGTTTTATGAGTTAAGTATCGACGCTTTGTACTTTTCCGAAAGGGAAGGTACGGCGGGTGCACCGTACGAGGGGTAGCCGAGTACGGGGCGCTACACAAGAAATATTAAATACAATAAAAGTAAATGAAAGAAAATAATCATATAATAATTGATGAGGGAATAGAATAAGATTCTGTTGCCACACTTATATTTATATATGTCTTTACATTTTATAGGTGACCCATCACATATTAAAGATAAAAATGCTGAATTACTAGCAAATTTAAGATGTAGAAAACTTAGTGATTTTCAATGGTATAAAAATACTTTTCTAACCAGAGTTATGATTAGAGAAGATTCCAATCAACCATTCTGGAAGGAAAAATTCCTTGCAGGATCACAAATTTATTAGGAGAAAAAGTTCGGAATAAAATTAGAGAAAATTCAGGACAACAAATAATTTCTTATTCAAATTATTCTTATGAAGAATTAATAAGTTTTATACAAAAATAAGGATTAAGATTATGCCAAGATATAAGATTACAAAGTGGTTTAAAGAAAGAATTAAGACAAACTAAGTCTGAATTAGGAACTTTCTGTAAACAATTTGATAATGATCCATATAAACCTTATAGTAAAGAATGTCAAGGAGAATGCTCTAGAAAACTTTATAATAGAATTATTAGAAAACCTTAACAATAGGTATAACAATAGATATAATAAAAGTAATAAATATTATAAAAGATTCCGAAAATCCTCTAATGAATTTTATATAAACAATTACAACAATAAAAATACAAAAAAAACCTTACAGAAAAACCAATTACAAGAAAAATAAAAATACAAAAGATTACAAAAATACTGAATGTTATAAATGTCATAAAAAAGGACATACTGCAAATTATTGTAGATTAAAAACAAAATTACAAGAATGAAATCTAGAAGAATCTATTCTAGAAAAAATATCAAATCTACTTGTTGAATCTTCTTCGGAGACAGAAGAAATGTCTTTTGAGTCAGCTGAAAATCTTCAATTTGATGAATTATACACATCTTCTTTGGATTCATCTGATGAAGAAAAACATATTTATATTCTGACAAAAGAACAAGAAACAATATTAGAAATGTTAAAACATATTGAAAATCCTCAATTACAAAAAGAATATCTAGATAAAATAATATATATAAATTGAAAACAAAAAGAAATAAATAAACCAACTATATTACCAAATGTATCAACTAGTTATTATAACTTAACTAGTATATTAAATAAAAATAAAAACACAAAGAATAAAAATGTAACAATTCCAGATTTACATAAAGAAAAAAACTAGAATTAAAAGAATTAAAAAATAAACAAAAACAAGACTCAGAAGTTATGAAGTTAATACTTACAAAATTACAGACAACAGAAGAGCCCCATCAATCTTCAGAAATAGAAGCAGTAAATATAGATACAAATATCATAGAGAATATGTTGTACCCCACCAAAAATAGTATTGTATCCGGGGCTACTATGAAGTGATACAGTAGAACGATATTTCGGAAGGAGAATATTTTAAGCTTTACCAACGTATTAAAGGAAAATAGTATGCTACCCCAAGTATGAATTATGAAGCATGTGAGTTGATAGCTTTTCCTCCCAAGATTACTCATAAATCTCGGCCTAGAGTATTGGGGACATTAAAGTGGAGTTTCTTGTACTACAAGCAACAAACCCTTTGTAGTATTGGTAAAAGAAAGCATGGAAAGTTATTCTAGCATTCAGTGTCCTACTAAATGAGATTTAAAAAGTAAAAAGGGGAAAAGTATTCCTTTCCCCCATTAAAGCCGCTGGGTAGAGGGAATAATTAGGAGACAACCTTTTTGCTAAAAAGGCTAACTACACACCCTAATTGCTTACTAAAGCAACAATATAAATAGTTATGCATGATGTAGTCACAAATGATGTTATTATAAGGATATGTAACTCACCAAAATTTCCATTAGAAACCGTGAAACACATGGAAGGAAGAATTAGGGATCAAGATTGTACTATGAATATTTCCTCCAACTACCTAGTAGCTTTTTCATTAAACATTCTTAAAAGTGTTCAAGCATGATGGAGCCTACTAAATACACCCTAGCCACCGAATATAAATCCATGGGCAGTCTATGGTAACTCCTTAAACCACATTAGTAACTAACTTAAGGAATAAGAAGGGATAAAGCAATTTAAGGAGTAAATGAGCTTGGGGATAAACCCCTCCACCACCGGCTTTTCCATTAGGGTGAGTCAAGGGGACTCCACCACTAACTTTAGTCACTTTTTGTCTAATAACTTCAACTTGGTGGAAAGTATGATATATTCATATATATATATATATATTTATATTTATATTTATATTTATATGCGGGAAATATATAGATATATATAGCATATATGGGTATATACTTCGGCCTATGGTGACTGTGGCGCCCCGCACCCCAGCCCCACCGAGGTCGGTGCACCCGCCGTACTTCACTAAGGAGAGTACTAGGCGTCGTCCATTCGTGTCGTGATCCATGGTGTAAGTGCATGGATTTTAACACTTACATATAAATAGGCAAGCGAAACCGTGGCAGAATTTAAAACTTCGAAATTAAAGCATCATCACCATCGTTCAAAGTTTACAACCCCGATCATCTTTCTTTCTCATAAAAAGTCATGCTGTAAATCATGTACGTGACGATGATGCAATGACATGCACTATGCAACTCGTGAACACATACATCATAACATACATGCACGGACTTGTCTTTTAAAGCTGAAAAACTGTCCAGCGATCACATTCGGTTCATACAGTCCCGTGCTTGTCAATTCATGATCACATCCATAGACTCATTCCATATATGTGCATAATGAAGACTTAGACACATGCCATAAAAATTTCGTAACATTCCGAAATGTCTAAAGTCCTCAAAACATCATACTATCATCAAAGGTACTGCTGAAATCAGCAGGTCATACCGCATTACCTCGGGTTCATAGGTCATAAAACCTTATTCCTTCTAATCCATCACCTGAAAAACATAGCTAATTTACCAAGGAACAATATTCATAAGGCTAAACATCTCATTCAATCCTAAATGATCAGGATCGAAGCCTTACGACTTAAGACATTAAACTGTCCTATTTTCCAGTTTTATACCACTAACTTCAACTCAGTTGTTAACCATCAAAATGGTGGATTTAGGCTGTTTGCTTTACATGAACATTCACATCTATGCCCTAAGTAATTACCATTAAATTTCCAAGGCAATTCAATAAGTTTAATGGGGTCATCTAATTACTTTCCCAAATTGGGTACATGCAGAGACTGGATTGACCAGTTGTATCACAAAATAAATTGTGACCAAACCACAACTCCTTTTTACAAACTTCCAACTCACAGATGTCATCAACACATCAAACTATCATCATACTAAAAATCAGCTCATTTGCATGTCCCTAAGGTGCATTGTTGAGCCACACAACTTACTACTCAAAACTGTCCTGTTCCAGCAACTCTGTTTGAGCAGTTTCACCAATAATTTCATTAATAATAATTCACAACTTCTTTTATCAAAATTCCACCTCTCACATTGCATATACACATAAGGATATCACCATACCAAAAATTAGCCAATTTGAACACTCCTAAGATTCATGTTTAGGTCGTTCAACATGACACATAAATCTGTCCAGTGTCAATACTTCTGTTTGACCACTTCTTACTAAAAACTTCATTAAGGACAAACCACAATACCTTTTATTGAAATTCTAACTCACACATTTCATATACATGTGAGGATAACATAAAACCAAAAATTAGCCAATTTGAATACTCCTAAGAATCATTTTCAGGTCATGCAAAACATCACACTGTTCTGCCCAGTTCAAGTAATTTCTTCTTGAGCAGTTTTACCAAATGATTTATTAAAAATAAACCATAACTCTTCTTACTTCAATTCCAACTCTCACATCTAATATACACATAGAACTAATAGCATACCAAGAATAAATGGATTTGAGAGTCCTTAAGGTCCCTTTTCTGGTTTCACAAAACAGCCAAAGTTTCTGTCCGGTTCCAGTAATTTTCCTAGTGGTCATATATTCTTTCTAGGTGTCCTTGACTTACATTTTCTTGTCACAAGCACTTAGCAACAATTTTGGGTGCACACACGCACTCTTCACCAACGGCCCTATTTTTCGGTGCATGCAAGAAAATGATGTTCCAAGAGTATGTTAAGCATAACACACAACAAGGACCAAGCTTATCTCCATTTCTTTACTAATCTAACATTTTCATGCAAAATCACACATGTCTCCTTCACCCCTTCCACCGTGAGTCCCCATCATGGAAAAGAGAGGATTTTTAACACACCCATCCTAGATTAACACATAATAATGTATATAATCCACAAAGATCACATTTTTGAAACAAGACTTCACTCTTACACCCCAAATGGCCCTAGGCCGAAAGTTATAGCACTCAAGCCTAGCATAATACAACTAAGATTAGATCTTAAGTATATCTAGTCATTCATGCACACACTTTCACATTCAAACCTCAAAGAGTATAGTGTACTTGCCTTTGTAGTCTTTGGGCCTTGGTTGACACAAGAAGCACTTCCTCCTTTCTCTTCCTATCACACACGGCATAGGGCCTATGTTAGCCGTCTTTTATATTATGTAATATAACTTAGAGGAGGAATGAAGGGTCTTACCATTTGCACCTTGGATGGGGTTGAGGGAAATCCTCTCTTGCTAGAGTGTTCTCCTTTGTTTTGGGGTTTAGAAAAATTATTCGCCTAGAACCGTGAAACCCACGGTTTTGTCAAAGAAGTGAGGCTATATGAACTTCCTTTCCTTTAATATGTAACTTACTAAGAGTATGAAGGTGTCTTACCTAGATAACTTTGAGGTTGAAGAAGACTTAGACTCCTCCTTGGCCCTTATTCCCGCCGGCTCATTGAGAGGCAAGGGGAATTTACTCCTTAGTTTGAAAGTTGACCTCTTGAATGCACTTCATTTAAGTATATAGTAAGGGGCTTTCTTGTATCAAGGAAGGAATTAAATCCCTTCCTTTAGTGAGGCAGCCGGCGGTCCCCATGGGAAGAGGAAAAGATCCTCTTTAAATGACACTCATTACACTTCCTAACTAACTCATTATACTTCCTAACCATAATGTTTATTCAAGGCCTTTTGCTAGTCTTGAACATAATGACTCATTCCCCCTAAGGCCTTATGCCCGACCACATATATACATTCCTTGTACATACATTTCGCATGTATGTGTTTGCATATATATATTTATATATATCTACCTTATAACCCCATCATTTATGGGTACTCTTTATGAACACAATTCATCTTGCTTCACCTTGGTGCATATGTCCAATATATACGCATATACATATGTCCCACCTATATTTCTCATAATTCTTATCCATAAATGTCTAACTATGCATATACATTCATCCGTATGTTTTTATGTACGCATACACACCCATGTATATATATATATATATCTATATTTTCTTTTAGAATAAGCTATAACCTTACATATTATACCTTGAATTGTTAAATGGATGCGTATACACCCATATACGTATATATATTTATCCGTATAGGGTGTGTACATACACATATATCATACTTCTCCGAATCATTGTATCGTCGTATGTATATGCCTGGATTCGTGTATATGCATATACATATACTAATATACATACCCACATACTATTCATAATCTGTCCATGTCTTAGACCTTATTGTTGCATCTAAAGTATGCTTAGGTCTCTAAAATTCATGAAATTACATGGTAGCTTTCCACTTTATATGGTTCCCATGCACATATTCGTATATATATATACACCCAAGGCTTACACAAGCGTGTAGTGCTACTTATTCTACGCCAAGTTAAATCTGCTAGACCTTACAGATTTAGATAATTGATGTCCTAAGTTCTTTTGGGTCTTACCTCCAAACGATACCCAATGGCCATATTGGGGATGGAAGAAGAGAGTTCTCAATTTACTAAGGGCTTACTTAGGCCCATCTTCTGGAGTTGTAAAACGAACCTTATTCTTAGAATTTCCTTACTCACATTTCCCATGGGCCATAATCTATTAACCCCTTTTTTTATTATATGATGGCCCATCTTGTGGTGTTCATGTATTTCTAGACGTATGCCCATATCATATGTGTAGGGTACGTTATATAATCCGACTTCTCATTAAAGTTGTCTAAAAATACTTCTTCTATTAGTTCTCAATTCTCAGGTCATCAACTTAACACTCATATGTAAATTTTAATCAGCCCTCTTGCTTCATGTTTTGCACTTGGGGGTATGCTAATTACCTTAAATTCTATATAATCACAGATAGGCCGGTGATGTCTTCCTTTCGAGGTCTCATTCTCTTGCCATACTTCTCCCCCAACCCTAGCTTCCGTTCTAATTTTGAGCGGTGTACAACATTCTCCCCCCCTTAAAATAAGTTTCGTCCTCGAAACTGGGGATAGTGGGGCCTACGCTTCTATATTTCTCCCTGGTCCCTTAGCAACTCTTAGTTATTTACTCTGTCCATTTATTACTGTCGGGATACAATATTTTCTCATGGTTCCTTATCATATTCCTTTAGGACTAATAAGTAAGACAAAATGTAAGTACTTTAGTTTGGGAATTTCAATGTACCTGTCAGTAACTTGGGCGTCTCGGAGTCCTTGGGGGCCTCACCCTTCGATTATCGTCTCTGATCACTCTATGCGTGGTTCCATGATGGTACGGCGGCCTCCTCTCACTTCCTCTTTTCATATCCCTATTCAATCTCCTTCGCACCTCCATCATTCGAATATCGCGTTCTACCTCATAGCATCCCCTTATCCGTTCATCGAAAGTTCTTGGGTATATTTTGTCCAATCCTACTTTAATTCAAGGATTCAAACCACGCATGAATTTAGTCATCTTCCACTGTTCATCCTCCATGATCAAAGGTGCATACCGTCCTATTGTGGGAAACTGGCGGACATATTCCGAGACCGAGGTATCCTTTCCTTGTTTGAGTGCCTCGAATTCTTCAATCCTTTCAGTCACTATCTGCAGTGAGAGGTAAGCTCCACAGAATTCTTCTAAGAACCTAGCCTAGGCTATAGGTCAAGGTAGGGACTGGACCTTCTTCCTCCACCATTGACTGGCCTTGCAAATCAGAAAGGGTCGAACAATTAAGGCTCTTATTTCATCTGGTGCCCGGGATCTGACAAGATGATCCTCAACCTCATTTAGCCACTTTTCGGCTTCCTCCGGCTCGGTCTCCCCGCCAAACCTTGGAATTTGCTCTTTCGTCAGTTTCCGATAATAGAAGCCCATGCTTCCCGGGGGTGACTACGACGATGCCCACACACCGATGTGTGGGGTTATCTGCGCCACATAGCATTGGTTTGTTTTTAGTTATATCAAGAATAAGTGATTCTATTTATTTAACTTGTACTTAATGAAAGTTCCTGGTGACACATGATAGGTTTGATATAGTTCGTATTCTTAAGGAAGATCCATAACCAAGGGCTTTGTTTTCAATTGAAACCCTAACTTTTAGTCTGATTCGTTCTGTTCTAAGGTCAATTCTCATCTAAGATCAGAACTTAGATCTAAGATCAAACTTAGTTAACTATGATCATGACTTAGTTCTTCATTCTGCCCGGATCTGGAGCCTTTGCTCTGATACTACCTGTGGCGCCCCGCACCCCGGCCCCGCCGAGGTCGGTGCATCCGCCGTACTTCACTAAGGAGAGTATTAGGCGTCGTCCATTCGTGTCGTGATCCATGGTGTAGGTGCATGGATTTTAACACTTACATATAAATAGGCAAGCGAAACCGTGGCAGAATTTAAAACTTCGAAATTAAAGCATCATCACCATCGTTCAAAGTTTACAACCCCGATCAAATGTTTCAAAAAGTAACAAAGGTAATTGTTTTTCCATCACAATACATAAATTAGTCATCCCTTAAAGCTGGCAAGTCCGGTCTCCTAATCCTGTCCATCCTTCACTGTGCTCACGGGTAGGGAACCCTAGGTTCGTCATCGATCCACTTTACTTTGTCTTCTGCAACCTCTGGAAGGAAAAATAAGGGTGAGTGACAATGTCACCAGCAAGGATACCATAATAATCGAGGGTTAAATAGAAAGTGAGAACAGGAACCAAAACTCAAAAATATTTTGGTTAAGAAGCATACCTGTCCTCCACCCGACACTCAATAGGGATCATTCCTTAGCGTAGCAAGATCATAACTTAAATAGAATCGTTACTTAAAGAAGAATATAACATCAAGGACTACAACTTGTATTGATGAACAATCATAACAAAAATCGTCACTCAAGAACTATGAAGTCGTCACAACTTAAATGTCATGTGTCCCTTCATGAATGCAACATGCATGCATATGCTCGTGTAATGCGTCGAGATGAAAAATAAAATATGATCTTTTCATGCTTTTCTTTCCAATCATCATCGTCATAAAACAATAGAGGGTTCAGAGCTGTCTCCTAGATCTGAGGCGGTAACGTCATCTTCTTCTTGTCGGGTCTATTCTATCCGGGCCGGCACGGCCTATTGTTTCTTCTCGTCGGGTCTATTATTTCTGGGCCCGCACAGCCTACTGTCTCTTCTTGTCGGGTCTATTATATCCGGGCCCGCACGGCCTACTGTTTCTCTTTGTCGGGTCTATTATATCCGGGCCCGCACGGCCTACTGTCAGATCACTTAACCCTGATCTGGTGGGTTCTTACTGGCCAAGTTCATACTCACACACGGTACCGGTGGGGAATCATTCTTTTCAAAATCATCTTTTGAAAATGCTTTTCATCTTTCTTTCTCATAAAAAGCCATGTTGTAAATCATGTACGTGACGATGATGCAATGTATGACATGCACTATGCAACTCGTGAACACATACATCATAACATACATGCACGGACTTATCCTTTAAAGCTGGAAAACTGTCCAGCGATCACATTCGGTTCATACAGTCCTGTGCTCATCAATTCATGATCACATCCATAGACTCATGCCATATATGTACATAATGAAGACTTAGACACATGCCATAAAAAGTTCGTAACATTCCAAAATGTCTAAAGTCCTCAAAACATCATACTATCATCAAAGGTACTGCGGAAATCAGCAGGTCATACCGCATTACCTCGGGTTCATAGGTCATAAAACCTTATTCCTTCTAATCCATCACCTGAAAAACATAGCTAATTTACCAAGGAACAATATTCATAAGGCTAAACATCTCATTCAATCCTAAATAATCAGGATCGAAGCCTTACGACTTAAGACATTAAACTGTCCTATTTTCCAGTTTTATACCACTGACTTCAACTCAGTTGTTAACCATCAAAATGGAGAATTTAGGCTGGTTTCTTTACATGAATATGCACATCTATGCCCTAAGTAATTACCATAAAATTTCCAAGGCAATTCAATAAGTTTAAGGGGGTCATCTAATTACTTTCCCAAATTGGGTACATGCAGAGACTTGATTGACCAGTTGTATCACGAAATAAATTGTGATCAAACCACAATTCCTTTTTCCAAAATTCCAACTCACAGATGTCATAAACACATCCAAATATCATCATACTAAAACTCAGATCATTTGCATGTCCCTAAGGTGCATTTTTGAGCCACACAACTTACTATTCAAAACTGTCCTGTTCCAGAAACTCTGTTTGAGCAGTTTCACCAACAATTTCATTAATAATAATTCACAACTCCTTTTATCAACATTCCACCCTCTCACATTGCATATACACATAAGGCTATCACCATACCAAAAATTTGCCAATTTGAACACTCCTAAGATTCATGTTCAGGTCGTTCAACTAACACATAAATCTGTCCAGTGCCAGTACTTCTGTTTGACCACTTCTTACTAAAAACTTCATTAAGGACAAACCACAACACCTTTTATTGAAATTCTAACTCAAACATTTCATATACATATGAGGCTAACATAACACCAAAAATTAGCCAATTTGAGTACTCATAAGATTCATTTTCAGGTCATGCAAAACGTCACACTGTTCTGCCCAGTTCCAGTAATTTCTTCTTGAGCAGTTTTACCAAAAGATTTATTAAAAATAAACCATAACTCTTTTTACTGCAATTCCAGCTCTCACATCTAACATACACATAGAACTAATAGCATACCAAGAATAAATGGATTTGAGAGTCCTTAAGGTCCCTTTTCTGGTTTCACAAAACAGCCAAAGTTTCTGTCCGGTTCCAGTAATTTTCCTAGTGGTCATATATTCTTTCTAGGTGTCCTTGACTTACATTTTCTTGTCACAAGCACTTAGCAACAATTTTGGGTGCACACATGCACTCTTCACCAAAGGCCCTATTTTTCGGTGCATGCAAGAAAATGATGTTCCAAGAGTATGTTAAGCATAACACACAACAAGGACCAAGCTTATCTCCATTTCTTTACTAAACTAACATTTTCATGCAAAATCACACATGTCTCCTTCACCCCTTCCACCGTGAGTCCCCTTCATGGAAAAGAGAGAATATTTAACACATCCATCCTAGATTAACACATAATAATGCATGTAATCCACAAAGATCACATCTTTGAAACAAGACTTCACTCTTACACCCCAAATGGCCCTAGGCCGAAAGTTATAGCACTCAAGCTTAGCATAATACAACTAAGATTAGATCTTAAGTATATCTAGCCATTCATGCACACACTTTTACATTCAAACCTCAAAGAGTATAGTGTACTTGCCTTTGTAGTCTTTGGGCCTTGGTTGACACAAGAAGCAATTCCTCCTTTCTCTTCCTATCACACACGGCATAGGGCCTATGTTAGCCGTCTTTTATATTATGTAATATAACTTAGAGGAGGAATGAAGGGTCTTACCATTTGCACCTTGGATGGGGTTGAAGGAAATCCTCTCTTGCTAGAGTGTTCTCCTTCGTTTTGGGGTTTAGAAAAATTCTTCGCCTAGAACCGTGAAACCCACGGTTTTGTCAAAGAAGTGAGGCTATATGAACTTCCTTTCCATTAATATGTAACTTACTAAGAGTATGAAGGGGTCTTACCTAGATAACTTTGAGGTTGAAGAAGACTTGGACTCCTCCTTGGCCCTTATTCCCGCCGGCTCATTGAGAGGGAAGGGGAATTTACTCCTTAGTTTGAAAGTTGACCTCTTGAATGCACTTCATTTAAGTATATAGTAAGGGGCTTTCTTGTATCAAGGAAGGGATTAAATCCCTTCCTTTAGTGAGGCAGCCGGCGGTCCCCATGGGAAGAGGAAAAGATCCTCTTTAAATGACACTCATTACACTTCCTAACTATTTCATTATACTTCCTAACCATAATGTTTATTCAAGGTCTTTTGCTAGTCTTGAACATAATGACTCATTCCCATTAAGGCCTTATGGCCGACCACATATATACATTCCTTGTACATACATTTCGCATGTATGTGTTTGCATATATATTTATATATATCTACCTTATAACCCCATCATTTATGGGTACTCTTTATGAACACAATTCATCTTGCTTCACCTTTGTGCATATGTCCAATATATACGCATATACATATGTCCCACCTATATTTCTCATAATTCTTATCCATAAATGTCTAACTATGCATATACATTCATTCGTATGTTTTTATATACGCATACACACCCATGTATATATATATATATCTATCTATATTTTCTTTTAGAATAAGCTATAACCTTACATATTATACCTTGAATTGTTAAGTGGATGCATATACACCCATATACGTATATATATTTATCCGTATAGGGTGTGTACATACACATATATCATACTTCTCCGAATCATTGTATCGCCGTATGTATATGCCTGGATTCGTGTATATGCATATACATATACTAATATACATACCCACATACTATTCATAATCTGTCCATATCTTAGACCTTATTGTTGCATCTTAAGTATGCTTAGGTCTCTGAAATTCATGAAATTACATGGTAGCTTTCCACTTTATATGGTTCCCATGCACATATTCGTATATATATATACACCCAAGGCTTACACAAGCGTGTAGTGCTACTTATTCTCCGCCAAGTTAAATCTGCTAGACCTTACAGATTTAGATAATTGATGGCCTAAGTTCTTTTGGGTCTTACCTCCAAACGATACCCAATGGCCATATTGGGGATGGAAGAAGAGAGTTCTCAATTTACTAAGGACTTACTTAGGCCCATCTTCTGGAGTTGTAAAACGAACCTTATTCTTAGAATTTCCTTACTCACATTTCCCATGGGCCATAATCCATTAACCCCTTTTTTTATTATTATATGATGGCCCATCTTGTGGTGTTCATGTATTTCTAGACGTATGCCCATATCATATGTGTAGGGCACGTTATATAATCCGACTTCTCATTAAATTTATCTAAAAATACTTCTTCTATTAGTTCTCAATTCTCAGGTCATCAACTTAACACTCATATGTAAATTTTAATCAGCCCACTTGCTTCATGTTTTGCACTTGGGGGTATGCTAATTACCTTAAAATTCTATATAATCACAGATAGGCCGGTGATGTCTGCCTTTCGAGGTCTCATTCTTTTGCCATACTTCTCCCCCAACCCTAGCTGTCGTTCTAATTTTGAGCGGGGTACAACATTCTCCCCCCTTAAAATAAGTTTCGTCCTCGAAACTGGGGATAGTGGGGCCTACGCTTCTATATTTCTCCCTGGTCCCTTAGCAACTCTTAGTTATTTACTCTGTCCATTTATTACTGTCGGGATACAATATTTTCTCATGGTTCCTTGTCATATTCCTTTAGGACTCATTCTTTCTTGGAATAAGTAAGACAAAATGTAAGTACTTTAGTTTGGGAATTTCAATGTACCTGTCAGTAACTTGGGCGTCTCGGAGTCCTTGGGGGCCTCACCCTTCGATTATCGTCTCTGATCACTCTATGCGTGGTTTCATGATGGTACGGCGGCCTCCTCTCACTTCCTCTTTTCATATCCCTATTCAATCTCCTTCGCACCTCCATTATCCGAATATCGCGTTCTACCTCGTAGCAGCCCCTTATCAGTTCATCGAAAGTTCTTGGTATATTTTGTCCAATCCTACTTTAATTTGAGGATTCAGACCACACATGAATTTAGTCATCTTCCACTGTTCATCCTCCATGATCAAAGGTGCATACCGTCCTATTGTGGGAAACTGGCGGACATATTCTTGAGACCGGGGTATCCTTTCCTTGTCTGAGTTCCTCGAATTCTTCGATCCTTTCAGTCACTATCTCCAGTGAGAGGTAAGCTCCACAGAATTCTTCTAAGAACCTAGCCCAGGCTATAGGTCGAGGTAGGGACTGGACCTTCTTCCTCCACCATTGACTGGCCTTGCCAATCAGAAAGGGTCGAACAATTAAGGCTCTTATTTCATCTCGTACCCGGGATCTGACAAGATGATCCTCAACCTCATTTAGCCACTTTTCGGCTTCCTCCGGCTCGGTCTCCCTGCCAAACCTTGGAATTTGCTCTTTCGTCAGTTTCCGATAATAGAAGCCCATGCTTCCCGGGGCTGACTACGACGATGCCCACACACCGGTCTGTGGGGTTATCTGCGCCACATAGCATTGGTTTGTTTTTAGTTATATCAAGAATAAGTGATTCTATTTATTTAACTTGTACTTAATGAAAGTTCCTGGTGACACATCATAGGTTTGATATAGTTCGTATTCTTAAGGAAGATCCATAACCAAGGGCTTTGTTTTCAATTGAAACCCTAACTTTTAGTCTGATTCGTTCTGTTCTAAGGTCAATTCTCATCTAAGATCAGAACTTAGATCTAAGATCAAACTTAGTTGACTATGATCATGACTTAGTTCTACATTCTGCCGCGCACCCCGGCCTCGCCGAGGTCGGTGCATCTGCTGTACTTCAATAAGGAGAGTACTAGGCGTCATCCATTCGTGTCGTGATCCATGGTGTAAGTGCATGGATTTTAACACTTACATATAAATAGGCAAGCGAAACCGTGGCAGAATTTAAAACTTCGAAATTAAAACATCATCACCATCGTTCAAAGTTTACAACCCCGATCAAATGTTTCAGAAAGTAACAAAGGTAATTGTTTTTCCATCACAATACATAAATTAGTCATCCCTTAAAGCTGGCAAGTCCGGTCTCCTAATCCTGTCCATCCTTCACTGTGCTCACGGGTAGGGAACCCTAGGTTCGTCATCGATCCACTTTACTTTGTCTTCTGCAACCTCTGGAAGGAAAAATAAGGGTGAGTGACAATGTCACCAGCAAGTATACCATAATAATCGAGGGTTAAATAGAAAGTTCGAACAGGAACCAAAACCCAAAAATATTTTGGTTAAGAAGCATACTTGTCCTCCACCCGACACTCAATAGGGATCATTCCTTAGCGTAGCAAGATCATAACTTAAATAGAATCGTTACTTAAAGCAGAATATAACATCAAGGACTACAACTTGTATTGATGAACAATCATAACAAAAATCGTCACTCAAGAACTACGAAGTCGTCACAACTTAAATGTCATGTGTCCCTTCATGAATGCAACATGCATGCATATGCTCGTGTAATGCGTCGAGATGAAAAATAAAATATGATCTTTTCATGCTTTTCTTTCCAATCATCATCGTCATAAAACAATAGAGGGTTCAGATCTGTCTCCCGGATCTGAGGCGGTAACGTCATCTTCTTCTTGTCGGGTCTATTCTATCCGGGCCCGCACGGCCTACTGTTTCTTCTCGTCGGGTCTATTATTTCTGGGCCCGCACGACCTACTGTCTCTTCTCGTCGGGTCTATTATATCCGGGCCCGCACGACCTACTGTTTCTCTTTGTCGGGTCTATTATATCCGGGCCCGCTCGGCCTACTGTCAGATCACTTAACCCTGATCTGGTGGGTTCTTACTGGCCAAGTTCATACTCACACACGGTACCGATGGGGAATCATTCTTTTCAAAATCATCTTTTGAAAATGCTTTTCATCTTTCTTTCTCATAAAAAGTCATGCCGTAAATCATGTACGTGACGATGATGCAATGTATGACATGCACTATGCAACTCGTGAACACTTACATCATAACATACATGCACGGACTTGTCTTTTAAAGCTGGAAAACTGTCCAGCGATCACATTCGGTTCATACAGTCCCGTGCTCATCAATTCATGATCACATCAATAGACTCATGCCATATATGTGCATAGTGAAGAATTAGACACATGCCATAAAAATTTCGTAACATTCCGAAATGTCTAAAGTCCTCAAAACATCATACTATCATCAAAGGTACAGCTGAAATCAGCAGGTCATACCGCATTACCTCGGGTTCATAGGTCATAAAACCTTATTCCTTCTAATCCATCACTTGAAAAACATAGCTAATTTACCAAGGAACAATATTCATAAGGCTAAACATCTCATTCAATCCAAAATAATCAGGATCGAAGCCTTACGACTTAAGATATTAAACTGTCCTATTTTCCAGTTTTATACCACTAACTTCAACTCAGTTGTTAACCATCAAAATGGTGAGTTTAGGCTGGTTTCTTTACATGAACATGCACATCTATGCCCTAAGTAATTACCATAAAATTTCCAAGGCAATTCAATAAGTTTAAGGGGGTCATCTAATTACTTTCCCAAATTAGGTAAATGCAGAGACTGGATTCACCAGTTGTATCACGAAATAAATTTTGACCAAACCACAACTCCATTTTCCAAAATTCCAACTCAAGATGTCATAAACACATCAAACTATCATCATACAAAACATCTGCGCATTTGCATGTCCCTAAGGTGCATTTTTGAGCCACACAACTTACTACTCAAAACTGTCCTGTTCCAGCAACTCTGTTTGAGCAGTTTCACCAAAAATTTCATTAATAATAATTCACAACTCCTTTTATCAAAATTTTACCTCTCACATTGCATATACACATAAGGCTATCACCATACCAAAAATTAGCCAATTTGAACACTCCTAAGATTCATGTTCAGGTCGTTCAACATAACACATAAATCTGTCCAGTGCAGTACTTCTGTTTGACCACTTCTTACTAAAAACTTCATTTAGGACAAACCACAACACCTTTTATTGAAATTCTAACTCAAAAATTTCATATACATATGAGGCTAACATAACACCAAAAATTAGCCAATTTGAATACTCATAAGATTCATTTTCAGGTCCTGCAAAACGTCACACTGTTCTGCCCAGTTCCAGTAATTTCTTCTTGAGCAGTTTTACCAAAAGATTTATTAAAAATAAACCATAACTCTTTTTACTGCAATTCCAACTCTCACATCTAACATACACATAGAACTAATAGCATACCAAGAATCAATGGATTTGAGATTCCTTGAGGTCCCTTTTCTGGTTTCACAAAACAGCCAAAGTTTCTGTCCGGTTCCAGTAATTTTCCTAGTGGTCATATATTCTTTCTAGGTGTCCTTGACTTACATTTTCTTGTCACAAGCACTTAGCAACAATTTTGGGTGCACACACGCACTCTTCACCAACGGCCCTATTTTTCGGTGCATGCAAGAAAATGATGTTCCAAGAGTATGTTAAGCATAACACACAACAAGGACCAAGCTTATCTCCATTTCTTTACTAAACTAACATTTTCTTGCAAAATCACACATGTCTCCTTCACCCCTTCCACCGTGAGTCCCAATCATGGAAAAGAGAGGATATTTAACACATCCATCCTAGATTAACACATAATAATGCATATAATCCACAAATATCACATCTTTGAAACAAGAATTCACTCTTACACCCCAAATGGCCCTAGGCCGAAAGTTATAGCACTCAAGCTTAGCATAATACAACTAAGATTAGATCTTAAGTATATCTAGCCATTCATGCACACACTTTCACATTCAAACCTCAAAGAGTATAGTGTACTTGCCTTTGTAGTCTTTGGGCCTTGGTTGACACAAGAAGCACTTCCTCCTTTCTCTTCCTATCACACACGGCATAGGGCCTATGTTAGCCGTCTTTTATATTATGTATTATAACTTAGAGGAGGAATGAAGGGTCTTACCATTTGCACCTTGGATGGGGTTGAGGGAAATCCTCTCTTGCTAGAGTGTTCTCCTTCGTTTTGGGGTTTAGAAAAATTCTTCGCCTAGAACCGTGAAACGCACGGTTTTGTCAAAGAAGTGAGGCTATATGAACTTCCTTTCCTTTAATATGTAACTTACTAAGAGTATGAAGGGGTCTTACCTAGATAACTTTGAGGTTGAAGAAGACTTGGACTCCTCCTTGGCCCTTATTCCCGCCGGCTCATTGAGAGGGAAGGGGAATTTACTCCTTAGTTTGAAAGTTGACCTCTTGAATGCACTTCATTTAAGTATATATTAAGGGGCTTTCTTGTATCAAGGAAGGAATTAAATCCCTTCCTTTAGTGAGGCAGCCGGCGGTCCCCATTGGAAGAGGAAAATATCCTCTTTAAATGACACTCATTACACTTCCTAACTAACTCATTATACTTCCTAACCATAATGTTTATCCAAGGTCTTTTGCTAGTCTTGAACATAATGACTCATTCCCCCTAAGGCCTTATGGCCAACAACATATATACATTCCTTGTACATACATTTCGCATAGTGTACTTGCCTTTGTAGTCTTTGGGCCTTGGTTGACACAAGAAGCACTTCCTCCTTTCTCTTCCTATCACACACGGCATAGGGCCTATGTTAGCCGTCTTTTATATTATGTAATATAACTTAGAGGAGGAATGAAGGGTCTTACCATTTGTACCTTGGATGGGGTTGAGGGAAATCCTCTCTTGCTAGAGTGTTCTCCTTCGTTTTGGGGTTTAGAAAAATTCTTCGCCTAGAACCGTGAAACCCACGGTTTTTGTCAAAGAAGTGAGGCTATATGAACTTCCTTTCCTTTAATATGTAACTTACTAAGAGTATGAAGGGGTCTTACCTAGATAACTTTGAGGTTGAAGAAGACTTGGACTCCTCCTTGGCCCTTATTCCCGCCGGCTCATTGAGAGGGAAGTGGAATTTACTCCTTAGTTTGAAAGTTGACCTCTTGAATGCACTTCATTTAAGTATATAGTAAGGGGCTTTCTTGTATCAAGGAAGGGATTAAATCCCTTCCTTTAGTGAGGCAGCCGGCGGTCCCCATGGGAAGAGGAAAAGATCCTCTTTAAATGACACTCATTACACTTCCTAACTAACTCATTATACTTCCTAACCATAATGTTTATTCAAGGTCTTTTGCTAGTCTTGAACATAATGACTCATTCCCCCTAAGGCCTTATGGCCAACCACATATATACATTCCTTGTACATACATTTCGCATGTATGTGTTTGCATATATATTTATATATATCTACCTTATAACCCCATCATTTATGGGTACTCTTTATGAACACAATTCATCTTACTTCACCTTTGTGCATATGTCCAATATATACGCATATACATATGTCCCACCTATATTTCTCATAATTCTTATCCATAAATGTCTAACTATGCATATACATTCATCCGTATGTTTTTATATACGCATACACACCCATGTGTGTATATATATATATATATCTATATTTTCTTTTAGAATAAGCTATAACCTTACATATTATACCTTGAATTGTTAAGTGGATGCGTATACACCCATATACGTATATATATTTATCCGTATAGGGTGTGTACATACACATATATCATACTTCTCCGAATCATTGTATCGCCGTATGTATATGCCTGGATTCGTGTATATGCATATACATATACTAATATACATACCCACATACTATTCATAATCTGTCCATATCTTAGACCTTATTGTTGCATCTTAAGTATGCTTAGGTCTCTGAAATTCATGAAATTACATGGTAGCTTTCAACTTTATATGGTTCCCATGCACATATTCGTATATATATATACACCCAAGGCTTACACAAGCGTGTAGTGCTACGTATTCTCCGCCAAGTTAAATCCGCTACACCTTACAGATTTAGACAATTGATGGCCTAAGTTCTTTTGGGTCTTACCTCCAAACGATACCCAATGGCCATATTGGGGATGGAAGAAGAGAGTTCTCAATTTACTAAGTGCTTACTTAGGCCCATCTTCTGGAGTTGTAAAACGAACCTTATTCTTAGAATTTCCTTACTCACATTTCCCATGGGCCATAATCCATTAACCCCTTTTTTTATTACTATATGATGGCCCATCTTGTGGTGTTCATGTATTTCTAGACGTATGCCCATATCATATGTGTAGGGCACGTTATATAATCCGACTTCTCATTAAAGTTGTCTAAAAATACTTCTTCTATTAGTTCTCAATTCTCAGGTCATCAACTTAACACTCATATGTAAATTTTAATCAGCCCTCTTGCTTCATCTTTTGCACTTGAAGGTATGCTAATTACCTTAAATTCTATATAATCACAGATAGGCCGGTGATGTCTTCCTTTCGAGGTCTCATTCTCTTGCCATGCTTCTCCCCCAACCCTAGCTGCCGTTCTAATTTTGAGCGGGGTACAACAGTGACAATGGCCTAAAGGACCTTAGTTCTGTGGAAAGTGTATTTAAATGATAATAGTTGGACATACACTTTAAGAACGCACATATGTATAGCAT